>CM075862.1:73211831-73811831 GCA_037975125.1 Latrodectus hesperus
TACAGACTCACACTGAAAACAGAAGCTTATCAACAGTGGCTGATATTGAACTCAGGATCCTTAAATATAGTTTTTCTATCATTAAGCTACCCAATTCAAAATAATATTAAAAATAAAAGAAAAAGACTGCACCCACTTTTGTTTTCAATTTACTATAGTAGATTGATAAATTTCTCTTCTACAGAGCTGTGTCACCTCAAGCGTCTCTCCCGTGATGCGTACGGTGAAATATTCAGCCTCATGAAACGGAAGAGAGTTGTTATGGTAAACCTCCTTTATTTCTTATTGTTTCACATTCATAATGTTAAGTTTCGAATCACTAAGCAAGTAATAAGAAACCTTATTATGAAATGCCACCCAAGTCCAACAAGTGTTCTATTTATAAAATGGCGTGTATTGCAGGAAAAGTATCGAAAAATATTTAAAAAATTGAGGAAACTCATAAGTCATATATCGTTGACTTTTAATTTAAACAGAGTGGTCGATGACGGAAAATAACATGGTTCCTTTTACATGTATATTTGCAACCTCAGCAAAAATATAATGATGTAATACAGTAAAATGGTCGTCGTCCACTAACGAATATTTTCACAATTAAAATTTTAATCCGAATGAGGGATGCGAGGAAAGGCTTTACCGCAGTGGAACGCTTTCGAGAGGATGTTACGCTTTCCAACCGGTTTTGACATCACAGACGAAGAGAAAAAGACTTCATGGAAATAATGTTTTTCAATGGATGTTTGCTGCCGCATATATATACATCACATGTCATTGCCCAAAATCATTTCGTATTCGGTGAAAAGCATCTTTGTTGCTGGAAAAACATTGAGAGGGCAACAGCCCAATTGATCTCAACTGGATCCCTTTTTTACAGTGCGCAGGGATCACTTCCGTTTGGGGACTGCCGTGCCACCGGTGACTTTCCAGAGAGAGATGTTAGCTTTGTCGCTCATTAATCACTTTTGCACACGAGGGCTAACCTGACCGGGGCCTACAGTGTAGCGTAGATTCCAAACCACTAAAAGCATCCATACTGTAGGTGGGACTCCAATTCGGGAACTGCTGAACCGAATTCCAGAGCACCAACCATGTGGCCGCCGACGTCTTTCTAACATGAAAGAAAAAGTTTCCATTTACAACAGTATTATGAAATCAAATTCTACTTCTGGATGCGCGCTTTTCCAAACGGAATAATGTTAAATATATGGGGTTGGAAGAGTTTTTTTCGGTCCAGAACTATTAAATATAGTGCATATCGGAAAGTGCTAAATATTCATAACTATAATTTTTTAAAAATAGAAAACTCTCCAAGCATGGTATGACAATCACAAGGGTAATTATTTTCTTTTTTATTCGTTTATCTACTTGTTTGTAATGTATTCGTTTTCATTTTATAAAAAATGCATCTTTGACTTTTAAGGGTGAAAAAATATAATCCCGTTTGATTTGATAATTTTGCCATTTTAAATCTGGTTTTAATTCCCCCCTCATATATATATATATATATATATATATATATATATATATATATATATATATATATATAAATTTCGTGTCACGATGTATGTTTCCGATAAACTCCGAAACTATTGAACGGATTTTGATAAAATTTTGTAACCATATATAATATAGTCCAACTTAAAAGATAGAATAGTTTTTATCTCTTAATTATTATTCTCAATATTTATTATACGACATTAATGTTTATTTATTGTTTAGTTCTGTAAGTTCCTAATAGATGGCGGTTTAGCATCAAAGTTGGACAGGTATTCGGCAGATGGCGACGTGTTTATTTTTCTAGATTATACATCTTCGAGAAAATTAACGTGCGCGCGCAATCGCGTGGTTAAATATAGAATTTACATATATTTTTATTATTATATTTTCATAATGTACATATATTTTCATATATATTTTCATATATTTTCATGATGTATAATTATACTATAACAATTTTTTGTGACTTTCATAATTATACTTTGTATTGTGTTATTATTGTGCGTGTTCAGTTTGAATATTTTTAATATTATAAATAGTAAAATAAAATTTTATTTATTGCTGTTTTTCTCTACTAATTTTCATACCTCCTCCAAAACATGTAAGTATTTCTTGAGAGCCTTTTATTTTTTTTATTTTTATTTTATAATTTGATAAATTAATTTATTCAATAGAACATTTTGATCTAATTTATTTATTCAAATGATAAATTCTTTTAATTTTTTTATTTCAGTATAATACCGCGGAAAAATTTTTTAGTTTTAATAATTAAAAATTGAAAAAATAATAGTTCGATGTCAATGTTATCTACCTCATTTATAACGATTTATTTTTAGATGTTTTTAATTTATATAGTATATTTTATAAGTAAGTCACTGATTACTATCTATAATTTAATATAAGATGAATAAAATGTAAATTCAGAAAGTATATGTTGATTTGTGCTTAATTTCAAAATTTCGATACTTTACCTATTACTTTTAAATTTTTGCGAAACGTTTTATTTTTAATCTCATATGAATGAACCTATTTTAAATTTTTTTATAAAATATTAATTTGATTGTACCCAAGAATTAGTAAAAAATTGATTCATTGTATTATAAAAACACTGCCACTGCAACGCGTGGCTGGGTCAGCTTGTATATATATATATATACAGGGTGATCCAAAAGTCAGGACGAACTTTAAAAATGAATAATTCGAAAACGAATCACGATACAAAGATGCGGTTTGCACCAAACGGATGAAAAAAAAACCGGGTTTTGTGTGGCGATGAAAAAAAAAAAAGTTCTGTTGGCGACCAACAGATGGCGCTGTCGGATTTCTGATGTAGGATTATGCAAAGCAACAAACGATATAAGAAAAAGCAACTGCAGCAGGTAATGGTAGTCGAAGCTGGTATGCATCGCAATGCTGTCTATAGTAGAGAAAGTCCTCTTAGTTAAACTGTTTTATAAGAATTTGGAAAGTGCCATTGCGGCATTGCGAGCATATCGCTACATGAAGGGTATGCGAGATAGCAAAGGACCAATAACGTCTTCTGCATTGAACAAAATTGTGAAAAAATTTGAAGCTACAGGTTCTTTGGCATCACGTCAAAGAAGTTGACGTCCCTCAACTGCAGCTGCTGTTGCCACGACAGTGGAGCAGACGGTGCAAGCCATGTCGGCGGTTGCTGCACATCGGGAATGCAGTGCTCGAGAAGTTTCGAGGCAGACAGGAATGTCGTACGGAAGTGTCTGGAGAGCGCTGGGAATAACTTTGCTACGGTATCCCTACAAGTTGCAACATAACTAAAAGCTATAACCTCCTGACTTCGACTCTCGCCGACATTTTGCGAATTTGGTCTTCAATAAGATGGAAGAGCAGCACAACAGGCTTCACACTGTGCTTTGGACAGATGAAGCACATTTCACACTCTCTGGCGCTGTTAACACCCACAATTGTCGAGTGTGGACCACAGAAAATGCACATGCATTTGTTGAGGTACCCTTGCAACAGCCTAAAATGACAGTCTGGTGTGGCTTCACTGCTGATTTCATAATTAGTCCATTTTTTTTGAGGAAGTCACACAGACAGGTTTCCAAACAGTTTCTGTCACCGGTAAGCGATATCTAGCACTGTTACAGAACAGCATTATTCCTGAACTGCAAGCACGACAGGCATTCCAAATAGTCACCTTTATGCAAGATGGAGCACCACCTCATATTGCTCTGCCTGTGCTACCCCTGCTACGCTCAACATTTGGGTAGGATCGTATTATCAGTCGCTACTTTAATCACGCATGGCCTCCAAGATCTCCCGATCTCACATCCTGTGACTTTTGGCTGTGGGGCTTCTTGAATTCAAAAGTGTACCACCACCAACCGGCATCACTAGCGGCACTGAAAGATGCCATCCGCCAAAATGTGTCTGTCATAACACAAGAAATGCTACTAAATGTTGTGAATGGTGTGGTGAATCGTCTCACAGCTTTACTTCTGAATGATGGACAGCACATTGAACATTTACTGTAGTAAGTACTAATTAACTGTAATTAATCTGACTTCATTAATCATTGTTTCATTTGTAAACATCTTTTGTTGCAATAAAACACTATAGCGCCATCTGTTGGTCGCCAACAGAACTATTTTTTTTTTCATTGCCACACAAAACCCGGTTTCTTTTCCATCCGTTTGGTGCTAACCGCATCTTTGTATCGTGATTCATTTTCGAATTATTCATTTTTAAAGTTCGTCCTGACTTTTGGATCACCCGGTATATATATATATATATATATATATATATATATATATATATATATATATATATATATATATATATATATATTCAAAAACTAATCAAGAATGTAATCCATCAGATTGCGATACTTTGGAAAACTTTTATCTTGATCTCTAACTCACATATTCCATATTTATACCTCGTTCGTTTCTCCCCTCCGCCGTATCAAATCAATGGCCCCCAAAATAAAGTCTTCATTTATTAACTCGATAACGGTAATGCGTAGAGTAATGCGAATTTATCAAAATTCAGTTCCCTGCAATTTTGTAATGCATCCCACACAATTTTCAAGTTTCGTAACATTTTAAAAACTCGAAAAATAATTCAATTAAAAAAAAGATGTAAAGAACCCATGTAGGATGAGCTTATTGTTAAAATTTTGCATATAATTTACGAAATCAAAAAGTTTAATGCAACTAATATTCATGCCTTTAGTTGTTAAACTGAATATCAATTTTAAGCATATAAGTATTCAAAATAGCATTTGAGCAAATTCGAAATGGAATTCCGAAGGAATGGTTTATAATCTATTGTATTATTTCTCACGTGGAAGTAACATGCAACTATGATTTCTCCAGGTTATACAATTATTTTACCACTTATGACAGAGACACAAACAAACCACTCTAATTCTATAAACTTCATGCTGTCCAACAAAATTATAGTCTTCATGAGTTTTACAGAAAATGCGTTAAAACCCAGAACGAAGAAATTGTTTCTTTCAAATCATAATTTTATACACGAAAGCAAGAGATAAACAAATAGAAGTTTAATTGAAAATAATCTGTCAAGAATTCCCCGATAAGAGAAAGAGTTCAAAGTAGAGTTTCAGGGAGTACACTTGCAACGCTTATTTATTGTTCAATGGTTAATTTTTGCCTCATATCGCTAAAGAGACAAGGACATGCAGCTTAAAACAGATTGAGAACCACCCATTCAACACGAAAGGGGGATCCAGATCTAAGAACTATTGAGTCGAAGGCTAGACCGCTAATCATTCGGTTGAAAACTCGACAGTGTATTTTCAAAAAAGCGCTATGATGACCGAATTATTTTGATCGTTTTCCTAGAACATCGAATTTTTATTGATTTTATTTTAGCAAATTTTTAAATGCAAAAAAAATTTAATGTTGCAAATTTTATTTTTGATATTTTTCATGTGAGAAATTCAATGTTTAAAGATTTTTTGTACCTGTTTCACTATTTAACCCAGATAAGCCTACTGTCCTATATTCTACTGTCCTAAATATAGGACAGTAGGCTTATCTGGGTTAATTTCATCTCAGTAGTATAAAAACATATTGTTTATTGATTTATTATGTTTATATAATCTTTTATCAATAAGACATTTTTTGATTTTTTGATAAAGAGTTCAAAATTTGATATAAAAATTATCTTCTGAAATAGTTTATAATTTGATATAAGAAATGAAGTAAAATGTTATTCGCCATAACCATGTTTTAACCAATAAATTTCCTGATTTATCTGTTCTATACAGGTAAGATAGATAAATATTTAAATTAGAAAGTATGGATATATATTTGCTTAGTTAATATGCATAATTTACATTACTAAATAAACTTGGAAGCGTTCAATAATAAAAGAATAAAAGCGCGTAATAAAAGAAAATGCGCAGTCATAAAGCTCGCGGTGAATGAATATTTCAGCTCATGTGAACACTGAACCAAACTTTGAGATCATTTTGGATCATAAGCGCCGAATGAAGAAACCAAATCTGAGGCTGAAATCGATTACAATTTAAAAATAAAGAATAAAATAATTTATCGCTTTTTCAAAATTTGCCCAAGTAAAAATATGGCAACAAAAAGTCAAAATAACAGTTAAACACACATGTATTTGCTTATATAGTAGCTTTTTTAAGCAAGAAAATATTTAAGCGGTTGGTTTTATAAATATAGATATTTTGTTTATTAAATATAAAAGTTAATTTGATATGCCTCACACATTACTTTGACTAAGGAACTATAGAATACGTATAATGTAAACTCTATAAATAATTTTTTGAAGATTATAATTGGTTAAAAAATGGCTAATTAATCATACAAATTAAAAACATCAATTTCTTATATATGTCGTTTTTAAATATCTATTGCTTTTTTCATTTCTTGGATATTTTTTATCAGTTTATACTGGATGGGATGTTTATACATTAAAAAATTTCTCCAGTTATTAAAAATTATCCCTTTATGTAACTAATATACGAATTAGCTTTTGTTATTGCTATAAAAGCATTTAGACGAATTCCTATCCACTTCGAGGATGAAGAATGATTCTTTATTTCTTAAAATCATTTTCATTTACTTTTTTTTAAAAAAAATTTCTCATTATCTTGCATAAAAATTCTCTACAATCACTCGTCATTTATTTAGAATTAAAAATTTCCAAAGAATGAGAAACTTGTTGCAACACTTTTATCTCAATCAATATCGTAATTTTTAACTTATCAAAAGTCTTAAAATATTTTTAAACTCTTTTTTGACTTCATCTATAAAGTAGAACAATTGCAATTATTATTTCCTACTAGTTTTGCAAAAAATGAAAGAGTTTAATGTCTGAATTACAAAACTTGTTTATTGAGGACTCGTATTGTTAAGGATAATAAATCATTTACGCTTACCTTTACGATGTCTTGTAACAACCAAATCATTCACGCTGTAAGATCAAACAATACATTTGTTTAAAGGAAGCAAGATTTGATATATTTCGTCATATGGAAAGTTACAAACTACTTGTAAAGTATATAGTAAAATAAAAATGACCATTTTTATCTATTAAAGGAAAAATTAAAAAAGCACTACACATGCATTTAACAATTTTAAATTGAAATTAAATTTAAATTAATAAAGATAAAACGATATTTCTTTTAAAAACCATTTTTAGAATAACATATGATCTTGTAATAAATATTAGACATGGAAAACAAATTTCTCACGATCGCACTGCATCCCTAACACTAACTTCAGATAATTTGCAGAAATTTAAATTTGAGTTTTAATGGTATGCCCAAGTTCTGTTACTGATTTACAACATGAATATCAAGTACAAAAATATCAATAAACTGTCCAAAATAAATATCAGTGAATTGGATTTGTTGTCAACTGATAGAAATCACAAACAACTATTATTCTAAACACCAACTTCGTCAATATGGGACAATTTTACTTTTTCCACTTTTCGAATATTTTTTATTAAGTTATTGAAAGAAAAAGGATGTTGACACACGGAAAAGTAAGAATTAATCAATATTTTAAAATTTTTAAGTTTAAAATATATAATAATGCAATTTTACTGCGATTCCTTATTACAAAAATTCTCCATTGTTATTTCTCAATAAGAAACAGTATTGTATAATTGTATTTTCTTATATCAAAACTGAGAACTTCATATATTAACAAAGGCAAATGTGAGTCCCTGTATTTTAAGAATTTTGCATTAAACGTCTTTTGTATAATTCCTTGTATAAGCAAAAAAGTCCACTATTCAAAATAACTTTCTGAATACAATGAGTTGGTATTCTTTAAGATGTTTATACGATAAAATGTTTGTCAAATCGGGGGTAATTTCCAATTAAATGTGAACACCAATTCTTAATTACTTGGTTTAACTAAGAGTATTCTATATGTAAATGAATCTGATTAAAAAAATAGCGTAAACATGTAGTATCGTAATTTCATATGTAAGTCCTAAGGACATGCAAGAAAATAATCAAACAGAACCAAAATTAAAATCATGTCATAATAATTCCCCTTTATAAATTTGCATAAAAATTAATAATTGCAATGTGGACCTATTGCAATACAAAGGCTGCCTCTCTGTAATTGTCAGAGATACATTTCCTACTTGAAGATAATTTTATTTCACTGAAAATGTACTTTAGATAGATATATTTATCTGTGAGGTAGATCTTCGATTTTTTACTATGTAGATTACAAGTAAGGCATACTCTAATTCGTTTTATTTAATTAAATTGGCTATTTTTACAAAACAATTATTATTATTTTTATACTATTAAAAAGTTCTCTAGTTAGATATTAACGAATAGCCGATAACAATAAGGTCACGAACAATGGAAAGTTGAAGACTAGTAAGTAATGATAAGATGAAAAGCGGAGGACTTCCTCATAAATGAAATAAAATAAACTATGAAGCAAGTGTTTTTTTTTTTTTTTTTTTTTTTTTTTTAACACGTCAAGCTTATTCCCAGAAAATGAAAATGAGAATTATATTAGAATGAGGCACTCCATTGTGGATTACAAAATGAGCATATAATTTATTTAAATTGATTCATTACATAGCTAACCTCTACAATTATGTCTTTTGACCAACTTCCCCTTTTACCTGTAAATAAATTAAGAAAATATTTTTCGTTGCTAAAAACACAATGGAAGACATTCCAACTAGAAATGTAAAATTCCCGGGAATTTTGGGAAATATTGAGAATTTTGAGGGAATAAAAACTCAACCAATCATATTCCATTTAGGGGATTGTCTTCCCTTTAACATAAAGACAAATGAAGTAAACTACATAAATATTCAAAAAAAAAAATCTGCTGTGCCTTCTAGTACAAAAGTTAATTAGCTTCGTTCAGACAAAAGTAAAAGTATTTTTTAAAATAAAAATAATGAATTAATATTAGATATACATACAATATATTTCACAGGACTGTCAGAAAAAGTGTTGACATTTCCATGTTTTTGTCGTTATGAATTCATACTGAGAAAGAGAGAAAAAAAACATTACCTCAACAATTTTTGAAGTTATTCTGATCTGATAATTAACACCAAAAAATTATTTTCTTTCCTTGGAGAACTTTCTATTACCATAATTAGTAGTAGAAATAATAAAATAAGTGTATTTTTATTTATTTTAAGAAATAACTGATAAAAAAGACTTCACAGATATTTCTAAATCATCTGAAAAATTCGTAACTCTCTAGGACAGAGCTACCCAACCTTTTTAGCTGGTGGACCCCTTTTTCAGGCAAAAATCCATGGCGGACCCCTGTCAGTCAAGCGCACAGTAACTAGTAAAATTGAGTGCGAAGTCTATCGGAATTGAAAACTTCATAATGAAAGTGCCATTTTTTTCAATAACCCCACGACGAATCCAGAGTCTTTGATTTAATGATGAATGGAAACAACTTTAAACTAACTACGTTTTCATTAGTCTGAATTCTCACACTGTATATTTAGATAGTTGCTGTTGGATTTACTAACATCGTTCAACGCACAATATTTCTAATTAAGTGGAGGGGAATATATTGCAAAGAAAAGCAACTTTCGTAGGATAACATTTTAATTTTCAGAACAAAAATATCAATATAAACAGAATTCAATTAATTATTCATTTATAGAAAATACAAACAAATACCTACAAAAGTTATAGGCCGGAAACATTCTCTGCTCGTCGACGAAACACAAGGCGTTCTTCTTTACTAGAGATGAAAGTGACGAGGAGTAATAACGGAATCCTAATGTGAAGGTTAAGGTTGCTACTGATGACACTATTTTGAAAAGCCGGGCTCAATACTTGATATCTGGAGACGTATGTCAGGTTCAGTATATAGACAGCTTCGGTACTTAGTTTTGCTGCATTGATCGAGAGTCCGGATTCGCACATGTATGTTGTGGCAAATGGAAGTAGAACACGTATTGCTTTTTCAAATAAGGGGGCAGAATTATTTGTTTTCCAAACGTATCCAAAAGTGTGAGTTTCGAACCATCACTATCAAAAGTAGATTTCAAGGTTGAGTCTGTGGAAATTTCTATCAGCAACTCATATTCATTCAACGATATAATGTTTGGCTTTTTGGATACAGCAAATGTTGACCACCCATTCTTATTCTTGCAGCTTTTCATCTAGAGCTGTTGAGAAATAATGCTCCAAAGATGACGTCAAGCTTCGAAGGTGTTCGAGGATTTCCTGAAACAAATTGTTCTCAAGCTGCCATGTCTAGTCTTTCAAAAAATCGTTGAGAAGAGGGAAACACTCGACCTCGCCCTACTACATACTCTCGGCCCAAAAATTGATTTTCCTCTTGAATGCTCGGACCTTTATCGTTTGCAGTGACAGTTGTTATAGTTTTCCCATGCAGTATTCATTTTATTCAATTTTGAGAAAATATTTGCCAAATGAGCAAGTATACGCATTGCCAGTTTTTGTCATTAATAATCTCTGCTAATTTGGTATTATAGTAGTATACCAAATAAAAAAAAGTAAAGGTAGGACTTCTAAACGTTATTCATATAATCGAGAGAGTGCATTACCACTTAAGACCCACTGTTACTTCTGAATGGAGAAGCAGAGAATGATGAGGTTTTTTGAAGGTTACAGGCATTTTTTCGTAGCTAAAGCATATCTGTGAAGAACATAATTACTACTACTGCAATCTTTCGAGCTCTTTTATTTTTGTTATCGCTCCGACCATTGTACCCGTCATAGCTTTTGCACTATCTGTGCTCACATTGATGCAATTTGACCATGGAATTTCGTTGGTTCTTAAAAAATCATTCAACAAATGGAATATTTCAGCACCTGTTGTATGGGCATAAAATGGTTTGCACAATAAGAGGTCCTCTTCGAAACATTCCGAGTATGCATAACGAACAAAAGCCAGTAAAATCCCTAATCCAGCAACATCAGTAAAGTCATCTATTTGGAGAGAAAAGGAATTGTGTTGCATGCGAGAAACCAGAGATTCTTTCACATCATATGACATGTCAACTATCCGTCTCTTGACACTATTGTTTGATAGTGACACTGAAAATACAAGTTTTACTATCTTTTTATCTAACATACAGGAAACACTATCGCCAACACATGGTTTTATGAGGGTTTTTGCAATGATATCTATTTTGCCTGTCTTTTCCACCCGATAACTTACCAATAAAAAAGCTTTTAGTGAGTTTTCATTGTTCTTGCATGAGTCTTCATGCAGTGTAGAAAAGCAGCTAATTCAGTGCTCTTCCTCTTGAAAAAAAACATTCTCTTTAGTATGGATGTCCGAGTAAGTGCCCTTAAAATGGTGAAGCAATTTAATTGGAACCATCGAACTGTTTGAAAGGACTCACGTGTAAATTACATACTGAGCTTTGCCCACCTCTATCTATCTCGATAGAACCCATTTTTATATAACTTTCTGGTACTTACTCGTTTTAGTTATTTCACTTCCGCAGGGTACTGCAACTAATCGAGAACTTGCAGAGTTTTCGGTTAATAAATCCGGCTGTGGTTCTTTATGTGACTGTTCTTCATTTGGCCGTAATCCTTCATCATTCATTTCAACCGGTAGATTTTCTTGCTGAGAAGACGACTGAGAAACTGCAAGCTTCTTCAATGATCATGACTTCAGCCACTGATCCATGGGGAAAGAAGTAATAAACTGTGCAAAAAGCAAATGGCGCTCTTACAAAGAAAATTCAACATTGAATGATGTCTCCAGAAAAAGCAGGCGACCTTCCGCCTCACGCAAAGTGAGGCGAGCGTACGAGGCAGTGAGCACTTTGATTTGTCAGCGGAGCTCACGCTATTTCCAAAAAGCATTCACAGAAAGCCCAATAGGGAGGCCACATCCACCGGCACTAAACTACCTGCCGGTCAGCACTTGGGAACCGCAGCCGCTGTTCAAAGGTGGCCATGAACCTCATTAAAAAAAGTCGGCGGACCCCTAAGGACCACACGTTGGGAAGCTCTGTTCTAGGACATTCAAAATTCCCAGAAGTTTTTAAAATTCCTAAGGGAATAAACCTTTCTTTCTCTCTGGTTTTTTCCCTCCTTTACAATGCTAATACGAACGCCAAGGAGTTAATTATTTTAGAAAACAAAATTTGTCGGCATGTGCATTTTTCTGAAAAATGACGTCGATTTAAATTATGGGCCTGGTGTATCAGTGTGGCATTAATAGGGCCACTATAATATGCAAATCAGGTTTCCTTCAAGAGGCACTGTAACATACGTGAGAGTTAGTTGTCGTCGAGTTGCAACATAGGAATTCGCTATTAGTCACGAGTGACTTCAAGATGATGAAACCATAACAGCTCAGCTCAAGGATTTCAAAAGAGGTCGTGTAATAGGCTAACGAGAAAGTGGAAATTGCTTTCACGTTATTACAGAATGACTGAGCAGGAATGTATTCACAGTGCATGATTATTGGCAGCAGTGGTCATGGGAAAGTGCTATAATGCAATGTTTTGAGCTGCGCCGCACCACTAGAGAGAGATATCCGATACGGATGTGGAACATTAATACCGCAGCAGTCTTTAAAGCTGCAGTGGAAACCACAGTGGCACATCGAACTGTGATATATCTGTTACTTGAAGACACATCTGAGCCAAATGTCCTGTAGCGTACGTGTTACTATCCCGAACTACTGCCTTTGTGACGTAAGTGAATTAGACTGGTTGTTTAATGACAATTATTGTAAAGAATAAGTTTCATTGACGACTAATCATTGTTTTCACTATGTGGAGATAGTAAAAGCATATGCTTCAAAACATAAATTCATTTCTCAGCTACACACAAAGAGCACATAATTGAAGAACAAACTGTACATCCGAACTAAAACATTAAAAAAGGTATTGTTAAAATTAAGCTGTAATATTACATAAAAAATTTTTTTTTCCATGTGGGAGGTTTCATGTTAAAGAGTAAGTGAGCATCTTGAAGGACCCGAAGGTCTGGGGCAGCGGAGGTTGAGGTATGACCCCAAAAAGCAGCCGCTCCTAACAGACGCTGTAGAAGCCGCTCACTCTGACGCTGCATGCTAGTTTGGGTCCGCCCCGGGTATTTCATTTCCCCGGTACCACCCATGTCTGGGAAGCATTCCCCCGTCCGTCACCTGGGGAGGCACGCGATGGTGGACTGGTAACCGCACACGGGTAAAATTTATTTTAGATATTTTTGGTTTTATGGGCGTTGTGTCTAGCCTAGCTAGACAACCTTAAGAAAAGTAACAACAACATTACATAAAAAATAATTAGTGGCCACCAGATGGCAGAGCTTAATATGTCATGTTAAGAGAGATGTACATGTAATTGAGTAAAGAGATTGTGTGATGGTTTGGTTTGTTTGTCGCTCAACGGTCATTTTTTGCACACGAGGGCTAATTAGACCGGGACTTACGGCTTAAAGTGGATTCCGAACCACTACAAACATCCATGCCCAAGGTGGGATTCGAACCCACGAACTGTTGAACGAAGGCAAGAGCGCTAACCATTCGGCTGCCAGCTCGGCAAAGAGATTGTGTGAAGAAGCTAACTAAAGGATGACTACAAATAATGCTACTTGTAAATAAATTCTTAAATATTAGTAAATTTATAAGAATTTCTTCCTTCTCCACCTAAGCTTCTCACTCGTAGTCTGACAAATAAAATGGAATTGATAATAAATTAGAAGAGGGATATAACTCGCGACTCTTTCGGAATTCAGGTAGGCGAATTTTAATTGTTTCGTTTTTAAATGTGTATTAACGGATTAAGTAACTTAATATAAAGTAGTGAACGAGATTGAAGAATTATGTGTATAAGTATAAAGTATTTTCTTAACTTCGTTTGCAAAAAGTAATTTCGTTTTTAAAGAAACAATTATTTTCGTTTTGGGTGAAGTGAAAGTAATAATTTCGTTATTGATAAAGTATTTTTATGTATAAAGTAATTAAGTATTAATTTTGTAAAGCATGGCTTTTTGGGTGAAGGATAAAAAAGTTGGTTTAATAGAATTAGCAACAGAATTAGGTCTCTCGGTAACTGAAGGTGCTGGAATAAAATGGAATTGATAATAGTATGAGTTAAACACATCGCGCAAGGTGAGGAAGAAAATATACGGCCAGAGAAAAAATATTACAAAATGTTTTCAATTAAATATAACTTGCATTTCAAGCAAACAGCCGAGGTTACGCGAAATACTTATGATTCTGGACAAACAAAAGATGAGTCTTCCAATAAAGAGGGGAAAAATAGCAAAATTCGAAAAAGCTGAAAACCTGTAAAAGATTGAACTGGCTCTCACCTGATGTCCACAGATAGATTGTCCACACCTGTAATTTATGTATTTTCCTTTGGCTTTGAAAAAGCTTTACCCTTTTCAAAATTGACTATCGAATTGACAATATGCGAAATATATGTTTATAACATCGAAAGCCATGTTATCTTAAGAATATAAGTCACATCTCGTAGTTCTCAGGAAATTTCTTAATGCTTAAGAATATTAGAAAAATATTTTGTTAAAAATTGAAAAATTATAAACGCAATGTGACTTATGTACTAAATAAAATAGGAATATGAAAATGGAAGCAATTTTAACAAAATTAAAACAAAGTACATAAATACAAGCTGAATCGATTGAAACGAAAAATGGACGCAGTTACTTGCAGATAATTCACAATTTGCTATTAATTTCAAGCAAAAAATCAAATATTTTCCTCCAGGTGACTGATATAGTTTAATGAAAATGTATAAATGGAAAGTATCGTTTCGTCGTTCAAATGACATATTATGATCTTTTCTCCACAAGTAGTACACTGGTCCCCCAAAGTTAAGGAACAACCGGTATTTTGCGCCTAATTTACAAATGAATGAATGTTGATACCCCAAATTTAGAAGACATGAGCATAAAACAGGTATGTATCGATTGCAACTTAGAAGTTTACATAAAAAACGCATAAATGATTTACAACAACAAAAAGCAATAAGCTTAGAATGACCATTTTTTTGAAAAAGAACACAATTTTATGAAATAAAATACCATAGAAACATAACAAAAGGGAGTTTTAACAATGATATAGCTACCACTAGCTTGGATGCATCGGTGGCATTGACTTTCCATGCAGTCAATTACCAAAATGGGGAGCAAAGACCGGACACGGAGTAAGTTGTTTTCCAGCTCTTCTACAGACCTTGAAGGAGGAATTAAAGCAGAACCTGTCTACCAAGATAGTCCCAAAGATGCTCTATGGAATTCAAGTATGAAGATGAAGCTGGATATTCGTTTCACTCCAAAACAAGATCCTGCTCAATAACTACAGATCAACGAGGTCGAGGGTTATAATCCACCAGACTGAAATCAGTGCACTGGCATATGGATCACAGATCTCATCCCGATATCTCACAACAGTCACAGTTCCTCCCTAGAACACATGCAGGTCAGGGTGATTACAGAATGAGAGATCACTCAACTAACCATTATTCTACTACTGTGGTAACTGCACGAGTCCACAGATTTGGATTGATACCGGTGCTGATATTTGGTGATACTGGTGCTTTGTTCCCTCTAGATCAACACATGTTCTGAATCCCTCTCCCGTTTGAAACTGGACTCGTTTGTAAAAGGTACAGATGTCCATAGCTCACAGATCCAGAAAACGTATTCTCTTGCCTAACATAAGCAGGCCTTTCTGTGTCGTCCAGTGAGGGGGCGTTCACAAATGGTCGTCCTGCCTGTATGATGAAGACTAATTCGTACCATACAAGCAGATATCATTCTCCCTGATCTTTCAGATTGTTCTGCAACAAATTGTGGCCAAGAAATACTTTTTCTCCATTGGACCGAAGAGGCTATAAAATGGTCCTCCTGCAGATGCTGTAGCTCGTGGTCAGCCTGAAACACATTTTCTGGACTAAGAAGATTCGGTTTATATTAATTCCAGAGATGGTGGACCAAACTGTGAGACACATTAAACCTTTTTCACGATGGAGAGCCTTTGTTTAAGAAGCGCGTTCAGGACGAAGCTGAAGTGAAAGGAATGATTTTACAGGACGGGAGGTTTTCTCCGCTAGGCCTAACTTTAGAAAAAAATTCGTAAATAATAAAGTTAAAGTCCTACCGCCGTGAATTTTGGTACCATTTTAGATTATCACATAATCTATCTTATAACATTAAAACTAGACTTTAATAATGTTTTTCCTTCAATTTATATAAAATATATAGATAAAAAAGTTGCGTACCTTGAGAAACAATTTTCGACAGTACAATTCTAGTTTTTCCAAAATTTTAATTGACAAAACACTTCAACATATTTTCAAATTAATAAAAACTATACAAGGGCTGTTTACAAGAAAAATACACAAAATTTAAAATGAAGACTGAGTGCGGAAAATCTCAAAGCACGGAGAAACGCAAAATCCGACATTGCATGATATGCAAGCATAAAATGTTTGTTGTGTTTTCTTTTCTTTCAGCACGGTTTGTGAACAAACAATTCACTTTCTGCGACTTTTTTCTCCCTTTTTGTTCAAATTAAGGGTAGGAAAATGCCTACAAGATAATCCTCGCCATAATAATCTGGAGTCGAGAATTTTCAAAATAACATGAAAAGTGAGCAAATATAACCGAAAGCTGTAAAAACTGTAACGAAATTGACCCTAAAACCCTATAAGGCCTCCCATAGTAGCGAAAACAAAATAAAGTGTTCGGAGAGCTATCAGAAGCGAGAATGCTTAAATCACGTGGAAAGTTGAAGAGCCGAGCTGTGTTTGTTAACATTGCGATTTCCTCTTCCCAGCCACAGTTGATAATCAAAATACCAAAAAAGCAGGAATACGAAAAAAATGAAGGCCAGAACACTACATACATGCATACATAACTGTGTGGGGAGACCCCGGACTGTACCTTTAGGTTAACGGGTGCCGTCTCCCCAACACCTAGTATGCCATCTAGTGATTATTAAAAATTGTTCCAGCTTATAATGCATCCATGCACCGCCCGTTCACTAGGCTAGTTCAGGAATGCACGGGTGAACGAAATGTATATGTGACTCGCCCGTCGCGAAGAGGTTAAAGGCCTAGCAGCATCAACCAGTGACATCCTTACTTCCATCCATGACGAATAGGGAAGGCTGCTTTTCTCTGATATTGCGGAACGCCGCTGCCTTTTATGAACGAATCTGCTAACAAAAGTTGAAAATAAACAAAAGTTACACGCGTATTTACGAAAACAAGATATCTATCTATCTATATATATATTTGCATATTTTTTCTCTTACTCATATATACTTGTTCTTTTCTATTAAAAAAGTGATAGCTACGTAAATTTACATAAGTTTGTTTTTATCATTTATATGAATTTTATTTCTAATGTTATTTTTTAAGGAGAGCTTCGATAAACATCTTGTTTTTTAAATTTTGAATGCTAGTGTATTTTACAAACTATCTGACAATAGAAAAAAGGTAAAAGTTCCAAGAATACCAGTAAAGTGGCATAATAAATGCTTTGGATAAAATTAGAAAAGCTCAAATCTCACCTAATATATTTCAATTAAGATTCCGTTGAAGATACAAAAATTAATAATATTAATGCAAAAATATGTCGTAAGTGGACCACTGTGTCTGAAAAGTATGCAAGCTTTTATTGAACACAGTAAGCAAAACTTTGACAAACGAAAAGAAACCTACTCAACTCAAGTATAATGAAATTTTAGAGAAATCGACAAGACGGTATTTGAAATACAGCTTACGAAGAAAACATTTATATTGACGATGAATCAATTTAAACACAGTAATACTGGATATCAGCAACAGAACAGTTATTATTCATTTTGTTATAACTTTTTTGTGATTGTGAGAGTATATCAATTAGATACGTGAAAGAAATGTATCTATTCGAATTCAGTACACGGAAAAAACTCAAGATACATATTTTACTACAGATTTTACCGCAATTATTAAATTGGTGTTCTATCTTATTATTTTCACGTTCTTAGATAAAGATGCATATACAACAGTATAGAACATACCTATTTTAAAAGTTTTAATTAAAAAGGAATTTAAAAAGGAACAATATACACTATTTTATCATCTTTCTCATCTTATTATATTAAGTTAATCCATTAACCTTTCAATTGAGACATCTATTTCATTATTTGTAGACTAAATATCTTCACGAATGATTTTAAAATAAGGAAATTATACTTAACTTCTCTCTCACCAAGTACTACTTAAACAATCTATTTAAGTGTATATTACAAGCAAGCTTTTGCTAATATATATGTATATAATTTTATAGTAAAATTTTATTAAAGTATTATATGTACACTAAATATTAATATTTGTAAAATATTTACTATAAATGCATTATTATGGAAGCAAAAATTTAAGAATGTTTTATTTTGGTTTCAGAAAAATTAATATTGATGATATACTAATGTTTAACATTAATTCAGAAAATATCAGAATCCAAAAAATATAAAAATCTTATAAACTCACTTATATTTTCATTTGATGCATTTTTATAACAGCTGTGGGAAGATATTGTGACAGACAGTAATCTCATTCAATAAGACATGAAGGGAAAAAATAAACTGATATTAGCATTTCTAAAATTATATTTCCATATCAACAAAAATACATAACAAAGAAATTGCAAATACGTTTTATAAATGAATTTTAATTAAATTCAATTTTTAAATTTATATTATGTCTATACACAAAAATACAGAGGGTATTAACACATTTTTAGAACGATTTTGGGGCCGTTTAATTAATGTTTAAAATGTAAAGACTATTTGTTTAAATGTTTGATCTCGTAGCTTTTTTTCTGGACTATAAGTCTGCGTCGTGATTTCCATGAT
Source organism: Latrodectus hesperus (assembly GCA_037975125.1). Taxonomy (NCBI): domain Eukaryota; kingdom Metazoa; phylum Arthropoda; class Arachnida; order Araneae; family Theridiidae; genus Latrodectus; species Latrodectus hesperus. The sequence goes on from CM075862.1 coordinate 73,230,692, forward strand.
ATAAGAGCTTTTCGTAAAATTTCCAGGGGTATTGCTTTCCATTCCTCTCCCACTACTTTCCAGAGTCCATCTATCGTGGTGAGTTTGCGTTTAGAAAGAGCTCTTCTTAACAGACCAAAGGCACAATAGTCCATAGGTAAAACGTCAGGGGACTTCGCAGGAATATGTTGAAAAGGTTTATATGCAATACCTGTATTAGTCTTCATTTTTCAAGGAATTCAATGGTAGTTTTCGAAGTATGCCTTGTAGCTTTGTCTTGATAAAGTTTCATCTAGACAAAGCTTGAAATTCTTTGGGATAAAGAAATAGAATTTCTTCTGTAAATATTGGACGTAAAACCTTTTCCTGATAGTATGATGAGTTGATTTTAACATTTTTTCTACTCTTTTTATTTTAACTTTTTAAATTTAAATATATTTGATTTATTTTCCATTGTAGAAGAAACCTGTGACTATCATAAACCTCTTACTGAAACTTTCTTTACATTGACGGAACCAGGTTTGTACATTTTGTTCTCCTCGTTTCCTATAGTAAATAGACCTTTTTTTGTTGCAGTCATTTAGATAAACCCATGCTTCATCAAGGGTCACAATGTATTTCCATTTATCTCCTGCTAAATGGTTTTCATACAGGATTCTACAAAATGTTTTGCGTTGAGCCACATGTCTCGGCAAAAGCTGGTGAACATTATGTTTTTTTAACTTTTTTAAGTTGTAAATCTTGATTTATTATTTTATTTATTGTTGATACAGATGTATCTAAAGACATTGCAATTGATTTCTGTGTTGAAGGATTTTCTCTTGTTACCAGCGATTTCACTTTAGGAACATTTGAAACATTACATACTTATTTCGGATTTTCGTTTGGAGTTTTCTTTCCATGTAGAAATAATGATTGACGGTTTTTACCTGTCCAATTATTAATAATGCTTATTTTGCTCTTAGAAATTTTAATACCATGCATTTCACAACGTTTTTGAATCCTGGAATAAGAGTATTTCTCTTCGGAAAACGCAAAAACATATCCCTCAATTGACAGCTTGTTTACATGCTACATTTTGAAAGAACATTAAATTTAAAAGTAGCAGACGATATTTCTCGTTTCAAATAATAAGCTGTTGCCAAAACGTTTTATTTCAAAACATTTACTTTTTTTAAATTCTTAATCAAAATCGTTCTAAAAATGTGTTAATACCCTCTGTAACTCTAATGACAACCAAATATATATTTACGGAAAAAATTATTTCTATTTATAAAACTGGGTTAAATTATGTAATTTTTTTATGTAACCAATTTTTTTAAAATTGTCAACTGATTTAAAAAATTGAAACCGACAGCTTATTCATTCTTTCCATCTAAAGGCGTAGGAGTTTAGATGTGTATAATAATATCTTGACCGTACGCATACTAAAAAATGGAATTTAAAAACGAATGAAATATGCAGCAGATAAACCTTTCCAATTTTGAATTATATAGGTATAAAATCTATACTATTCACAAAGGACGGAAGTTAGTTGAACAGAAAACTGATTGAGCATAAAATGTTTGCAAGTGTGAAATAATGCAATATAATTCATTATATATAGATATTAAACACATAGAATAATTCTCAAAACTAATTTGTATCTGGTAACATACCAGCAAAACATTATATGTAACAAACTATGAAGCATAATGTCATTATAATTTTACCGCAGAGTGAAGATATTTCAGCTTGAATCAAAATTAAATGAAAATTTAGAATAAGCATCCTTAAGAAAGACACTGTGACATAATATCTAACAACTGTGATTATTGTATAAGCTTCACTGGATTTTTATTGATTCAATAATTCTAAACATATGATACGTTGCTAAATTAATCGACTTCATTTTATGTTATAAAAATTAATAAATAATTTAATTTCAAACATAAAAATAAAATAGAAAAATACCTGTACTTTCCTCTACCTAATCAAATATTCACAATTAGATCAGAAAAATTTGTAAAAATTTAACATATTCGATAAACACCCGATAAATAAATTGAGTCTTATTTAAATTAGTTTCTTGTATTATTCACTTTGATTTCCATCTCTAAATAATGAAGGACAATTTAAATAAATTACTTTTAATATTTTTCATAAGTGAGAATTTTATTCTTTTTCAATATTATTCATATAATATTTAAAAAAAAATTGAAAAAGTTGCATGTAAAATTTCCTCCGAAAAAGCTTAAAATGTCCACTAGTTAAAAAAATGGTCATTATATAAAATCTTACAAAAAAATTTTAAAAAATTATATTGTAAAACTAAGTTCAATAGAAAATCAAAATTTTACTGAATAATGAGTAATGGTCAAACGGCCAACAAAAAAATCCACCAGATAAATCAGAAATAATGGAATATGCTATTTTTTAGCCTTTACTTTCGCAATTGAATTGATGCGAATATCTAATGCAATCGAATAACAAAATTCCGTTCAATTGAAAACGAAACAAAAATTGTTAATATGAGATAAACAAAAAAAGAATAAGTTATCTTATTATTTTTTACTGAAAGAAAAAATAATCATCTACCTGACCTCCCAAATCTAGGTTATTGATAACAATAAAGTACCGACATTTTTACTCAATAAAATATCCATCAGTATTGAAATGCTCACTGTTTTTGTTTTCCTTTTTCTAGATATAAATATATTGTAAAGTTCGTCAAACTTTATGCTGCTCTTATAACGTCTAGTTTGGAGGATAAAATCAGGAACATAATGCAAAGAAGCCCTACCAGCTAAATGACGTTGCTTATAAATACATCAACTAATGTAAATAAACGAAAAAAGCTTACATTTATAAAAACATTACTGAATGAAATGCGTGTATTAATTAATAATCGTCAACACAAATTCAAAACTACGGAATGATACGCTGGAATATTATACTTATTTCAAGGAAAGTAACCAAAACCAAAGCACATTTTAGTAATCATTTAGATTGAAATATTCAGATGCTAACAAACACAATAATTTCTCATATTGCCTGTATTAATTCAGAGGCCTGGAAAATGTTCCCAAATTTATCACTTCAAACATATTACTTCTTCCCAACATTTAAGTATAATACAATTAAATATCATATCGATATAAATTAAATTATTTGAAAAATTATTGTCTAGAGTTGCATTGAGATTGGCGACACAGAATGAATTTAATATATGAATTTAAAGAGAAATATTTTTGATATTTTAAAAAAATTATGGAACCCACAGAATCTTTATTATAACAGGGATTTTTCGTTTCATAACGACGAAATAACGATACCTTCACTCGTAAGAATATAAAGATATTCTATAACAAGTAAAATTACATTCTGTTACAGCACAGCATGAACTCAATGAATTACAACTATCAGCTTTTGCAGAGAATAAAGTTCGAGAGAACTCAACCATTTCGACACAACATTTGACTGTTTTTCACGAACATCATAATGGCGAAGTCAACCATTTCGACACAACATTTGACTGTTTTTCACGAACATCATAATTGCGTAAGCAAAGGAATAATTAAGGAAGATTGTTCTATAAGACTACCACTATTAATGAATATCAGAAGGTTATTAAAATTCTTGTTATCCTTCAAAAAATGAAGACGGTCAGTGAATCTTTTTATTCTCACTTGGATCTTTCGCTTACGCGGAAATTTATGTGCTTCATATTTAGCTTAAAATTAAAATAATATTCTTCAATAAGTGATTAAAAACTTGCGTTTATACTGTGCTGCTTAAAAACAACCGTAAATTGCAATAAAAGTATTCGAAAGCATTTGATTTCATTTTACTGGCGCAAGATCCTCAGACGGCATACGCTGCGATCAAAACCAAATAATCTTTGATAAAATCGAGTGCTTGAATAAATGAATGATAAAAAACTAATTGAGAAAACTGAAATGAATCAAAGGAATAAATAATTCAAACAAATTTACAAAAAAGCAGTTAAGAATAAAATTGCTGTATGTAAAGTGCTTTAGTACTTTAATTTCCGAATATTCTTACTTATCATATTGAAACACTTTTCCTAAACAGCTCACAAGCGAATCTTTTGATCATCACTGGGAGGACTCTGGATATAAGGAAATATAGAAATATTTCCCTTGTAATTAAACTTACGTAAGAATATCCTGTACCTTCTAAAAGCACACAATATTACAATAAAGATAGATACATAAGTATAATAAATCCCATGGGAATACATGTCAACTCCAAGGAGTTATTTAAGAATAAAATAACTGTATTTAAAGTGCTTTAGTACTTTAATTTCAGAATATTCTTACATACTATATTGAAGCACTTTTCCTAAAGAGCTCCCAAGCGAATATTTTGATCATCACTAGGAGGACTCTGGATATGAGGAAATATAGAAATATTTCCATAGTAATTAAACTTACGTAAGAATATCCTGTACCTTCTAAAAGCACACAATATTACAATAAAGATAGATACATAAGTATAATAAATTCCATGGGTATACATGTCAACTCCAAAGAGTTATTTAAGAATAAAATAACTGTATTTAAAGTGCTTTAGTACTTTAATTTCAGAATATTCTTACATACTATATTGAAACACTTTTCCTAAAGAGCTCCCAAGCGATTCTTTTGATCATCACTGGGAGGACTCTGGATATGAGGAAATATAGAAATATTTCCATAGTAATTAAACTTACGTAAGAATATCCTGTACCTTCTAAAAGCACACAATATTACAATAAAGATAGATAAACAAGTATAATAAATCCCATGGGAATACATTTCAACTCCAAGGAGTTACATAAGAATAAAATAACTGTATTTAAAGTGCTTTTGTACTTTAATTTCAGAATATTCTTACATACTATATTGAAACACTTTTCCTAAAGAGCTCCCAAGCGATTCTTTTGATCATCACTGGGAGGACTCTGGATATGAGGAAATATAGAAATATTTCCATAGTAATTAAACTTACGTAAGAATATCCTGTACCTTCTAAAAGCACACAATATTACAATAAAGATAGATACATAAGTATAATAAATTCCATGGGTATACATGTCAACTCCAAAGAGTTATTTAAGAATAAAATAACTGTATTTAAAGTGCTTTAGTACTTTAATTTCAGAATATTCGTACATACTATATTGAAACACTTTTCCTAAAGAGCTCCCAAGCGATTCTTTTGATCATCACTGGGAGGACTCTGGATATGAGGAAATATAGAAATATTTCCATAGTAATTAAACTTACGTAAGAATATCCTGTACCTTCTAAAAGCACACAATATTACAATAAAGATAGATAAACAAGTATAATAAATCCCATGGGAATACATTTCAACTCCAAGGAGTTACATAAGAATAAAATAACTGTATTTAAAGTGCTTTTGTACTTTAATTTCAGAATATTCTTACATACTATATTGAAACACTTTTCCTAAAGAGCTCCCAAGCGATTCTTTTGATCATCACTGGGAGGACTCTGGATATGAGGAAATATAGAAATATTTCCATAGTAATTAAACTTACGTAAGAATATCCTGTACCTTCTAAAAGCACACAATATTACAATAAAGATAGATACATAAGTATAATAAATTCCATGGGTATACATGTCAACTCCAAAGAGTTATTTAAGAATAAAATAACTGTATTTAAAGTGCTTTAGTACTTTAATTTCAGAATATTCTTACATACTATATTGAAGCACTTTTCCTAAAGAGCTCCCAAGCGAATCTTTTGATCATCACTGGGAGGACTCTGGATATGAGGAAATATAGAAATATTTCCATAGTAATTAAACTTAAGTAAGAATATCCTGTACCTTCTAAAAGCACACAATATTACAATAAAGATAGATACATAAGTATAATAAATTCCATGGGTATACATGTCAACTCCAAAGAGTTATTTAAGAATAAAATAACTGTATTTAAAGTGCTTTAGTACTTTAATTTCAGAATATTCTTACATACTATATTGAAGCACTTTTCCTAAAGAGCTCCCAAGCGAATCTTTTGATCATCACTGGGAGGACTCTGGATATGAGGAAATATTGAAATATTTCCATAGTAATTAAACTTACGTAAGAATATCCTGTACCTTCTAAAAGCACACAATATTACAATAAAGATAGATACATAAGTATAATAAATTCCATGGGTATACATGTCAACTCCAAAGAGTTATTTAAGAATAAAATAACTGTATTTAAAGTGCTTTAGTACTTTAATTTCAGAATATTCTTACATACTATATTGAAACACTTTTCCTAAAGAGCTCCCAAGCGATTCTTTTGATCATCACTGGGAGGACTCTGGATATGAGGAAATATAGAAATATTTCCATAGTAATTAAACTTACGTAAGAATATCCTGTACCTTCTAAAAGCACACAATATTACAATAAAGATAGATAAACAAGTATAATAAATCCCATGGGAATACATTTCAACTCCAAGGAGTTACATAAGAATAAAATAACTGTATTTAAAGTGCTTTTGTACTTTAATTTGAGAATATTCTTACATACTATATTGAAACAATTTTCCTAAAGAGCTCCCAAGCGAATATTTTGATCATCACTGGGAGGACTCTGAATGGGGTCCTGTCCAAATCGATTTGGATAATTGAAGTTCTACTGTATTTAATACGAAATAGCCCTTTCTATTTAAGAATATTTTTGCGTAAATAAGAAATTTAATAGTTAGTATTGCTTTATCGTTTTTGAATATATATATTGTAAGCTTAACAAATGAAATGAAACTACTTTAAAGTGTTAAATATAAATTTTCTGTAGCCAATAGAAATATTTTTAAATGAATGTTAAAAAGAATGTCAAGAATTCAAATATTTATTAAGAGTAAGCTTCGCATAGCTTTGTTTTTTTTAATGTGTATTTATTTTACACTTTACAGGTAAACATGAAAGAATATAATTAATTTGCATAAAATTTCTTTTGGGAATTAGTTTTTAAAGAAGTGAATTTACGAACACTCACGATTTTCAAACCACTGACCGGCTACTTACAGGGTCCCATACAGACGCAATGATAATTTTAATTCCCATTCAAGAACTAAAACTTCGAAAACCTGTCTTGCAAACTCATTTTATTTGTTTATTGAAAAAGATAGACAAAAAATTTTCAATTTTTTATTTCTTTTTCCTTATTTAGATTGAGAAACTGATCGACATTTTAATTGAACATTTGTAAATGCTCCGAATTGTGAACTGATATTAAAATGTGGTACAAAAGAGGATATAAAGCACAATTCGAGTGGAATTTCCTCCACTAATTCCATATTATAGCAGATGCATTAGAAACTAATCAATAGCATCTATGTCAAAAGTTGTTAGAAGCATCAACTGACGAGCAATAAAGAATTAAAGGGAGTTTTCATATCGAACAAGAGGCGGCTATCGTCTGCAAAACAAGCCGATAAACAGCTAACAAGATTGATGCACTCTTTTGACAACTATACACATTCATAGCATAAAAAAAGGGATAAAATGTGCTTTTAAAAATTTTATTTTTTAAACAAAACAAAAAAATACTAATGCTTGATTTTTTATATAAAGAAAATTTTTTTTTATCAAAGTAAGAATTTTTTCAGAATTTTATTTTGCTCGCTTTTTATATATTGCATACAAATAAATTTTTCTAACAATAATTAATACAGAAAGAATTTTGATAAAATAGTTTTAAGTACTAATTTATTTTTCTATTTTAAGTTTTTCAGAACTATTTTGTAGGTTCCTACAAGTGTTCAATTCCCAAGCATGTTTGATATTCAGTTTTATCGATCTATTGAAGGGATGAAAGACTTCATCGATCTTGCACATCCCGAGGATCGAACCGGGGACCAGTGCCTTTGGAGCGCGAAGCATTACTACTACGCCACCGGGACAACATTAATTTAATACAAAAATTATGAACAAAGGAAATGAAATTCAAGTTTATACAAATTTTTCAAACAAAATATTTTATAACCTTTTATATGAATAATAACTATATTAAAATAAATATTAAATTTCAATGATTATTACGATATTCAACATAAATTTCCAATTAATATGCAAGAGTAAAAATAATTCTGTTTTATAATTGAAATATGTTTTAAAAAATATAAAGGAAAGTATACATTAAGAAATAAAACAAAATTAAATCAATAATAAAATTACACTCGTGACTATTAAAAACAAAGATACATGTACAACGTTTAGTGATACAAACCTGAGAATATGTGAGATATTGTTGATATTTGGGGTTTTACGACAATGCTAAATACCGTATATTTATAACACCCTTAATTCCTATTCATCTCTAAGACCTGAATTCTTATTTCCGACAATATAGCAATTACACTAATTTTCGAGAGCTGATTTGAACAGATATCTACTATCCCATAAGCTCTCTACCCAACTCACCTATCAGGATTTTTAATGGTACATTTTAAACATCGTGACTACTATTCCTTTATTTTATGAATAGCTAGAATAACAATGATGTTTATTAAGTTGAAGTTTTTTAAGTCAAGATAGAAACAACTGATATTACCATGATTTAATGATCAAAATCAGCATTTTAAGAGGTTTTCCCAGGTTTATTGTTTGACAAAAAGCAATGTAAGTTTGACTTGATTTCAGCATCAAGCTGGTTGAAGAGAGTGCTCAGGAATATTAGAGGTTCGTTATGCAAAAAGGGCACATACAGTCCATAAACATTTCTCCTGAAAGCTGCAGGCAATACGAGTGTCCAGCTGGCTTGGGCAGTTCTGGCTGCCGGCACTACTCGGTCTGAATGCACCCTCATTTACCAAGTCAGAAACCGAATAGATGCAAGTAGAGCACTAAAACTAAACGTAATAAAGTTTCAATAATGCACATGTTTTCTATTTGTTTATTTTCCTTTGTGTGCTTAATTATTCGTTGTAAAATGTCAAATAATATATAAGCAGATTATTAAAAACTCTGTAAATGATAAAAGAAAATATTCAAGTTAAAGATCGTTGATTACTACGACCGGATTAAATACAATTAAATTGAAATAATAAATATACGCTTAAGTGAAGAGATCCGTACAGAGGGTAAAATGCGCCAAGCAGGCGATAAAGTGGTGCGATAAGTTCGTCAAACTGGTTTAACGGTTCGGATTACGTATGTATGACGTGTTTTCGTTTATTGGGTAACATGATCGCGTGACAAGCGCGTTTTGTATGTAACCCTTGAAACTATTATAGAATAATATTTAATAATTTAGTTTCGATATTCGAATTTTGGAGTTAGTGTGTTGCTAGCAAAAATTAACTATGGATGAGAATGTATTGAACTTACGTTTTTTTTATTTAGAGCGTGATGGTAGTAAGAAAGTAAGTATATGAATTTTTAAGTTGTGTGTATTGCATGTTAGTGTTAGAATGTGCCGCGTACTGAAATTTCTTTAATGTGGGTGCCATTGCTCGGTATATTAAAATTCGAGTTTAAACAAAAAGTGAAATTTGTTAACGTTCGAAATTTAGTTTTATTGCCCGGTTGGCACTGCAGTAGGTAGCGCTACACTGATGTTTTTTTAAAGGTGGGCGCCATTGCTCGGTATATTTAAAATTCGAGTTTAAACGAAAAGTGAAATTTGTTAACGTTCGAAATTTAGTTTTACTGCCCGGTTGGCACTGCAGTAGGTAGCGCTACACTGATGTTTTTTAAGGTGGGCGCCATTGCTCGGTATATTTAAAATCAAGTGATAAAAATTTCCTTTCTATTTATTCGAATTTTAAAACTTCTACAGTATTTAATTGTAATGAAATATTCAACTTTTTAATATTTGGAATTCGAAAAAACGCGTGATTTCAAAGCTGAAGTTCGAACGCGATCGTTATTGGTTGACATTTATCGCGCGTAGTGACGTAATTTAGGTTGGCGACAGAGCTGTAGAGCGCTTGGTGCCAAAATTTGAAATCGCGCCAATCTCGTACCCATCTGGTAACTTTTACCAATATAAAATTTATCCCTGTTTTCTTAAATTAATTCCTAACCAATCAATTATTACTGAGAAACTCGTATTAATCGAATAAAAGCTGATAAGTTGCGTTTAAGATATTTATAAATATTTTCAGCACAATTCCTTAAAGATTTTTCATAAGTTGTGAGTGTTATTTACGTATTACAATAGCGGAAACTCTGAAACACTCCAAACATCAGTCAACATAGAATATATACGTAAATCCACTGTCAATAAAAATCTCAAACAATATGCTGCGCATATTCAAATGCTTCACAAGTCTTGGCATTCCTGAAGGCAGACATCTGTTTCTTCTGGACCATGACTGCCGGATGACAGGACAGTGTGTTTGGGAAATAAAAGTGCAATTTTGGTCATAAGGAAAATCGATGTTGTGTGCTTTCAACATACAAATTTGTCAATGAGGATTGCAAATATTGCTTCTTTTAAGACACAATTGTCTTAAAAAAGTAAAATTCTGAACCCAATATGTGGTATCCCTTTTCCATTTTCCCGTAACTTCATAAAGAACAAGTCAAAATTCAGTCCTTTGATGCCAGAAATTATTAATATAATCAGAAATGAAATATACCCATTTTTCATTTTGATTCAGTGCTCAGAATAATAAGCTATAGTTTTAATCCGTTGAATAATGGGAAATAGCCGTCACATTTCTGTTCTTGCACGAACCATATTTTGGCGAGAGCTTGAGATTATTCCCAGATCGATCCTATGAGGCTGACCCCCACTGTATAAAAACATGCTACGCACGCAGTATGCTGTAGCGTTTCTGACTTTCTGTCCTATTGTAAATTTTTACAAACTATGGTTCAACTGAAAGTTTAGTTTGACTTTTTTATTTGTCCCTCAAAATGGTAATTTTTTTGCCCATGAGGGCTAATTTCACAAGAAATTACGGTTTGAAATGGATGTCAAACTATTACATCAACCCATTTGATTAAATTAGGGTTATAGTCAAGTAAATATTTTTGGTAATTAGTCTATAAGCTATTTGTAGAAATAAAAATATTGTGTTTGCAAATAAACGCTATTTGCTTTTGGAGTAATCATCGAGTGAAAAATACTTGCAGTCAAACACTAAAAATCCGAAAATTGCAATTTTTAATCAAGTTTCCAAACTTAAAGCTATACAAGATTGAGATAAAACTCAATTGCATTTTTTATAAAATCAAGATATTTATATAAATAATAGAATCCTTTACTTTAACAATAAAGACATTCAAATTTATGTCATTCTAGAAGCGAATTTAAAAAGCTGTATTTATCTTAAGATTTTGTCTGATTCGCAAGTTACTTAACTAAAGTGTTTTGTATTTTTAAACTTAGATGTTAATGCAGCATTTTTGAAACAATAGGTTTCTTTCTGCAATTTAAATTTATTTAAACCAATAGAGAAAAATTACCAAGTTCATCTAAATATACACTAGACCGAATGTGAAAAAAATATTTATAAATATACAATAATGCAATCCTTCAAAAATTCCTATCACAAATTTATTTAGTGATTTAAAAGGAAAACGCAATAACTTTAATAAGGAAAAATCTTATTTTATAAAATTGCAAGCATACGTGGGAAATAATATTTATTAGTGTGACTTATTAATATTTAAAAGCTGTTATATACTTTCTCATATTCAAATGTCTCCTTACACTATAGTTGATTTCTCAGATAATATATCATTTAAAATAAACTTTCATGTGTTATTTTAAATGACACTTAAAACATAATATACATGTTAAAAAAACTATTAGAAAATAATACTATTCCTGATGAAAAATTATCTTCCATAAAACCAAATTATTCTACAAAATTAGAATTTTTGGATGAATTGAATTTAATTTTTTTTATAATGAAACGTTAATAATCACGATTTAAAGTTTCAAAAATAAATATATAAATGTGGAATTATTTCATACGAAAACAAAATCCTCTTCATATAATTGGGAATTTCATAACAAATAATTTAATATGAGTATTTTAATATGGATTCCTATTTAATACAAACTATTATTGGATGAAAGAAATTTCAATAACTTATAGAGCAATGATACTTAAAGTAAAAAAGAAAATTACAATTAAATACATCTTAACATAATACATACAATTTAAAATAACATATCTTAATATAATACATACCTGTACCCGTGATTTTTGTCATACATTTTTGCATCATACATGAATTCACAAACTTAGTTTTCACCGGTTCTGTAAGAAATTACAGGGTTGCCAAGAATAACATGGTTTATAGTGAATGTTAAATAAAGCCAATAGCTTTACTGAATTCACACAGACAAGTGTTTCAGAGTTTCTTGCTGGAATATACAGATACTTATTTTTTTGGCGCCAAGAATGTCATCCTTTTAGCAGTAAATTGCATACCTCTTTTGGACGTCGCTTTCTTTCCACACACGCACACACACACACACACGCACACGCACACGCACGCACGCACGCACGCACGCACGCACTTAAAAATATTCTTACTTAAATATTCTTATTATAGAAATTATTATTATAGAAAGTAAAAATATTCTTACTTTCTGTTTTTACGTTTTATCTTATGAGGCAGGTATTCAGAATACGTTGCTTTAAATTTCTCTGAAAAGAAAATGATTTCTTTTTACGTAATTTTCATACTAGTTAATTAGGTGACAAAGTTTAAAAAATTACATTTTTATAATTCTTTTCTAAGTTACTGTAATTTTGATTTTTTCCTTTTTATACATCATTCGGTTGTTTCTTTCCGAGCTCATTTTATATAAATAAGTTTATTCTATTTATATATTCATAATCATATCGATGAAATTTACGAAAGTTTCCTGTATGAATGTTTCGATTTAACCTTCTCTAATTCATGAGTATTTCCTACACTATTTAATTTCGATAGGAAAATAATTTATGGTAAATATTCTTAAAAATGTCACTTTTTTTAATTTTATAATATTAAAAAAATTATAAACATAAATTACCATAGAATACCTACAAATAAATATTGAATATTTCAAATTTTGATGGTTTTCTTTTTAAGAATACAACACGATTGGTTTCGTTTGTTGTCCACAACTCAATCAACAAAAAATTATAATATAAAACTTCCTCTATTCATTGTAATTATTTCTAAATACTATTCGGAACCTAAGATTAATAACAGAAAAACGATAAATAGAAGTTTCATTTTTCTACAGCAAAGTTTCTTCGCGTTAACTTCATTTACAAGTAGCCGATTATAATATTTTTGGAAATTAATTTTTAGAAGTAAAACATTTCGTAAGCATATTAAAATAAAATTTGGCTTGGCTTCTAAACAAAATTATGTCACATAAAATGTTCAGATGAAATTTTAGATTTATGTTTGCTGGATTAATTAGTTGTCTTCAAAATTTCTATATTTATCATTTATTTGAACACAAAAAAGAAAATATTTTATAGCTATAACACATTTCTTTTAAATTGTGATATCAGTAACTCAAACTTTCCACTGTTACTAATCTCTAAACACTGGTTCCGGAATAATCAGAAATATTTTTTTAAAAAGATGAAAGGAAATATCTCAAAAATGAAAAGAAAATTGAAATTATTTTTCATGTAGAACAAAAATAATGAATCGAAGAGTATTTTTCATTAATGATCAGAATAAGTTTTCTTGATATCTGTGCGCAAGATGTATTCAACACAACAGCATAAACCTACTGTTACTTTTTTCTAGATTCAAGATATCTTAGAAATTTTTCATAGATAATGGACCGTGTTCACGCATCACTAGTGAAAACACACAATCTCTCTCTCTCTCTCCATCGTAAAATATAGCGCGAATAAACTGTAGAAACAAATATTTCAACATTGCCACAGGGCTTAAGTGAGAAAATAAAAGATAATTTGTGAGGGGTGCAACATGCATACATACATGTCTTACACAAAAAATTCTTAAAAATAATCTTATGATGTGAAATTTTGACATCAAATTTCATGAATCCCATGCAGCTTACCAATGAGTTAGAATTTATTTATTTATTATATTACATATATTCAGACTTGTATGCTTGATTCTTGAGATCCGCTTGTAAGTCTTCGTCGATAATAGGACGAATAGCACAATGACAGATGTACAACCACAGAAGACAAAACCCAGGGCCACGGTGGGAATCGAACCCACACTCCTACGCTCTCAAGCGATTAGCAGTGATGCTTTTGACCACTCAGCCACGGAGCGCCCCAATGAGTTAGAAGGATATTCATGAGTTTTATATCTGTTATTGTCAGAGATGCCAACTCTTGTAGCAGAATTTTTAGTAACAACGTTGTGTCTTTACTATCATTGAACCCATAACTAGAGGTATCCAGATAAAATCACAATTGTGTCGTTAATGAATGACATTTTTAAATTTTAAAAGATTTTTTAGTAAAATTGAATGTTTTATACTCAAAATATTATTTACGGCAAAAATACAACTTCTCAAATCTGAATAAATAAATGTTTTCTAAATTTGAGATTTATTGATATTCAATGTTGTTACAATCACATAATTTTTTGGCAGTAAAAATAGAATTAAACCCATGGAATTTTTGTGAAAATGTGTTGCCAAAGCACAGAACCCTGTTGTGCACTGAAGCAACATGCAGCTAATTTTTTAACTATCTCTGGAGTTTGAAAATGTATAATGTTTCTATCTGTTTTTTTTAAATGCAGCAAAATTATTGAATTAATGCATTTCTTTAAAGTTATCAAATAAACTGGGAATGAAAATAATGGATTCTTCTTCAGGTTGAAGTGAATCTGTGTGAAAATCATGTTATAATCAGATAAATTTAGGTTAACCGATAAAACTTTAATTTTAGTTAAAATGTAAGAGGATATGATAAACGGGCACAAAAACATTCGCACAGTATACGAAACTAGTAATTAAGTTCTATAATGGATAATTTGTGAGTTATTTAATTTTAAAATAATAATTTATTCAAAGTTTATTACTTCCAATGATGATTTTTTATGTATAACTTATGCACTGTAAATGGGTTTTGTTCTAAAAGTTTCAGTTTCGATAGTGGGTGATGAATTGTGTTAAGGTATTATCAACCTGAAATTTGTTTGCTGGTTTATAAAATAATAAGAGTATTATTATTTTATAAACCAGGTATATAAAATAATAAGAGCTCCATAATGCAACGGTGATCGAAATGTTTTCAACACAAATATGTCAACATATCAAGGTGCGAATAGGAAAAAACTTTAAGAATGTTTAGTGAGATTTATAACGAGCTTTAAGTCATATGAAACTATTTCTTCATTTTATTAATACAAATAATGCTTGCATGTTTAACAGCATGAAAAATAGCCATGAAATTATTTTCCGCATAAAATTAAGGATTTGGATAGACTGCATTTTTTGCTGAAATTGATGCAAGATATTTTTTCTTTTTTTTTTTAAGATGTGAATCTCGTTCCATATACTTTAAAAATTCAAACTGTTCGCCTATCCGAAATTTTTAAATCATCATCCGGTATGAATTTCTCAACTATCAACAAACATTCAACTATCTACATTGTTCGAGAGATTTCAAAGTTTGTTATCAAAACAATAATATTATATTTAAACCTTTCTTGAGGAATATCATGTTCTTGATTGAATGTGCCTAATAAAATTTCATTAATTCTAACTCTGACAGTCAAGCGCTTTAAGATGAATATATTTCCACCAATATCGTATTTGTAAAAATCTCTCACAAGACGATAATGACAAGTTCTATCATAGACTATACCTATAAATAATTTTGCTATTAGGTATTGCCTTTTAATATATGTACTTTTAATTTGCATCTCTGAAATGATGGTATTGACAAAGTGGCCGGATACTCACTTAAACTACTGATACAGATATAAAATGGCATGAGCTTCTGAAAAATGAACAGCTCATCGCTTAACTATCAGTTCCAATAATTTACAAAGACAGTTGCTTAATGCACAATAGGTTCATCATAAGATAGTTAGAATATCATAAATAGTAATCATTCTAGTCAAGAAGAGATGTAAAATTTTCAAAAATATTGAAGGAAAATGCAATTTAGAAAAATTGTTTCTAAAGAATAAATTCAACCAAACATGTTACGCTTAATGGATTGTTTTCTTACGCATACAATCAGAGAATTTAAGAAAACTTTATAGCTTCAAACATATACACAATATGACATTGAAAATGCAACGCCAAGAAGGAGTTGCCAGAAAATAGCGAAACTCAGCAAATAGACAGCAACGAACAATAAGTGGTCTGTATTTCGAAACGATATGGATAATGCAAAGCGAGAACAGGGTCAGTAGGTTGTAGGACCACACTGGAAGACGATACACGAAGCAATACGTGAAGACACAGAGCCAGTGAGAGTACGGATGGCGTCCTGAGCAATGGCTCTCCATTCCCTGCTAAGCAGTTTCCAAAGTACGTTTTGTGAACGAGGCACACAGTGGTAGGGTCTGCAAATGGAAACCAATCATATCCCAAACGTGTTCGACTAGTGAAAGATCTGGCGAGCACAATGGCCAGGAATCGTACGTAATGGTGCCCAAAACCATGATGCCATGGTATGGGTCGGTGGGACTTTCTACAACTGTGGCCGTAAGAACCCTGCCCTTCTCAGTCCGATCACCGCCCTTCGTCTGTCTGCTGGAACTGACTTCGTCGACAATGGACTGGCATTTTCTGCTATTACAGGCGTCCTTTGCGACAAGAACAGACTTTTAACAATTATTTTCTAAGCAGTAATAACGACGCGAATTTTGCTCACTCTGCGAAAAAACCCATTTGTGCTTTGCTTGAATTTAAAGATGTCGCTTAGCAAGAATTTTCGTATAACAATATAATCGATGAATAAAAATTACATAAGAAAAATTTATAACTTATTTAACAATTATTTCTGGAAAAAACGGTGAAAAACTCTGACAAGCAAAGACTAACATTGTACTACTGAGTAGATAAATTTCTACATGGTGACGACTTTTTACTATAAATCACTGATGAAAACTTTTAGCTGTTTACCACTGTTCAACGACTTTTTACTGTTAATTAATGTTGATGACTTTTTTCTATTAATCATTGCAATATGACATTTTAATACTAATCATTGGTGCAGACTATATACCATTCATGTCTGCTGACGTGACATTCTGTTATTAGCTACAGGCGACTAGTTATCCTGATTTGAAGATTAGTATTATGCATTCTAGATGGTGATTTTGATCAACAAGGGCGATGATATTATAACGATTCATCATGGGCAACAAAAAGTCATATTTATGGTATACAATGAAAAATCAAACATTCGCTATGCAAAAAGATTTGAAGCATTCGTTATGGACGTGACTGCCAAATACTAGCCAATAATTGTCGCGTAACAATTAAAGTGCATTTAGTCGGCAATGAAGGATCAAATATATTAATATATATGTAGTATTCAAATTATAAAATCGAATAAATAACAATTTTTTTATCATTGAGAAGCGGCTTAATTAGGTTTCGATATGACTAATCTTTATTGAATCTGATGCTCGTTAAATTTGAAAATTAACATTGAAGTTACCTGGGGCCTGAGCAGCTACCAGGCGCGTCGGTAGGCGGTGGATCACCGAACGTCCTGTAGGAATGACAGGATAGCCTTGAATATAGAATCAGAGGCCGCGAACCAGCTCCCGTAAACCCTGGTGTTATGCGTTCCGTGCCTAGGGCTAATTGGCACCGCGGTATTGGTGTCTTAACGGAGCCTCTAGTTGCCTGGCAAACTTCTAGAGTAATTTGCCTTGCCCAGTATCTCAGGCAATGCTGGGTGGACTTATATTACTTGAGCTTATAAATTGTTATCTTGTGGCTGAAAAGACACAAGAAATAACAATCCTTTCTGCATCTACAGGTGATGCCTCTGAAGTTGACCTTGCGGAAAAAGACAAGTGAACTCAGAGGCTGTCTTGTAAAGGGGCAGTAATGAATCCTTCACTTGAGGTAGAAATGACCTCCAAACCATCTTCTGGTGAAAGTCAGGAAGCTATCCCTTGTATGACTGACTCTCTGACCAGATGGGACTATTTCAGCAAGACCCTATCTGCTGGAAATGTCATACGCAAGAGGAAACGGCAGAGCATATCATTTATGAATGCGAGGCTCTTGCCCTCCCTAGATTAACCTCTTTAGGCATCATCCATACTAGAGAGTTACACCTAGACTCCATTAAAGGGTTATCGGACTTTATTAATAAAGTGGGTGACCCGAGCAACTGGAACTAGGAAACATTGGGTTTGGAGTTAATGGTACAAAATGCTGATAAAAGCAGAGGTGCCCAATGACATACAAACCCAATTCTAAGAAGAAGAAGAAGAAGATTGAAGTCAGAAAACCAAAATATAATAGATTTTTTACTTAAAATGAACAAATTAAAATATTTCATTAGTTTGAAATTGAGGTTTTATAATACTCTAAGAAAATTATCATTTTAACATATTTCCATAGAATAATATTTTGCAGTTCTATATAATTTTTACTATTATTCTTTTAGTGCCAAAGTTCCTTATATGCTTATATGTTTTCGAAAAATGTTTAGAAATATAATTTTCAATATTAGAATTAATCAGTTTTCCGATATAAAGTTATTTTAGTGAACTGTTTTGTTGCAAGTAACTTGAATATCTGGAAGATTCATTGCGCAACGTTACATTATATTATATATATATATATATATATATATATATATATATATATATATAATGTAAAGATATTTATTACATACAACCCAAATTACACATAATTGAACTACTATGGAATATTTTAAGAACGAGATGTTATATAAGTACAAAAACCAATTTGGACGTTGCCAACGAAGGAAAAAGAAAATTTCATAAAAATAGATAAAATGCTTCGCCACAAATATGTTAGAATTCTTAGATATTTTTTTAAATAATTGCAGATAATAAAATTTTATTATTTTATTTTTTCAATATTTTTCAGTTTATTGTACTTTTGCTATGGCATGGTTTGCTTTTTTACTTTCATGTTTTTTATTTGTTGATAGTTTCAGAAAAGTATTTCAAGTTTGAATGCAGAAAAGTTATAAGCATTTCTGTTAATATACTTGTTATTATTTTTTATAGATTTTTTAACTACTTAATGCTAACTACATTCTTATCTGTAATTGTTGCAAAGTTATAGAAGCTTTTTAAAAGATCTTTTTATAATGGAGTTCATTACCTTAATTTCTTGTACTAAGTATTCTTTTTTAGTTATTTAATTTTTAATTAATTCCATCTCAATATTAAAATGTGAGTTAGTTATTAAAAGATGCATTTATTCAATAAAATATATCATGTTCTTCATTTATAGTACACTTACTATTACTGTGAAATACTTGCTTATTTTTAAAGGTTTCCATTTTTCTACTTTTTTATACATTTATATTAAAAATAACTTTAAAATTTTCAAGTCACTCGTATGTTTCCAACCATCATTCACGTATGCATAATGTAAATTTTCAAAATATTTTAAAGTAGAGAGATTTCCAAACAGTCACTCATTGCCTATTTTTTGTGGCCTGTAAAAGATTAAAAAAATATAATTTAAAATTAAAAATTTTTTATTCTAATTTATTTATAGTTAAAAAGAAATTTCAAGAACAATAATGAAACTTATTTCATAAGTAATCAAAAAATAATTAAGTTTTGTATAGAAATAGAAAAAATTATATATTAATAATGTAGTAGATATTTTTCTAACAACATCTCATCTAATTTCGAATTTGGTTGACCATATTGGTTTGAAATAGTAATAGTGAAGAAGAAAAAATATACAAATTTTAAACAACAAAAAAATAAGAATACATATAACCTTCATGGAATATAACAGTTGGGAAAAATTTATTAGTTCCACTGATTTTCTCTTTCAATCTTGCTCTTAGTATATCTGGTCTAATTCCTAGTTCATTTATCAGGCATTGCTGTATACTTTACAGAAGTTCTTTCATGCTAACTGCTAGATTTTGGTAATAAGAATTGGTGATTCTTTTTAACTGTTAATAAATTTTAAAATCTCTAATTAAATTCTTAACATAAAATTGAATGGAAATTTAAGAAAACACATAATTGATGATTAAATGGATTGACTAAGGAGAAGTAAAGGCACTTTTATTTAGTTAAAAAATCGGAAAGAAAGTTTGTTTTGCGTTTACAAAATTAAGAGTTTTTATTCTACAATACCCTGAAAAAGTATGCAGTATTTTTGGAAGACATGTCATAATTGCAAACTTTAAAAATAAATTAAAACAGCAAAAAGATAAAATTAATAATATTTCTCAATGTTATTCCTTTCCTTTGTTCATCTCACATTCAGTTTCTATGATTGTAATCGATGTATAAATATTATTATCAATAATTTATAATTGTTTAAGCTGTATATGTGGCTATAGTCAGTACTTCAATTCGACAACATGCCCCTTCACGAGTTCCTGACACTTTATTACCCCCAGTGACAGTCTGAAAAGTGTCTGGCTCAAAAACATCACCACCAACAAGGCTGCAAAGCTAAAAGTTATTAACCTTATACGCTTTCTCCTTGCATCCACTTTAAACCGTAAGTCCCGGTCTAATTAGCCCTCGTGTGCAAAAAATGACCGTTGAGCGACAAACAAACCAGAAACCTTTCTCCTTGAATATAGGGACTTAATAATTCCGGAGGAATAGGAGGATAAGGATGCCCTTGACGGTGATAGACTTCACATGGAAGAAGATGAGCCGTAAAATCCGCATACTCTATCTCTCTCATCTTCTACATTTAGGCATTTCCCCCTCTACCTGTAACATTTCGCCAGTTTTACATCTCCTTGTATATAGTTCCTTATTATTTGATATTTTTTCAACATAATTCCAGTGCTCTTACTTGATTACTTAATCACAATTATTGTCATTCATTAATCACAATTATTATCCTTTTGTATTGACCTATTTTAATACATTATGTATAACCTATCTAAATATTTTGTGTATATAGCTTAGAATTTCATATGTCCTAACTTACTTTGAGCCGATATACCTAACTGTAAAGTTCATACTAAATGCATTATTCATTAATCATTATTACCTCATTAATTTGCAGTAAGTGCAGGTATGTGTATTCAGTTCTGATTTATCTTTTTTAATTCCCTTTTGTATTTCCACATTTTCATTATTTCTTGTATGCATGCAATTTGATATGTATTTTATATGCCTGTCTTACCTCATCCTGCCATGTATTTTGTCTGATACCTATTTTGAATGCTTCTTACGTGTCCACGTGTTAACTCTCCATTGCAATCCAATTTGTTAAATAGTATATTTTACAAACCCTTTTTACTGTGTAAAAGTAAAAATTTCTAGTGTCTCCATATGATTGCAAGCATAATTATATTGTTTTGTGTATGTACTGTGTACGGCGTTGTTTTCTTTTCTCTCCAGCGGGTCCATCAAATCTGGTCAAACACTTTCTGGATTAGGTACAGGGACCTCTGCTGGTGTTTACTTTACTTGCTTAGTTCGTTGATAGCTATATTATTCGATATTATGGCTGATGTAATGCATGAGTTGTTATTCCAAGCTGAATGGTTAGCGCTTTAGTCTTCAATTCAGCTATTTGTGTGTTTGAATCTATTCCACCTTGAGCTTGGATGTTAGTGGATTAGAAACAACTTTAAATAGTAAGTCTCGGTCTAACTAGCCCTCGTGAGCAAAAAAATGGCCATTATGCAGCAAATTAAACTATCACTTAGTATATGTATGAAAATGTTTTATCTCTTGATTATCTTTTTAATGCATAACAAACACTATAGTGTCACTTGAATATGCAAAAGCAAAAAGCAATTTTATTGAAACCAATGTAATTAATGTACGAAATGTAATTAAGATGTATTTTATGTAAAAAGCAAATATTTTTAAGGATGCCTAAAGAACTGAAAGATATGAATCAGTGGTATTCTCCAAACAGACCTCGCAGAGAGGAATTGTTAAAACGTGTGAACGAATTGAGAAAAATCTTTGATTAAATTTATTAAAAAAAGTGCACATTCTCACCACACATTGATTTAGGCACTGACCAATCAGATGTCAGTCAGTTGTTTATATCTGTTAGATATTATTCTTTTAAACAATTTATTATATCTGGTAATATAGTTTAATTTTACTTTGTTTTGTTTTGCTTCTGGCAACAAAGAAATTGTTTAAATATGGAAAATAAAGTTCTAAATTCAAATTTTAGAAGTTTATTTGCTGATATATTAATTTTTTTGCATTTGTAAAATGGCTAGTGGTTTGATCTTTATATTCTCTTAGAAAAAAGTCAAAGCATATTATATTTCATATTCTGAAAATTATTTCATTTAAGAGCCTTTCTCTGATTCAAATAAATTTATTCATATAATTTTCATCTTCCATTCCTAATAATAATTTTTTTTTGTTCTGATGCTCTCAAAAATATTATATTAATTAAAAAATAACTAGTGTAATTATTGTCTTCTTTCTAAAGACAATTAAGTGTACCTTAAACATAGTTTATATTTCGATAAACTTCAAAAAGCTATGAAAATGTGTACTTATGTTTATTTAAGAATTCAAAATATTCAAATTGAGGAAAAGATTATTTGCTTTTACATCTCGAATCTATTAAATTCTAATCTAATTTATTTAATTTTTAAAAATAAGTACTCAGATTTTCAAGTTTTTATGTTTTAGGTTTTAATTACTTTAATGAAGCATATTCTTTAACTGTGTCCTTAACAGTATAACTTCTTTTGCAGTAATCGTATCCAAAATATTATTCAAGTATCTTAAAAATAATTCCTCAAGTAAAACAGGGAATTCTGCTGCTCCTGAACTTATTGATTTAATATTACATTTTGTCCATTTTTAAAACATTTTAGTAAACGTCTCTTGAATCTTACCCCTTTTTCACTTGTTAAGAAAGTAATGCGAGAATGATAATGTAATATCTTTTGACACCGTATATTGGATAGTTTAACAACCAAAGATCTGAATAAGATGTTTGAATGTCTAATGCATGCCATCTTTCAGGAAGATTTGTATAGCTAATGTGTAATATTTACAAACCATAAAGGAAGAAACCGTAAAAAATACCATGCACTTATCCCCGATAGACATGTATGCACAAGATAGAAATACAAGGTTGATTTCTTGCTAATTAAACATGGCTGATGTAAAGCCAGGAACTTTCAGCTCTAATAAGCGCTGCTCAAAACACCTTATATAACTCATTTTATCATATTTAGCAGTATTTCTTACTCAAAATACGACCGGTACATTTAAAGATATTCAGAAATATTTGCAAAACAGTCATATAATTATAATTTATAACAAAAATATTAATTCATAGCTATTATTTATAACAAGTGCTCATTTATTTATTACATATCCCTGGAAAATCAGCTAAGACGCCATTAGTTCTCTGTCCTTCCAATACCTCTAAACAGTACATATTAAAAATACAAGTGAAAAGTACGAGTCGAGGTGGTTAGTGTCAAAAATCTGATCTTGCTTACACAAAGGACACGAGAAAGAATTCCAAAATTTAAACCGCCAAAAATACGCAAGTAAACAGTCATCGCCACTCTGATTACCAGTGCATTTGTATCGGTTTTAAGTCAGAAAAAAAAACCCACTTGCACTTCTATACAAGTCAGGAATAGCCTCTGACCCCTTAAACAGGAAAGTCCAAGGTTTGTATTTTGCTCAATGCCTTCTACTTTGTTCAAGCAGCATGTCTTCTCCTAATTTACTAAATGGAAAAAATAGCTATTCAAAGGTTTCTGAAGGAGCCTTGCACCTTTCTTCGCCCAAAAGTCCTCAGCCTCATTTCCAGGAATGAGGAGTCAATGAGCTGGAATTCACTGGAAAAAAACAGATGCTATGGCCTTCCAAGATTTATGACTGCAAAATGAGGATATTAACTGTATATTGTCTATTTGCTATAGATCGGAGGGCCGATATAGAGTCAGACCAGATAACCGCTCGATGGATGCCGACAGAGAACTGCTTTAATGTGATATAAATAACCTCAATTTCGCCATCGTAATGTGAAGAATGGTCCCCGAATGAGAGAGTAACAAGAAAAAGATAACAATACACTCCAACTCCCGCGCCTTCTTCACATCAAACATGGATCCATCTGTAAAGACATGTAACCACCATGAATAGTCTGTTTTCAATAGTAGATAAAGCAATTGCATTAATATGTTGTTCTCTCTTGTGAGACTCTTACAAACATCCATATCCGACTTTGAATAACCAAGAGCTCATCGAAATTCAGAGGACAAATTGGTCCACAAAGAACGTGTGAGCTCTTTTGAATGTCAAGATCAGTAGCTATAGTATATACATATTGTATGAACCCGTTTTGAGTTTTAAGCCTTCTCTGTGCCTCAACAGCGTATTCTCTTCAGAGCGTTTTATTTGGCAGGTGTTTCGCTTTTCAAAGAGGACTTCATCTTTTTAAATATTATATTTAACTGTTGGGTTGTCAGTCAGAAACTGTATTGCCAAAATGGCGATAGTAACTGAATATCACCATTACCATTAAAAACATGAAAATACAGCAAATTAATGCACTTTTAGGAACAAAAATCGATTTTCATTAGAGATGCTTTCTGAGATCAGATTTTACCTTGTATTTTTTAGAGAATTTAGTGGCTATAATACATAGATTAGAGCAGTCTTTCCCAAAGTGGGCGATAACACCCCCCTTGTGGGCGTTAAGGGGCCCAGAAAAAAATGGGGGTGTTGACGTGAGTAAGGGTGGTGATAGTAGATTTGTAATTTGATTTACTTTATATTTCAAATTTCACTAGAATTAAAATCTACCTACTACACAATAACGAATTCTTAGTATATATTTCTACACTGTATGATGGTATAAAACCTTATAATACTAAATATAGATTTCGTAGGATAGCCCGTACGCCGCATGAGCGTACGTTGTAAAATGACGAAAAACATACAACTGTATAAATGCATGAATCGCTAAATGTGGCAAACATTCCAGGGGAAAAGACTAACTGTGGGAGCCGGTGCACTTATGATGTTGTGCTCCGTAGACGTAATGTCCATTTTCGTTTGGAGAAACCTTCAGCGCTTTTACGCATGCGTCAGGTCTGCTTCGAGTTCATCAAAATAGGGTTGAGACAAAAGAACAATGTTTACTTAACATGCGTGCTTCCGTGCTTCTGAAAAACCGGTTTGAGGAAAAGTTCATCTTGTTGTATTCACTGGCTGGATAATTTTTATAAATTAAACTACCCATTTTTTTTCTGGCTGGAAGTCCTTTTTTTATTATTTAATTCTATACACCATTTCCCCCATTTTGACGAAGTGGAATGCCCTAACGTGGGACTTGGAGAAAACCGGTCCTGCAAGGGAAAAGCGAGGGAGGAAGAGGAGAAGTGAAGGGCAGAGGAAAAAAAGACAGAGGAGCTGCAGGACATCGCCGGAACAAGAGGCCCGGTTGGTTTGGGGAGTTCGACGCTTTATTGGAGACTTCGAAAAGTAAAGTTGAAGTTGATAAAAAAGGAAAAAGCTGATTGAAAGAGGTAGAGCCCCTCTCAAATTGTGAAATTAGGAGATGCCTGAATGTCAGCATTTACATCCAAGTTGTCGTCGATCCAAGGCGTTTGCCATACTATTAAAGAAGAACGCTGGACTATTGTGATCAACCAGGTTTTTGAACTAAATAGGCCGGCCTATACCATCGACTGTTTATATATGTAAGTGAATGTTTTTTTTTATTTATTTAATTATCCAGCCAGATTTTTTTGTGTGGTACCATCATTTACGTAACTTTATTTAATAATTAATCTCACTAGCACAGGCAATCTAGAGTAACTTAATCACTCCACGTGAGTGAATTATCATTTTAATAGCAAAGTTGTAATAAAAGAAATAATACAAATAATTGAATTCATATTATTATAAATAGATGTGTTATTTTCTTTTGTGAATTAAAAGAAGTTTTGATTACTAAAACAAAGCCAGTTTCTGCTTCTGTTCTTTCAGGTTAGACTCTGGGTAGAAATAAAGACTTGAATAAATACACAACGCAATATTAAAAAAAATAATGCCTTATTTTAATATAAATTATCATATGTGATCGTTTTATAATAATTGTAATTTTCGACACAACAAAATGGTGCCGTTTAAAGTGGATTTTGAAAAACTGAAAACGGAATAAGATTCTGGCTTAGTTTTAAACATGGCTGACTATTAAAAGATTGCACGTGGTACATCTCCTTATTTAATTATTTACAGTAATCTTATTGTGTTTGTTTTATATTAAGTGGAACATTGTAACTGTTGTGAAAATTGTTGTAAATACTTATATGAATTTCATATATTTATATTAATATTTGCTAAAGTAAATTATTTTTTGAAGGTAAATATTTTTAATTAATGTAATTATGAATAGTGAGACTCAAACCGCTTCGTGTGTTGTGTCAGTAGACACTCCTAATATTGGTGAATTCTTAAATAATATTCCTGTGTTTGATGGTAGTTGTAAAGACGTTTCACTATCACAATTTTTGGATAGAATAGATGAAATTGGTGACCATTGTTCATGGCGCCCGAAAGATAAATTATTAGCTTTAAAATTGAGAATTTCTGGAGAAGCGGAGGAATTTTTATCAAGTCAGGGTGACCTTAAAAAACACGGTTCATATGTAGATGTTTGCACGGCGCTTCGTGATAGGTTTAACTTCTGTCACTCTATGACAACATATATCTCTCGGTTAACTACGAGTTATCAGTTACCGTCAGAATCAGCACGAAGATATTTTTCACAAATCGAGGGCTTATCGTATAAATGCGTTCCTAGTGAACGAAGTAGTGAATTCGAGCAATATAGATTGGATTTATTATTGTCCACGGCAAAAAATGGCCTTAAGCCTGAACTTTTAAGAGGAATAACGCCTTTAGCTCTCACGGACTATAGTGAATTTAAGAAACAAGTCATTCTCTTAGAGGAATGCATTCCATTGAATAGACCGCCAACTACACAGTTTGAAACAGTTCACGCTGTGACTCAAATAAATGAGATAAGTGAACTAAAATCATTAATCAAACATAACACAGAAAAAAACTCAGAAATGCAGGGCATGTTCATAAAACAAATTAATGACCTACAAGCTCAAATAGCTGAATTAAAAGTAAGCCAAATACCAACACAAGATAGAAACCAAAGAATACCTAATTTGTTTTGCATCAGGTGTAAAAAACATGGGCATGAAGAAGCTACATGCAGAATACCATTTTGTTCCTTCTGCCGTAAAATTGGACACGAAACGCAAAGATGTTGGTATTCCAACAAGCATAACAATTTCCATAAAGGTAGAGATAATAGAAGAAATCATTTAAACTAGTAATAGGGGAGAGACGGCTGCACCTCGCTACTCCGAAAATAAACCCACACAGGTGCCTTTATTCATTACATCCACAATAAATGATAAATTGCCAGTAATTCAAATCACAATAAATAATGTAAAAGTAAATGCGCTCTTAGATACAGGCGCATCTTGTAACCTAATCGAACGAAATTTTTTTGAAACTATAGCTTATCAAAGTAGTGTAATGCTCTCACAATGTAAACTCCAAATTAAAGGTATTTCAGACCATGTGCTAGAAATTGAAGAAAAAGTAACTTTAAAAATTAAAATAAATAATATTGAATTTCAAAGCGATTTCTATATTACTAAAGATAGTATTTCAAAAAAATATAAATTAATACTAAGTAGTGATTTTTTTGTACAACATAAAATGATAATTGATTATAGGCAAAAACTATTACATAATACAACTACTTCAATTAAATGGAATTACCAAAATCCTGACTGTGACGAATTAAAAGCTAATGTCGTGAACATAGAAGATAACAATAGTTGTATTTTTGGATTTTCCGTTACCAAAATAACTATTTCTCCTGGAACCGAAAAAATTATAGAGATCAAAACAAAAGAAAAATTAAATTCAAATTTAGATTCGGTTTTAATAGAGCCTGCAAATGATCATGCGGGTGATAGAGTATGGGTTGCTCGCTCCGTAAACCCAGTATCTAAGGAGGGAAATTATAAAATAAGGGTTGCAAATACATCAAAAAATACTATACACATAAACAAAGGTTCAAAATTAGTTTCCATTGAACCTTTACAAGTAACAAAAATTGATACTAAAGAGTGTAATACATTTTCCACTGAAGAAATAGGTGATGATTTTGAAGCTTGGGGAGGAAAACTAGATTTATCGCACCTATCCGAAGATAAGAAAAGAAAATTACTTCCCCTGCTTGAAGAATTTAAACATGTGTTTGCCCATTCTATTCAAGATTTGGAGGGTTGTAATACTATACAACATGAAGTTAATTTGACAGATGATATTCCAGTTAGGCAAAAATTTTATAGGCCTCCTCATCACCTAAAAGAGGAATTAAATAGACAGGTCAACGAATTACTAGACATAGGGATTATTAAAGAAAGCAGTTCCCCTTATAGCGCACCAGTACTTCTTGTCAAAAAGAAAGATGGTTCTTTCAGACTTTGTACCGACTTCAGAAAACTAAATGAAAAAACTGTACCAGACTCTTTTCCTATTCCTAATATAACGGACTTAGTGGACAATTTAGGAAATGCTACTCTATTTTCTTGTATGGATTTATGTAGCGGGTTTTTCCAAATGAAAATTGATCCTAAGGACACATATAAAGCAGCGTTTGCAACTGAGCATGGTTTATATGAATGGAATAGAGTACCATTTGGTATGCCAAATGGTACTCGCCAAATAGTTTTCAATTCGCCAAATAGTTTTCAAAGATTAATGGAAATAGTACTGTCTGGATTAAAACCTCTTCAAATAGCAGTATATTTAGATGATATCATAATTGCTTCTTCTGACTCAATAGATGAACACTTAAATAAATTACGGTTAGTTTTTAAGAGATTAGAAGAACATAAATTGAAAGTTAAACCTTCTAAATGCTGTTTTTTAAAGGAAACTATAAACTATCTGGGTTTCACTGTTTCAAATGGGACAGTTTATCCCGATAAGAAAAACATACAAGCTGTGTTAGATTTCAAGGTCCCAACCACTCGTAAACAAGTTAGAGGATTTCTTGGATTGACAGGGTTTTACCGAAGGTTTATAGAAAATTATGCTGAAATAGCATTACCTCTAACAAACTTGACGAAAAATGATGTTAGATTCAGTTGGGATGATTCAGCTCAGCATGCTTTTGACACTTTGAAAAACTGTTTTATTTCTGAACCTTGTTTGAAACTACCAGATTTTTCAAAGGAATTTACATTAAGTACTGACGCTTCAAAATACGCTTTAGGAGCTGTTCTTTGCCAAAACGATGAAAATGGCTTCCCACATCCTGTTGCATACGCCAGTAAAAAACTAAAAGATGCAGAAATTCGATATAGTACAGTAGAAAAAGAAATGCTCGGAGCGGTATTCGGCGTTACCCATTTTAAACAATATTTGTACGGGAAAAAATTTATCATCTATTGCGATCAAGCAAGTCTTTCCTTCGCACTCAAAGTGCGAGATCCAACTTCTAGAATAGCCCGATGGGTAATGACTCTGCAACAATATGATTATACCATTGTACATAAACCGGGAAAATTAAATATAACAGCTGATTACTTGTCTAGGGGTGTAAACGCAGTAGAAGTAATAGCTTCCAACTACGATTCTGATTCCACAATGAAACATCGAATTAAAATTCATCAGGAACAGGACCCAAAATGCCAACAAATTATTAATTATCTAAAAAATAAGGAGACACCATCACCTACTCATATGTTATTTTTTGAAAAAGATGATCTTCTTTACAATATACCAAAAAATGCCCCCAAACATCGTGGTGACACCAAAGATAAATTAGTGGTACCCCTAACTTTAGTATCAGAAATAATGCGTCAATGTCATGATTCCCCAGTAGCAACCGATCAGGGATTTCAAAATACTCTGAACAGAATTAGAGAAAACTTCTATTGGGGTAATATGTATAAACATGTTTTAAACTACGTTAAATCGTGTACTTCTTGTGTTGAAAAGAGAGGTCATAAGCCCGAAAAACTAGCTCCATTACAGCGCGTTCCAGTCACACAACGACCAATGGAATGCATAGCTATGGATGCCCTGGGTCCACTTCCTCTAACTTATTCAGGAAATAAATATATCTTGGTGATTTCTGATTATTTTACACGCTGGCCAGAAGCATATCCGACACCCGATATAAAAAGTGAAACCGTTGCTAGAGTATTAGAAGATTTTATTAGTCGACATGGTGTACCTTCTCGTCTAATTTCCGATAGAGGCTCTAACTTTATCTTAAAATCCATCTCTGAGGTGTATTCGAAATTAGGTATTGAAAAACACACTACTACTTCATATCACCCTCAGAGTGATGGAATGGTAGAAAAACTTAACTCGACTTTAATTAATTCATTAAGTCATTTAGTAAATTCTACTCAAACAGACTGGGACCGGCATGTACCTTTCGCCTTGCTAGCTCATAGATCGGCACGACATTGTACAACAAGCGAAACACCATCATATCTCTTGTATGGCAGGGATATTCAGCTACCGTATTCTGTTATGTCTCAACCTATAGCTCATAACTATGCGGATGTCCGAGAGTACGCTGGAGATCTAGTTGTACGTTTACAAAATGCTTTTCAAATTGTTAAAAGTAATTTAATAGCTGCAGCAGAAAAACAGGAGACGTATCGCCGTAAGACCGCAGTTGATAAACAAATAGATATAGGAGATGTCGTATATCTCCGAGACAAGATCTTCCCGAGACAAGAGCAGGGATTTCAAGGAAATTAATGAGACCAAATGTAGGCCCTTTTAGATTTCTGAATAAACAATCACCAGTAAATTACGAGATAGCTTGCGTAAAAGAACCTTCAAAAACCCAAATAGTTCATGTAGATCGACTTTCAAAAATTAATGATAGAATTGTATTCCCGACTTTACACGAAATTAATTCTACACCTCAGCAATCTACTGACTCGAATAAGGAAAGTAAAAATAGTTACTTCGGGGTTAACGATAGCGTGCAAAGAAAAGGTAAAAAGGCGTTTGTTCTTAGCCCTGTAATTAATCCTCAGAGCAAAAGCTCAACGTCAATTCCAAATAAAGGAGTCTCATCTGTCCCAAAATGTGATGGTGGAATATCTCGAACAATAAAACATAATTATAATACTCGTTTCGCTCGAAAGAACTGTAGCACATAATTGACTGATTAAATGAGTAATACAAACATTAACAAATGATTGTGTAGAGTGTATGTATAGCAATAAATAGTTTTGTAAATATATATATATATATGTTTTTATATCTTGAATTACTTATGTAACTGCTGACTAAAGTTCTTAATTCTAGCAGTCTGTAAGAAGTTTATATTTTAAATTAGCCAAGATTACATTGTGTGGTAAATAAATGTATACTTTATGTGCTATTTCTAATTGGAAATCTTATTAATTATCACTTTATGTATGATTTTAAGTAGAAAACAAAAAAAATGTATTGAACAAATCAGAGCCATGCAAAATAAGTGCAAATGTGTGAATGTGCAAATATGTGGAAAAAAAATCTTCGATTTTTTTTCCAGGTAGATTATTGGTGTTGTATTCACTGGCTGGATAATTTTTATAAATTAAACTACCCATTTTTTTTCTGGCTGGAAGTCCTTTTTTTTATTATTTAATTCTATACCCCATTTCCCCCATTTTGACGAAGTGGAATGCCCTAACGTGGGACTTGGAGAAAACCGGTCCTGCAAGGGAAAAGCGAGGGGAGGAAGAGGAGAAGTGAAGGGCAGAGGAAAAAAAGACAGAGGAGCTGCAGGACATCGCCGGAACAAGAGGCCCGGTTGGTTTGGGGAGTTCGACGCTTTATTGGAGACTTCGAAAAGTAAAGTTGAAGTTGATAAAAAAGGAAAAAGCTGATTGAAAGAAGTAGAGCCCTCTCAAATTGTGAAATTAGGAGATGCCTGAATGTCAGCATTTACATCCAAGTTGTCGTCGATCCAAGGCGTTTGCCATACTATTAAAGAAGAACGCTGGACTATTGTGATCAACCAGGTTTTTGAACTAAATAGGCCGGCCTATACCATCGACTGTTTATATATGTAAGTGAATGTTTTTTTTATTTATTTAATTATCCAGCCAGATTTTTTTTGTGTGGTACCACCATTTACGTAACTTTATTTAATAATTAATCTCACTAGAACAGGCAATCTAGGGTAACTTAATCACTCCACGTGAGTGAATTATCATTTTAATAGCAAAGTTGTAATAAAAGAAATAATACAAATAATTGAATTCATATTATTGTAAATAGATGTGTTATTTTCTTTTGTGAATTAAAAGAAGTTTTGATTACTAAAACAAAGCCAGTTTCTGCTTCTGTTCTTTCAGGTTAGACTCTGGGTAGAAATAAAGACTTGAATAAATACACAACGCAATATTAAAAAAAATAATGCCTTATTTTAATATAAATTATCATATGTGATCGTTTTATAATAATTGTAATTTTCGACACAACAATCTCAGCGTATCGCCCCTTTCGAGAATAGAATCGTCGACAGGTGGCGGTTTTCCAATACGAAAACGCCTGTACGTGGTAGCAATCGACTGGTTCATCGATACTTGTCCTAAGTTGCTCAATACGATTGAGCGTCGAAAGAGATAAATGAGTTTGTGCATGTTTGTCATTATCCTGTCCGTGCTTGCTGTATTTAAATCCTATATAAAAGCTCGTAATTTTTCTTATATTTTCATTAGTGGTTTCGCGTGCTATCTTTAAACGAGTATTTAAGTTCAACACTTTATTTACATATTTTTGAAAAAAAAAAGCAATGTCGCAAGCAAAAAAGAAGAAACGGCAATACAGTCCAGAATATATTAAATATGGATTCATAGAAAATTCGACAAACCAATCTCTGCCTTTGTGCCCTCTTTTTTCAAAAACATTCTCAAACGAAGCGATGAAGCCTTCAAGACTTCAAAATCATTTAAATTAAATGCATCCAGATAAGGACAAAAATGTAGCCTATTTTCAATCTGGAAAAGAAGCATAATGCTCAGCCAAATGTATCAAAACTTTTCAATGGCTGCTAAGGAAGACGATGACGAACTTCAAGCTTCATACAGTATATCTCTGTTAATTGCTCAAATAGGTAAACCACACACCATCGGAGAAACGTTAATTTTGCCGGCGATAAAAGAAGTTATAACTACTGTGCTTCATAAACCGGCGGCAGATATAGTTCGAAAAATTCCTTTGAGCAATAATTCTGTGCAAAGACGAATTGATGAAATGGCTGAAAACATTGAAGAGTCATTCTGCAATCATCTGAAGATTAGTCAATTTTCAATTCAGTTAGATGAGTCCACTTTACCAACTAATGAAGCATTGTTGTTGTCTTACGTGAGATTGATTAAAGATGAGAAAATATGTCAAGAACTTTTATTTGCTAGAAATTTAGAGACAGACACAAAAGGAGAAACCATATTTAAAATACTGGAAAATTTTGTGATGGAAAAAGAATTCCCTGGAAAAATATTATATCAGCTGTTACAGTTGGTTCTCCAGCTATGACAGGGTGTCAAAAAGGCTTCATGCCGTACTTAAAAAACAAAATTCTTGATGTGATTGCTGTACATTGCGTTATACATCGACAGCATTTAGTTGCTAGAAATTTAAGTGAACGACTGTTTCAATCATTGAAACATGTCATCAGAGCAGTCAATAAAATCTGAAACAATTCTTTAAATGACAGATTATTTAATCAGCTTTGTGTTGCTAATGATGAAGATTTCAACAGATTGATCTTTCACACATAAGTGCGTTGGCTATCAAAAGGAAATTGTCTGACTCGTTTTTATAATCTGTTTGATTCTGTCATAGAGTTCTTGAAAAACAAAGACACAGCATTGCGCAAAAACCTCATCACATCAAACAAAGAATGATGTCGCATACCTGACAGACCTTTATACATTGTTTAATGATATGAATCGCCAACTTCAAGGCGATGATTTGAACTTAATAAAAACAAAAAATATCGTCACTGCTTTCGCAGCGAAGCTGCTCTTACACAAGAATATCGGCAGACGTGAGTTCCATAATTTTCCCAATTTATCAGTATCCTGCAACAACGACGACTTGCTCCTCTACTGTCAACATTTGGAAAATCTTCACAGTGATTTCATTGAAAGATTCCAGGACATTTTGAAATTGAAAATACCAGACTGGGTGTTAGATCCTTTTTCAAATGTCAACATAGCAATATCACCCCAGCTGGAAGAAGAACTTATAGAACTGACAACGAACGAGGAAATAAAAATTAAATTTAAAAATGGCTACCAACAATTTTGGTTACAAAAGTCAATTCCGCAGTTGTACCCTGGATTGTGGTCGATCGTTCAACAATTTTGATATCATTCTCATCGTCATATTTGTGTGAATGTGGATTTAGTGCTGTGACAACGCTGCTTACTAAAAAGAGAAATCAATTGCAAATTACCAAACGCGGCAACTTACGACTGTTTTTGAGTAAAATCGAACCTAATATCAACAAACTTGTTAAAAATCATCAAATTCATCCATCCCATTAGATTAGTTTAAAAACTAAAATTGATTACCTATCTATACTGTTTCTTTTAATTTGATTAAAATACATTATCAATATTATAAAGTTGCATTTTAATTGCTCTCACTGGTAAAAATTTCTAGTTTAGAATGTAAGTTTAAACACCAGAACCGACTAATATAGCCCACTATAACTAAATTAATTAAAGTAATTAAATTGTGGTTTTTAAGTTTTAGGAGTGTATAAAAAATGGGGAGGGGGGATGAAAAATAATTGATTTTCAAAGAGGGGGCGGTAGAAGAAATAAGTTTGAGAAACACTGGATTAGAGCATCACTTTTCTCCTTTCTGACACTTATCCTGATGATTTCAACAAAATCTTCCACATTCAGTAGAATAACTATTGTGGTTTTTATGTAATCTAATGATTTTTTATTGGGTGCTCGATGGTCTCTTTTCGCTTATAAGCAATTAGACAAGACCTCCATTTTAAAATTGTTTTCGAACCACAATCAACTCCCTTTCACAAGAATAAAATCAAAACCATGAATTGTAGACTGGAGTGCAAACCAATTAATTGTCAACTGGGGTTTAAAGCCTATCGAAGCAGGTTGGCATAATTTCGCTTCTGATGTGTATATTTTTTTTATTGTTGTATAATTATTTTGCAGAGATTTTAATGTTTAGTAAAGCATTATATATTTCCCTTATTTAAATATCCTACCACAAAGTATTATCAAGAAGGAAATTTTAATTAATCTTCAATTCGCCTTAAGCTAAATTGCAAAGCTGAACTTGATGCCTTGAAAGTTTTACAAAAGATTACTGGGACTAGTTAATTTGTCGATCAACAGTTGTTCCCCCCTCAATAATTAATCAAGATTTACCGTTTAAGTGAATATCAATCCACTACAAACAAACACAATAATCGACCCCTGAATTGTTGAAGCAGATTTTTTCCTTGATTTTTTTTCAATTTCACTAAACAGGGAAAAAGAGTAAAATTAAAATAGTAAAATATTTACCAAGCAAATTATTTTTAAATGATAGATTTTAGTCCATACTTTAAATTTACTATAAAGAAAGATTTCAGTAATAAATCCTGAGGTGCAAAAACTAATGAAATCTTATTTTACATTTTTTTACATGATATGCTTATGAAAATTTAAATACCATGTAAACAGAAAAATTATAATTACCGAAAATTTTAGGAAGATATTTTGATTACTAGTAAGGATTAAGGAATAAAAATTATAATGTATTTCTTGTGATAGCGACAGCTTTATATACATGCACCTAGAAGCATTTATAAGGTTTATATAATAATTGTTGTATTATTTATTCATGTAGTAAAAAAGTGAGATCTGCATTTGGTGTACCTTAGTTTTAATTTAAAGTAAAGTAGAAATAATATAATAATGGGGAGTTGCATTTTAAAAATTCATACCAACCCGAGTAAAACATTAACTGTAGCTACCAAAAAATATTTTTATGGAAGCAGTTAATTATTATTAAAATACTTATTCTAAATTTTAACTGAATATTTTTTAACGAATTTTGTTATGTTTTTTTAAAATTATTAAGGTACTTTTCCGTTTCGAAGGCGCAAGCGATAAAGTCGCCAAAAATGATGTAACCGGCGCAATAGGGAATATCTCCGCTGGTAAACTTTTAGTGCTACGTTTCCAAAACATGTGACGGCCTTTTACTGTCAACGACTTTATTTCGACTCTTTTTTTTCCATTTTATTTTATGCTATGTTGCTATATATACAAATTTAATAATTTCATAAAATCATTCTAGAAAAAAATTGGATTTTAAAAATATATCTTACAAAATAATAATCGTAACAAATTCACACAAAAAAATATTTTTTAAAAAAATAAGATTTTGAAATATGATAAATTGTAATCTAATATAATAAGTAAATAAATTGAGGCTCTGGCACCCAACATTCCACGCATAGAAATTTATGAATAAGAACAACGTGAATATAAGAACAACAATTAAATATATAAATTAAAAATTTTTTTATGTAAAACATAAAAAAATTTTGTATGTGTAAAACATTTAAAATTTTTTATGTGTATACTGTGTGTTGTCGCCAATTGGCAACTTAATTTTCGCTTGGCGAGATTTGCGCCGGCGAAACGGAAAAGTACCATTATTAATTTGTGTTTTGCATTGACTCATTCACTTCGAATTAGAAACTTTAATAACGAACTGATTCTCCCATTTATCTTTGAATAAATATGTTTCAGTTTTTATTTGCGTCGAAATAATTCCATTATATCTCTGTAATACTTTGTTGTAGGCTTAACTAATATTACAAAAATATGATCTCTTCGTTTATTTAAGCACTTTTTTGACTAAAATACTCCCATATTGTACTTTTCGATATTATTAATGAATACAGATATCCTTTATTATCTTTTAATTTAAATATTTTTGTACATTTAAGAGTAATTTTTAAATAAAAATTCACTTAAAAATGCCTCACTAAATTAAATTTTTATTTTCCTTTCATTTCGTCTACATCGTTTGTAAGTAATCTTACCATAAAAATTGCTATATATTGGAAGTTTCAAACTCTGCCAATAAATAAATAACTCAACCTCGTATCATGTCCATTTGGAAGGAGGCCAATCATCGCTTGTTTTTTTATTTTAATCTTTGTCATTAAGGCTTGTAGGATTAGGAATCTTCTTTAAATTTCTGTATTCAAATCACACAAAAAAAATCCATTTTTATAAATTGTAGTGCCTCCATTATCAAATTAGTTCTTTAGAAAAAAACTAAGCTCTAGACATTAAAACAAAATATAAAACCTATAAAAACATAAAAAGAAAGTTTATTTTCTGATAAGTTTTCATTTGACTTAGCACATAATTTATATACATAAAATAATTATTTCATTCAAATTCTTAAAAGGGAATTATTATGATACCTTATCATCATGAACCGAGACATTGATTTTAAAAAATCGATTTAAAGGGTTTTTTAGCGTGACAAAAAATTTGATTTTCAGACTTGCGTGTTGTGAAATGGCTCTAGCTTGAAATCATTTACTGATTTTTCTTATTTCTCTCCTTATTTCTTTAAATTTTTTCTCTGCATTTTAGTTGTGAAGTTTTCGAAGTTTTAGAATTAAACAATTTTTGTCAGAAAAGAATTTTTCGGAGTTACCAAAGCTACCATATACTTCGTTATTATTCATCGTTACTGAATTTATTTAAGAATATTTGTAAATTGAATAAAGTGAAGTTAATCTGTTTTATTCACTATTTTAATTCGTATTTTCTACAGTTCACTTTAATATTTTCAATTTCGTATTTCTTAAAACGAATTAATATGGTTTTGACATCAATGAATTCGAAAAAGCCAAAATTCAACAAATCACAAGCCATGAATGATGAATGGAAAATACCTATTTTATTCTTAAAGTTATTTGGATTGTATTTTTCATCCAAAAATAATCACAACGGGTTTTCGAGAAATTTACAGATTATATTTCATACAGGACTATATGCAGCATGGGTTTTCATAAATCTTTACCAAGCTACTGCATTACTTTTTGGTATTTATAAGTCATCAATTGTAATCTCTCTGCCAGCAATACATTTTCTGGATCTGTCATTGATTATCGTCATGATTTATATTTTACGCAGTAAGATCGCTAAAACTTTTGCATTGTTGCGAAAAATTGTCCATCTTAGAGAAATTGTAGATGTTGGCGGAAAAAGTTACAAAAACTTAAATCGCGTTAGCTTGATTTCATTCATCCTCGTTTTTGTTCGTGTCGCATTGAACTTTTATCGTTCATGTGTGCAGGAAGAGAAGTTCACTCAAAGTGTGAATCTTCATACATTTTCACTGATAGATATTGATTTGGTATCCGTAAATATAAAACTAGTGTCAAGAGTTTTCTATCTGATTCACACTTTCTGTCTAAGTACATGTTTTCATTATGTACCAGCTTTGTCAACTGCTATATGTTGCTTGGCTATGATCGAAAACTTTCGATTGGCTAGAAATCAGAACTTAGCTCTGAAAGTAACTCTTCGCTCTGAAATATCGCCAGCGAAATTGCGCGGGATTATTTCGTTTTATTCGAAAATAGTTTACTTGATGAAAGAAGTTAACAAAACACTTTCACCTTTGATATTTGTATTGCTGGGATACTGGATACTTATGATGTGTTATACTTTAAAAGTTATCATTGGTGAAAATGCTGACCACCTCCGTTTTACCTCTTATGGATATTACATGATCATTCTAATTTGTGAATTCATGTTTCTGATTATTGCTTCGGTTAAAATAGAGCAAGAAATGTTGGAAACAAAGCGTATATTAATGTTTGCTGCTGAAACAGATTCCGAAGTATTCTCTGAATCTTCAAAGGCCTCGATTTTTGTGTTGATATACGCTGCGTTGGATCGTTTCAGACAAGATACTTACGTTGTCCCTTTAGGAATGTTTAAAATAGAAAAGAAAATGATTCTTAATGTTTTTGCTCTTGTCTTAAGCTATGAAATCATCATACTTAGTATTATAGCAACTTAAAATATGATAATTAAGAAATAAATATATTTCTGGAGTAGAATAGTGATTTGATTCACAGCCAAAAGAAAATAGTGACGTGACACTAATTCCGATCCTATATAAATGCTACATTACTCTTTACTACATGGAAGCACCATTTAAACCACGCGGAAAAATCAAATATCACTGCAATTTATACCATGATTTATCAGAAAACATGGCTTTATGCACAATGTTAGAAAATATTCAAATGAACTTAACTGATAAATAACAGTTAGAAGAAGCAAAACACAGATTTCTTTGCATATATGAAGACGGCGGTGAGTCACTTACGAAGAATAAACGTGCATGATGTTCTTAACCAGAGGTTATATTTTGTTTGATTTTTCACACGTGATCTGATTTGTGAAGTTGCGAAGATAACTACCAGATATGAGATTTTTCGATTTAGAGCGGCAAAAAACATTAACTGTTTTACCTATGAAAAAATATAGCGATTTAGTTGAATTAATATAAGTGTTCATCAGTCTCCAAATTTTTTCATAATTTCAATGGATTTCAATTTTGTTAATTTTATTTCGTTCCAACAAAATAATATGTTTTTTTTTTTATAATTTAAATCATGTTTTTCTATTTGAATTGTGTCTTTTCTATGAAAACAAATATTAAAGAATACAGTTTTGATGAAAAATTTCTTAAAATAGGTTCAGTTACTGATGGATTAAAAAAAGACCATGCGCTTATTTATTTTGTAACTGATGTATGATAGCTTTCACTATGTAAAATATAAGGCCGCAGTGGCAGGATTGAGAAAAATGTCATTCTCACATCTAAAAGATAGCACACTCTATGCTGAAGAACAGTCTTATTCTCTAAAACAGCAGTTCTTAACCTATGGGTCGCGAAGCATATTTCTTGGGTCGCGCTGAGTCAACCAAAAAAGATAGTAATACAAAAAGATAGTTACAAAACACTACAAAAACACTGAATCTTTATGTGCTTTCTGGTTAAAATTAAAAACCGAAAAGCCAATAATTGTTAAAGAAGCCCTGAAAGTATTATTGCCCTTTTCAACAACATATATGTGTGAGGCTGGTTTTTTGGCTCTGTGTGTAATCAAAAACAATTACCGGAACAAGTTAAATCCTGAAATAGATATAAGGTGCTCCTTGACAAGCATTCAACTGAGGTTTAAAGATCTTTCAAAATGTATTCAAGCACAAGGTTCTCATTAAAATTGTATGTGACTTGCATTTAAAATTTAAAAGACTTAACATATGTATTGATATTTCTTTTTTTTTTAGGAATAAGTTAAAATGTCAATTATTTTCAAAAAGTTATTAATATATTTTAATTTGGTCAATAAAAATTATTTAAAACACTTGATTATTAATTAAATTTTCCTAGGATCGAAAAGTACTTTTGTTTATCTTTATTATTAAAAAATAAATAAAATATTTGTAAGTTAAAAAAATCAACATCGTAGGATTGAATATTTTTTAAAAATACGATCTAAAATAAAGCAATGAAAAATTTTTGACTTTTTTGGGTCGCGACATGAACATATTTCTCAAATTTGGGTCGCGGCTTAAAAAGGTTAAGAACCACTGCTCTAAAATATGTAATAATCGTTACGTGTCCTGTAAGTGAGTTACTTCTACCTCCAGAGGCTCTTGACTGACCCCCACTTTTCATCAAGGGGTCTTCTGCCTGGTCCTGTTCTAAATTACGGGGATTCTCCCGCTTTCGCAGTTACAGTTCTACACCCATTGTTTTAAAAGTTGCCATCATTCCTGTCCATTGTGCCAAAAGGCAAGCCTTAAAAGCATCTTATCCAATTATCCGGCCATTTGAAACAAATAAAAAGTCAAAAATAATCAAATTTGTTTAATTATTGAGTTCTACACTTCAAAAATAAAAATATATGCTTTCTTTTCCAAATGATTTAAAAGTCTTAGGATTTGGTAAGTCACTAAGCTAGTATAAGTCCTCACACAGTATATATGAACAAACTAAGCCCTTGAATAAATGAGACATAGAAATTAAGGTTTTAAAGAGATGATCATGTCTAATAAGAAATTTTAAGTGCTCAGCTTACCCTCGATTATTTTTTCGTAATATTACAGAAATTTCTCTTAATATGTCGCACAAAAATTCATCCTATACATAATTTTTGCAGAAAAAAGGTATGAAAACTCAATATATGTTACAAGCTTTCATCAGAAAAACGTTCGATATCAGAGATTTTAGCCCAAGCGAATATTTTTGCAAATCAAATTAGAGTAAGTACGCCAAAAGAGCGGGTTTAAAAAAATGAATTTTATAATTCGGGTAGAATATTCTAAACCCTTTCTATTTAAGCTGATACATTTGGCTTGGAGATGGGACATATGTATTTTAATGAATAGTTATAAGCACCAAAATGAATCTTAATGAAAGATTTATGTCCTAAAATGAAAAGTTGATTTGCTATGAAAGAAAAATATTTGACTTTTTCTTATAAATTAACGGCTAATGTATCGGTTTTACACTAAATTCATTGTTAATTGAACTATTTTTGCTATAATATTTATAAAGAATAGTGATATTAAAAGCATCTTTATTGTTAAAGCTAACTGGTACCATTACTTCATCTTACATTTTCTTAGTTTTGTAAATTATTTCCTATTATTAAATTGTATGATATTATAGCTCTTTTAAATTTCATTGAATAAAAATACTTCAATTGTAGTTTATTTTTTCTTGTAACGTTG
Source organism: Latrodectus hesperus (assembly GCA_037975125.1). Lineage (NCBI taxonomy): Eukaryota > Metazoa > Arthropoda > Arachnida > Araneae > Theridiidae > Latrodectus > Latrodectus hesperus. Next base: position 73,272,658 of record CM075862.1, read on the forward strand.
TAATTTGGGTTAATAAAGAAATTAATTGTTATTGGAATTAGTTTAAATTTCATTGTTGCATGGAAAGTCTTCATCATATAACCATTGTTATTTAAACATTCATTTATAATAAGTGTTATAATTATATGGATAATACATTAATTTATATGGATATTTTCAATACTTTTGGATAATAAAACATTTACGTAAAAAAATACTAAACAAAATAAAAACGACCAGTTTTACAGAGAAATACTATACTGGTGTTTAACCTTATTTTGTTATATGTTCATTTTCTGCTGTGGCATTTATTAAAATGTCAGAAATATATTTTTTAAACCCTTCATTAAAAATGAGATTGATAAACACAACACTTCAATAGAGTGACAGAAGTGTGCATTAGAAGAAATGATTTGAAGTGGTTTTGACAATTTAGAAATGCGTGTGCAATATTTGTTTTCATGGATTTAAAGAACTATTAGTTGCAACAATTTGAAAATTGTTTGATACAAATTTCAGAAAATTTAACAAACTGATTGAAGGCTTTTTAATGAAGATTTTCCATTTATGGCAATTAGCTAATTAAAATTGACAATTTTATTCTTCGTATGTAATATGTAAAATGAATTCACCTAGAATCGCGATTTTCCTTATAACTTTATTTTTGATTTTTAGCAAAATGATAATTTTTTCCATGTAGCAATCTTAAATGAATGAATTTTTAAGCTCACAATTAATATTTTTGTATATAATTTATTATAATGTAATATAATAACGATGTAGCTATTGTTGACAATCCTTACTGATTTACTCATTTCGATTTTTTATCAATATCGAAATTATAGAATAATTTAAAAACAATTTCTGCTTTTCATTTGATGTTCATTTTGCATGTCATAATATTTAAAAGAGTTTTCTTGTAGTAATTTTGTTCAAATAAACTACAATGTTGATAATGTTTTCATGTCTTAAAATAAATGTCTTCTCTCTAGAAAACAATTGTTGTACTTGTGGAACAAAGACTGCTTTCTAGATAGAAGACATTAGGTAAAATCAAAATACTCTGGTCACCTAAGATTTCCCTTATTGTCCGATTGTGATCAAAATTAATCCAATAATCCGAATAATTTTTTATATTTGGATTGCCAATTTTTCCACCTTTGCAATTAATCTAAATATATAAAACCCCAAATCGATCAATGCGAATCGTGATCAAAGTAATGGATTATTATCATAATGGTTTCAGCATTTCAATTGTCTAGGATCATGAATCATGTTATACTCTCTTGTCTTTTTTTGATGCAAGAAAGATGGCAACTATTTTAGATTGTAATATTTAAAATAATGTTTACTGCTTCAATTTCTCATTTACCTCCAGTAAAATGTTTGTTTCGCACTATGAAGTATGAAATGGTGCTATTATCATAGACTTGCGTTCTTATAATTCCGAGATGTGCACATTGATATGTCCAACTTGAGTTGTAATGATCAATATAAAACCTCTGCTCACCTTCATACTCGGACCAACGCTTAGCTTATCCTCTTTTCTTCTGCTAAAACTCTGAGACTTCCTCTGCAAATGTAGTCTCACTCTCATAGATCTAGGAGCTAAATTGACACTTGGTGGGATTTACTTTCATGGAAATCCTTCGACTCGTGCAGAGAAAACGGCTCTCGTCAAGCAATCAGCCAGGGAAACTGTGAATAGGATCTTCTTTGAAGTATTATCACTGATGGTAGCAGAGGTGATGAGGGAATTTCCATCTGTGAAGTGTACAATCCAACTTCCACTGGTTCTGTGGTATTTCAAGATAAGGAATTCCAACTTTTTTACAGTTTTTAGATCATAGCTTATTGCTATCAGAAGGGGCTTACAATACCCGTATCAAATAGAGAGACTACCACATGATGTCTGGATTTCGATGTCACAGGCGGATAGCCTACTCGCGAAGCGAGTATGAGGCTACAGAGCATCCCTTGCGTGAAAAAACCCACCACACTCCATAACCCACCATAACTCGACACCCCTCCTGTCGGGCAGAGAAAACACAACCGTTCCAGAAGCCGCATTCCTGGCCAGACAAGTTATTGCTCCGCCAGGCCGATTTCCAAAAGATGGTTTGGTTTGGTATCGCATTAAACCAGACGAAACTCCCCACCAACCCAAACAGCATGTCTCACTTCCCTCGTTTATTTATCCTAAGCACAAAGCCCGTTCGTGAAGTGAGGCCACGCAGTGAGCGTCACTTTTACAAGTGCGGACTGAGGTCACGTGCCCTGTTGGGGGAATGAGTAGGAAAGTGGGCCGTTCACGTGCAGCTAGAGGGAAACAACTCTACTGCTGTTATAGTGAGATTTGTCTTTAATTTTGGGGATTGCCGAGTCCTCTTCTTGTCTGGAGAGCCTTTAGCATGTCTCTGTAGTTGGGTTGAGTTAGAGGGTCGCGGTGTGGCGATACTAATTCTAGGTAGTAAAGTTCGTACCTGCATGGTTTAGGCTCGCGATTGATTATGCTCCATTCCTTTTATACAAAAGTTCTTCCAGTTTGGAGCTGAGCAGGTGGCTTGCAGGATAAATGATCGTTGGCCGTCTGAGAAGCCACTTTTGCGTGCTGCTCATTCTGGACTTTCTATTAATAAGAATGGACGAATAACGTTTTTTAATTATAAGACGTTTGATGATGAATGTGTTATACTCATTATGAGGTGTGACGAAGCTCATGCCTGTGCTAATAACTACGTGAGCACCAAAGCAACATCCGTTACGTTTGTACCGAAAACGTAAATGCCCTTTAAGAAGGTGTAATGCTTAGTCCATAAACGTAACTCTCTTTTTCAGGCCTAAAAGCATCCGCACATTCACCAAGAAATTCCGCAACATGCTTCAGAAGTATAGTGGTTTGAGTATGATTTAATAATATTGCTCAGTATTGATTTAACTTATTTTTAACGAACTTTTTACCTTAGGACTACTAACATTTATTTTCAGTGGTTATGCAAATGCAGTCAGGGGTTTTGACATGCCACCTCACACACAGAAATATTTTAAGTGTCCGACTTACCAAAGAAATATTTTGAGTTCAATTAGCTTAAAAGTTAGTATTTTACAATTGCTTATTTTGTAAATGAGCATAACTGTACACAACAAAACATTATTATGCGCGTTTTTTTATTATATATAGGACACAATATTTTTAATGTGAAACCATGAAGAAATGTCAAATTGCATAAAAAGTACATTACTATTTAAGTGTAGCAACGAATCTGTAATACCAGAAATCTCCTTTATTTCTCTTTAAACATAATATTACACAGACATCAAAATTTAATTAGTAATTCCAGAATGAAGAGTATCAGATTGTTCAATGAGAATTACATTTCTGCTGGTAGAAATGCAAAATTCCCATTAATTTCGGTAATAAACCGGTAATTTTGGGGAATACTGGGAACCTTGAGGTAATAAATTCAACCAATCCTTTTTAATTGAATGGAATGTTTTCCCTTATATATATGAAAAAGGAAAGTAAACTAAGTAAGTATGAAAAAAATGTCTGTTCTGTCTTCTAGTACGAAAATTAATGAATGTTTCTTACTAAGAAAATCAAAAATACTTGTGAAAATAATAAAAATAATGAATTAATAAAAAATTTTCAAGCTGTTTTTCCGCGCTGTCAAAATAAATAATAATGTTTCGATAATTTTTTATCATTGTAAATTTAAAAATCATTCTGAGGAAAAATTATTTACTCAACAATAATTTTTAAAATTATTCTAAATTGAAAAATTGTTTTCTTTTTCTTGGAAAAATTTATATTACCATAATTAGAAAGCAGAAATCATAATACAAGTGAATATTTATTAGTTTAAAGAAATGCTTGATAAAAAAGAAATAAAATCAAAAATTTATAAATTATCTGAAAAACTCAATAACTCTTAAGGTCTCTCGAAATTTGCATGAATTTTAAAAATTCCAAAGGGAATAAACCGGGTTTATTCCTGAGAATGATCCCAGTTTTTTTCCTTTATAACAGCAGCATCTGCAGACACGTTTGATGGGGGGTGCTTGAGAGTTTTCTCTTGCAACACCTGAATGCGAAAGACATCCTGGGAATTCGTCCTCTGGTGGATATTAAAATGCATTGCAATGTCATTGGTTTCTGACAGCGGAGTTTCTTAAAATTTTTGGTGTAGGAACTCCATAATGTTTGCGAAGAATTTGTGGACGTTTTATGAGCAATGCGCAAATTCTACATGAGCATGAGTGAAACTGCCAGTTTATTCCTATTGTAAAAAAAAAAAAAAAAATCAGTTTGAGGTCATTGATTTTTTTTTTACTATAAGACATAAAACAATATGTAAACTTTGAATAAGTAACAAACGTAAAGATTTAATACTGTTATAAAAAATAAATTCAATTACTTAACTAAATTTAAACATTAACTCTATCTTGCCCCATTACGTACAGCTACATTTGGAAATGAAATTATCTCTCAGATAACTTGTAGGAAAAGTTAAAAGACAGCTTAAAGCAGTTTCAAAATCATTAGAAGTTCTTTTGCGAGTCTAAAAACCAAAAACCCAAAAACCTTCCAACCAAAAACCTTAAAAGCCAAAAACCTTCCAACGACTTCGTATTAAAATTTCTAGAGCTTTAGAAATAGTATTTTTATTAGAAATAGATACTATTAAAGAAGAGAATGTCTCAAACAAATACTTCATAGGAAAAGCTAAAAGACAGCCAGTTTCAGAATCGTTAGATATTCATTCCCGAGTCCTGGCCAAAATTTTTCTAAAAACTTCACCTTAAGATTTCTAGATCAGGAAAATATTTCAATCATAAGAGCTCTCATTATTTCTATAGAAAAAACACGCCTCTATTATAAAAAATGAGTGGAAACATTTTCATTTTTTTCTTTGGTTTCCTTGACTTATTTCATTCTCAAATGCATTGTTTCAAAATATTTCGCAACTGTAAAATACAAGAATAAATTTTGTAAAACGAATTAACAAATTTTTTTGTTTTTCCTTCTTCACGAACTCAATCGTTACCCACGCTTCGAATCGTTCTACTTTAGACTCTCCGATTCATGGAGTCAAAGCGTCATCGTGATAACAATGATTAATGATAACACCATATTCCATGCAATGGAAGAACCGAAGATCAGTCTCAGCCTATGTCAAACAACAAAGCATGGATGGGATGTTTACGCTTTTGTGGCACGCTCATTTGCTGTGGTAATATTTAGGAGCCTCCTCGATCTCCTTTGTAATATGTGAATAGGGCCGATTATTTATGAAAAATGTTCATGGAAACCATTCCACATCACCTTCCAAGAGTTCAATTTTTAAAAATTTCATTGCTTCATTGTATTCTATTACGGAATACTTATGTTCTAATTAGGAAGTTTTTCATCAGAAAATGATTCTAAATGAATACTTCTGCTTCTTTTTTTATCTACACTGCTGGCCACTGTAAGGAAGCATGCAAGTAACATGAAATTTATAACATGCATTAGCGGAGGTAAGATACGCAAATGATTGGAATTTCAGCACAGACGCACTTCACCCTCAGCCGTGGCGCCACTTCAAAGCGCTATTTAAGGCTTAGAGATTTCGACAATTTTAAGTTCGGCAATTGTGTTTTTCTTGTGTTTTCTTTAAAAAAAAAAACGTTCAATTATGCTTTGTAGAAATCAGCGATCATATTTTGATCAAGTATCCGAGTTCGACAGAGGAAGGATTGTGGCTTACGAGAATTATGGATTATCTTTCAGAGAAATCGGCAGTCGTGTTGAATGAAACCAAGCAACTGCAATGCGGATATGTGATCGTTGGATGTAGGAGGGAACAACATATCGAACTATTCGCTCGCATCCATCTCAGAGCACCACTTCACGTGATGAAAAGCAAATTGTGCGCGTGGCAGTGATCACTCTGCCCATCATGACCCATAGCACAGCACATTCAGTCTGAAACGCATCATCCAGTGTCAGGACATATCATTCGACGCTGTTTACATCAGAGTCCGCAAGACGTCCATTGCTTCATCTAATCTTTACGCAGAGCCACAGATGTCTTCCCCATCAATGATGTGATGAAAAAAGAACGTGGACGGCAGAATAGAATGAAATTGTCTTTACTAACGAATCACGCTTCTGTCCGTTAACACCTCGATGATCACATTAGAATTTGGAGACACCGTGGAGAGAGAATGCTGAACAGCTGCGTATTGCACCACCGTACTGGTCTTGCACCAAGTAGTATAGTATGGGGCGGTATTGGATGTCTCTCACACTCCTTTAGTTCGCATGGCCGGTACTTTAAGCAGCCAGTGCTACATCTCTGAGGTGTTGGAACCAATTGTCCTTCTTTACCTTCAGGGCTTGTCCACAGCCATCTTTCAATAGGAAAATGCGTGACCATATACAGCACATATTGTCCAAGGGTTTTTCGTCAATCGCCAGATTGAATTGCTTCATTAGCCGGCTCGCTCTCCGGATCTTTAGCCAATTGAAAACATGTGGTCCACGGTTGCTCAATGATGACCCAGATTATATACCCAGCTGCCATACCAGATCAACTTCGGCAACGTGTGGAAGCTGCTTGATCTGCTGTACCCCAAGACATCCAAAGTCTCTTTGAATCAATGCCGAGGCGTGTGATAGCCGTGATCTTCAACAATGGTGGCTACTCTGGATACTGATTTTTGCAGGAATCACACTTCCCAGAATTCAATAGATTTAACCATTTGATACTTGGTCAACATGTTATCTATAAAATAAATTTTGCTGTGATATCTCTTGTCTTTTTTGGAGTTACGATTTGCGTGGCTAGCAATGTATTTCTTTCTTTATTCACGAAATATTTACTTCTAATCATTAACACACTCGGTGTCAGTGATTCTCACCCCCGCGCTACGATACTTTTGTGTGCCATCAAAATTTAGATAATAAAAATTAGCATGTTTTTTATTATTTTATTACGAGTAATATAAAAAATGCACTGTTATTTTTGTTGAACATATATTATTTTATTTTACACTCAAAAATATTATCATAAATTATTATACACAGTGTATTATTGATATGTAAAGAACTTTTGAATCTATCCTATTTTTTTGTGTGCCGCCAAATTTTAAAATCATTAAAAATGTGCCAAAAATAAGTTTGAGAAACACTGCTCTATGTCAATATTTAAGAATAAAATGTTATTTGAATTTGAAGATATTTCAAACAAAATACATAGAAAAACTTTGCCATTTTCTAATTTTTTATTAGTGAGAAATTTAATGTTTTTCAGTTTTAAGACCATTGAAACTAAAATTCTTCACTTACTAACTATTAATATTAGAGAAACGACTGAATAATTATTTATTCAAGAGCATATACCAAATTAACTTTAAAGTATTGTGCGTAACATAACTAATTTCCTTACTAACAGTTTTCCATCACTATTTTAATTAAAGTAGATGAACTGAGATGATAAACGTGCTTTATGTGTTGTAAAACTTTTATTAAAGACTTAAAGTGTATCTTTAATCCATATAATTTCCTAAAACTTTTGCGCGGAATTATTAGGTGCATAAGCATTTTATTTACTTTTTTCTTTATTTCAAGTATGAAATTTTTATATCAGTTTATGATTTTAAGTGAAATTGTTTTTAATAAATTCTTTAATTATATAGATATATTTATTTTACTTAAAATATTTGTAACTGGCCAACTGATGGCGGAATGATTAACATCCCTTAGCAGGTTCGAATACCGGTTCTGGCATTGATGTTCCTTTCTCTCTATGATAAGTAACGTTGTTTATTATTTATGTCGGAAATGTTTCCAATCAGTTATTCTGCAATATATAAAGAGAATTGTGTTTTTTTTTTTATTTATTTTTTATTTATTTTTTTTTATCAAATTCAGATCTGACGAATACCATAAAAAATATTTTAAATCGTATTTATTTCGATAAACTAGGATTTACATTCGTTAAATATAATCTTAACTACACATTTTATGTAAATATATATATAAATATTTTAAAAAAAGACTCATTAAAAACTGTTTTTGTTGTAAATTTCTCATTTGTAATATTTTTCCTGGGTTTTTGAATCTCATATTTCAAATAGAAATGTAATTTTATTTGAAATATGAGATTTTTGATGTGCTTAATGTGAAAAAATTTATTTGAAATATGAGAATTTTTAACATGCGAAAATATATTTCTTTTCAATTAGTATTAAAATCATATAGAAAAATGTTTCTAGTATTTTTAATTATTAATTATTTTTGTTATATATTTCCTTCTACAACAATATTTCTTGTTCAACATTTATTGATGTGTGTGTGAACAAAAAATTTAATTTATATTAACAATATCTAAAGTTAAAAACAAAAACTGTGAGTAATATAATGATGAAACGACACTCTTTCTGTAATATTTAATATAAATATTTATTCCCTAAAACAGCACTTGAATTCCAATACATATTTAGTTAAAATTTTAAATACGTTTAATCATCTCAATGTAAATTTAGTATCATCAACAAATTTATAATCAAAAATTTTTATATTTCTCACTAACATGTTTTGATCTTTGCTATTAAAATAAGAGAAACGAAACCCCGACATTTCTAAAAACTAATTCTACTTTTCAGAAGTGCTTTATATAAAGAAATTTGTGCTTACAAAATTCCTGCGCATAAGTTTTTTTGAAGTAATTTATGCATAAAGGAATTTGATTGCAAAATTTCAAGTAATTTCTTTGAAATTTTGCAAGGAAATTCCTCTATGCGAAGCTTACAAAAATTTTCGTATTCAATGAAAATAAATGCGGTTATTAAAATGCGGTTATTAAAATAAATGCGGTATGCTAATTCAGGTTATAGCACTCATTTTTACAGGGTGTTAGGTAGGAAACCAATTTTCCAGATCACAGAGTTGCACTTGAGAACGATTTTCGGAAAGAAAAAGATATTCATCATATGGTGTGGCCAGCGCAGTCTCCAGACCTCAGTTGCATAGAGCATTTGTGGGATGCTCTAGGAAGAGCTACTGCATATTCACAACATCCTTTTAGAACTACCCATGTTTGAAAAATCCTCCTTTTTGGAAGAATGAGTATTTCTACCTTTCTCGTCGATTATAATCATAAACAGTGGAAGAGGTCATTATTATGTATATATCTCTACTGCACAAGATACAGCTCGTATACCTACACAACTTGTATAGCTACAGAAGGCGGTTATATGTGTTATATTAATCAAAAATGTGTCATAGATATGTTTCACATGACTCATTCTGTTGTAAAATGCCGGCTTCCAGGATTCCTACATTTCGGCACTATAAGGGGCGAAAGTGACGTCACCTTACATAGAGGGGCTTCATAGACCCAAAAGTATGGTTTCGTAATTCAGATGCAGGAATCAAGCAGAAAACCCTTGACAGGTCAACTCCCATAGGTATCATTTTATGAGCAAACATGACGTATCTTCGACTGACTCCCCACCTTCCGGAAAGCCCTAACCAGCCAGGCCACACAGAAACTAAATGTAACTATACTATTAACAGGGTAAAAAGGAAACTAAAATGCTATTACAAAGGTTGTATTAATTGTTTTTGGAACTGAAAATTGCAATATTTTTCTCTTTGATATTTAAAGCAACAAAATTGTTACTCCAATTTCGAAGGCACTTAAATTAATCTATAAGAAAAAACAAAATATTAATGAATTAATTTTTATGAAGGAAAAATTACTGAGACATGATAAAGAAATTAGAATAGACACAGAAATAATTCGACAACATCAGTTAACGCTTATTTGGGTAGCTTTCACTTTTAATTACGAATGTGTCAACGCTTTTCCATGAAATGAATTAACATTTTATACTCATCTGCTGTTATAGTGTGAAGCTAAAATTTAATTCTTGATATTTTTGTTGTTTTATTTGAGTTTTATTGTTGGGTTGTTTTGCACTTACAAGTTTCTTAACCCAATTAAAAAGTCTATGGATGTGGTAATCCGTATATTATTCTATTGGATTGAGATATAGATTGTTTCCAGGTCACAATCCAGTACAGGAATAGGATTGTTTTGAAACCGCTTATTGCACCTAGTTGCCACACGGCATAGAGCTGAATCATATTGAAATATAAATTCCTGATAATCTTGAAAAAAACCATATTTAGGCTTCCATTAAAACGCTTATGTATTTTTAGACATTTCTGTCTCTGATCTGGAATTTGATGCCAAGCTATCCCATATCAATACACTGCCTGCCAAGCTGGCAGCCGAATGGTTAACGCTCTTGCCTTCGGTTCAACAGTTCGTGGGTTCGAATCCCACCTTGGGCATGGATGTTTGTAGTGGTTCGGAATCCACTTTAAACCGTAAGTCCCGGTCTAATTAGCTCTCGTGTGCAAAAAATGACCGTTGAGCGACAAACAAACCAAACCAATACACTGCCAGCATCGTTCAGAATAGATGTAAAGCAGTTAGGTTGCATATTTTTTCCAATTCTTCATATTATGTCTTTAGGTATCAAAGAAGGAGATTTTGATCTTATTGGTCTCATCATTCAAATTGTATCGCTGTTTCACTACAAGCGAGTGGACTAATATGACAGACGGTGAAAATTATAACTGGCATGGATATATGACATTAAATTTTTCTTTCTAAATAGAATTTACAAAAAAAAAAAAGACATAAACTTACTTAGTTTTGATTTTAATTTATTATTTTACCAAAAAATTGTTTTATAACCTATTATATGTACATGCTTATGTAATTATACATATATAAATATGTGTGTGTCTAAGAGATTGTTTTATAATCTCCTTCTAAAATTATTAAGTCCAATCTAATGAATTTTAAGTCATTTAATGTCGTTAAGTCCTCTTAAGAAAGGAAGAAAAAGATGAGATCACACACATTTTACACATTCGATAAACGCTTATATACAATATTTATCTGATTTTTACTACTTCAAACTAAAATTTAAAAAGTAAAGAAATTCGTGAATTGATAAAAGAATACGAAATTAAATGCATAAGAAAATTTCGTAATAATGAGAGAATACGAAATATTCGGTAAATCTTTCTTCATGAAGCTAAATTTTTAAAAAAAGTCATTTTTTGTAATTATTAAGCAAATGCTTAAAGAAAACATTTTCATTATTCTCATTATTTAGGAATAAATATTGGAAATAATAAGGAAGTGCTTAGTATAAGTAATAAAATACTTGATGACAAAAAAGAAATTTGTTTAGGACAAATTAATACGAAATTATTAGTTTGATGATTCAATATAATAATGAATGGACAATTTTTGGCATTCTTTTATACATAAATTTAATAAAATTTATGAATATTTATAACATTTACTCTAATCTTATCACTCGAGAATAAAATTTGAATATAAAATTTTTTTAAAAGAATTTAATTATGAATGTAATAATTTCTTAATGATAAAAGAAACGCGAATTCTTTTCAATAATTATACGAGGGACACTCTGAAATTTTTGAGATACAACTAGGTTTTTAAAGTTATACTTACAAAATTTTAGGTGCGTTCAAAGTAGTCTCCTCCAGCATCAATGCACTTTTGTGGACGAATTTTCCACAGATTAAATGCCTCAAGCCATTCATTTCTTCGAATAGATAAAAAAAATGCATTTATAGCCACATCAATCTCTTTTTCTGAATGAAAACGACGTCCACGTAAGTTCTTTTTTAGATTAAAGAATAACCAAAAGTCGCACATAGCTAGATCAGGTGAATACGGCAGATGTTGGATCACTTTAATTTGTTTTTGTTTAAGAAACTCAACTGTAATCCGGCTGTATGTGAAGATGCATTGTCATGGTGAAGCATTAGTCCCCTAACATTCAGTTCTTGCAGAATTTCTGGAAGAAAATTGAGTGGTATACCAGTTTGCTGTTACTGTCTTCTGTCCTTCCAACTTGATGGCTTTGACCCATCCCGTACTTCTGAAGAAAACGGCATACATCACTTTTTTCAGAGCGCGTTGTTTTTCACCATTGTCGGCGTGGGATCATCTTCAAAGATCCATACTTTGCTTTCTTGACGTGTTGCAACGTCAAAAAACGGTATGTACGTTTCATCACCTGTTACAATTTTAGAAATGATGCGGTGGCCACCATCATTCAGCATATTAGGAGTTTCTTTACTGATTCTACCACGCTACTCTTTTTGATGCTCAGTTAAATTATGGGGAACCCTACGGCAAACTAATTTTTTCATATGTAATTCTTCATGAATGATTTTGTGTATGGTTGTGGATATATGTTAAGTTTCTTCTGTATCATTTGATAGGTACAGCGATTATCATCCATTAACATTTTTCGCATGGCAGACACATTATCCGGGATTACTGCCGACGGCGCCCTTCTTGTGTGTTCTTCATCCTGAAGAAAATTGCGACCTCTTCTAAATTCTCTAAACCATCTGAATACAGTAGCACGAGTTGGAGATTCATCACCAAATGCTAATTGCAACCGTTGAACGCATTCTTCTTGATTTAATCCTGCTTTGAAATCGTAGAAAATCATAGCGCGAAAATGTTCTCGCGTCCACTCCATTTTCTCTTCTGTTTAAAATTTATTCCACGCTAAACAAGTTGAAGTAAGTCAGTAAAAAATCGGCTTCAGTGTTAAAATACTTTGTACTTTAAAATTAAACCGTTATTTTTATTTTGTAAATTTTCGTCTGCGCGTATCTCAGAAATTTCAGAGTAACCCTCGTAATTTACAAATTTTTTATTATTTCGTATTTACAAGAAACAATGACAAAAAAACAAGAAAAGCCGCAGCTAAGATGTTTTTAGGGTAAATCTGACAAATATTTCAGAAACTCAACCTTTGATTATTACTTCTTAATAATAAAATAAAAACAAACATTTAACAGATTTAATAGCTTAAAATTTTTAAGCTATTAAATCTATTAAATGACCAAATCTCTATTATCAAATTAAGCTATTAAATGACCAAAATCTCTCTCATCCTGCTTCTTTAACATTTATATTTCATCCAACTAATCTGTTACCAAGTACTTTATCTAGAACAACTAAATATTTTTTCACGTTTTTAAATTATAATAACTATTGATAGCAGTAATTTAAGAAAAATAAGAAAACTGTCAATTAGGGGAAATCCCCGTCTGTACAAATTACGAAACGGGCTCAAAATATCTCTATTATTTTAGGATTTATCTTAGATGTTTTAGAATTATCAATTCATCTAATACCTTATCGCTTGATTAATAGGATTCCACTCAAACAAAAGTAATGTTTAATCAGTTATAAACTGAAACATTAGATAAGGTTAAAGTTTACAGACCACATATATAAGAAATTGACTTAAAAATGGGATAGCAATTAGTGAAGTGGTAGAGCAAATATCAGATGTTCGTCTTTATAGTATTCGAAATTCTTCTTCATTGCAAACACATATTCTAATCTGAGGGAGAAAAAAATTATTTCATTTATTCTACGATGGCTGAGAATTTTAACGACCTCCCATTAAACTTAGTGTCCAGCTTCGATGTTGAGTTGCAAGAGTTTTTCAAGTATATTTTTAAAAAAGATAAGAAGAGGCAAAAAGTCACAGAAAAGCGAAACCAGTTCCTGGAAGTTCTTAGAGTAATTAGTACCAGTGAATGTCCAACAGATACAAAATCACGCTTTGGTGATCCTCTTCACAGGATAGGGTACCTATTCCGGTACAGTCCCTGTTACACTTCAGCTGTAGCGAACCACTTTCTGGGACTGGTGCGCAAAAATCCTGCGATTTTGGAAGCTGCTACGAGGAAGAAATGGATAAATATATGCTGTCTCGGCGGTGGTCCTGGTACAGAGGCGGTGGCGATCGCCAAGGTTTTATCTTCAGTGCAGTATCGCGACTGGCAAGATTCTGAAAAACCAGTGCGCTTGCGAGTTACCATCGTGGACGAGGACAAAGGGTGGAAGGAGACTGCGTGCGAGATTCTCCAGACTCTCACCAATTCAGCTGAAATTTTCAGCAGTACAAAAATTGCAGTCAGGCTTCGCTTCTTGGAAGCGGATCTCACAGATTCTCCGACTGAAAATGTTCAACGAGCTCTCCAGCAGGCTGATATCATCACTATGGTGACACTTCTTTCTGCTTTAGGAAAACAATTCTCGAGGAGCGTCCCACTGCCAATTTTGGTAAGAGCTATTCCTTACACTCTCTTTTGTATGTGATACTAAATAACATTTGAATGCGATTCAAGAATTCAAGCATTTTCGTTAGTAATAATAAATTGTATATATTTTCCTTGATTTCATTTATTAAACACATTACACAGTATGTTTCATATTACAAAAGTTTTAGAATACTAAAGTTAAGTTTTAAAAAAATGTTTTGATACTCTAAAATTAAGTATGTAATATGAATAGAATTTATGGAGTTTGGAACATAAAAATGATTAGCTAATCATTTTCTCGAGTATTTCTTGTAATTGCTGTTTCAACAATCATGTACAAAACTATTGTTTAGTTATTAGACTGTGAACGGGTGATTCTTTTTTATATCATCGAAAAATTTTACTTACATGTGTTACATTATGCAAGTGCACTGGTTTTTCAGAATCTTGCCAGTCGCGATATTGTGCTGAAGATGAAACCTTTCCAAACGCGCCCACCTCTGTACCAGGACCACCGCCGAGACAGCATATATTTATCCATTTCTTCATATTACATACTCTATTAATGTATTTTTATTAGAGAAAAAGAAATATATAAATTTTATTGGTATAGAAAAAAATGTGTCTGAGTCCTGTATCTCTTCCATTTTTTTTACTAAATTATCAAAATTAATAATGAATATATAAAATTTAAATTAAAAGATGAGATCTGAGTATAACTTTCCAGTTGAATATAATGAATGTAACTTTACATTTCTGTGTAATTTGAAAGATATACAAACTTATTTCAGGGATATGCTCTACATTTATTTATACTTATGAATATTTAAATACTAAGTTGCAAAATGCTATTAACGAAATTAATGAATTGCCGATAACTCGCCATATTTAAATATTCTAATTTCCTACATTCTCCTTTTAGAAATGACTTATGGTATTATTTAAATGCCGCAAAAAGTATAGTTTTTTACATTTTTCATGACAGTTAAAAATAATATTTTATAAACTAAGTTTAATATCTAGAAATATATCCACATATTATGCCATTTAAGTTTTTGTGTTTATTGTTATAAATATTTGAGTCTTTTAAGTTCATTTTTTGGAGCAAAGAAAACAAGAACAATTTAAGCATAAGTTACCTGCATTTCTTTTTCAATTTAAAAATCTACCTTCCTCAATGTAATCTCGTCATATTTCTATTAACTGTTGCCATATACCATAACTTAAAGAAATTTGAGAAAAAATATTTTACTGTTCACAACTAAGCGCTAGTTATCGGACACATTTGTCCCAGAATGGTTGCTTTCATTTCGAAAATGAATTATTGTTATACATATATCTCGCTAATATACTTTTGCTCTCTCTCTGCTTATTGCATAATGTTTTATTACTTAATTACTATATTTAGCGCATTGCATAATTTAATACATTAAACATTATAATGGTTTCTTATAGATTAGCATAGCTTATCTGGAAGCGTTAGTCCTCTATGGTTCCTTAAATTTGGAAAATAAAGCACAGTCACGTATGCATCTTGTTAGCTTGCATATTTCATTATAGTTTATTAAATTTTTATATTTATTAACTTATCGCATCATTATCTCATTACATTAAACACTATACTTATTTCTCATTGTTTAGCATATCTTATTTTGTCGCATTTATTCCACTATCATTATTTTAACCTTCAAAACATTATAGCCACTTGTGCTTATAAAGGATACTACGGTACTTTAGTAATTTAGGGTAGTCTGAGAGAGATTAATGACTTATCAAACCAGAGTATTTGAATTTTACTTTCTAGCAGAAAACTGCTGCAGATAATTGAGTGATGGAGGCATTTTCTTCACACTAATGATTAATCGTAAAGTGGTCATAAATTTTTTCCTTCAAGTCAATTCCTTCAAGCCAATTTTTACCAACACGTATTCTAATTTGTTTCAATATTTCGGTTGAAAGAATGTTTCAGTCTTCGATGTGTTGTGAACAATTTCATCAAGTGCTTAAGCTTACATTTAATATTTTTAAATAAAATTTTATAGTTTTGAAAATACTTTGCTGTGACAGCTTCATTTATACACAAACTCCACAAATCCGTTGAACAGTTATCACAATTTTTTATACAAAACGTAAACAAGGTGAATGTTGTTTTTAGAACATACCAAATACTGGACATATGATAAACACCTGATTACTCAGAATTAAGAATGATGAAATTTAAATAATCGTATATTTGATAAGCTTTTGGGTGATTAATCGATGACCCCATAATTATTCCCCCTCCGTCAATATGAATAAAGCCTTTATTTGCTCATCTGTGTGGCAGCAGGTGTTTCCAAGCAAGATTTTGTAGAATTGCATGAATGAATAGTACCATTTTCTTCTGAATAGTATTCGAAATAGCATTTTCACCATATCTGTTGTGAATCGATAGACAAATCTCTTTACTTCGAATAACTTTAGCTGGGTTTAAGAATGTTGTTTTTCTTTTAAAGAAATTACTTTTCAAAATACTTTTATAATTTTTCACATTATAGTTTATAACTTAATAATTTGAATTTTTACAAATGATGCAGACAAAAGAAAAGAATTATTTTTAATAACTGCATCACAACATTTGTCAGTATCTTCAGAAGGTAAAACTCTGTTTTGTGGATGTATTAAGAAAATTCTTATGAAATAAACATTATAAATACATTTTAAATAGTAAGAGCTCATTAAATGAGACATAAATCAAGTGCATATAACATTTCATTGCAACTCATTTCGAATATAAAGTATTAAATTAACTTAAAATAGAAAATGATGTCTCAAAATAATAGTAAAAAGGTATATTTATTCATAGAAAATATTTTTTTACCCCTAAAACTCTTAAGTTTTCCCAATTTTGGAAGACTCAAAATTTGAAAAATTAAAACTTTCAAATTAAAACCTGAGATTTATTAACCATTTAGGTAATGCATTTTAAAATTATTTATTTTACTAATATCCAAAAGAAGATTTAAATATCAAGTCGTACTTTAAAAGAACTTGAAGATAATTAATTCATATAAACATCAATGAACATTCTGAAATTTGGGCAACAGAATTTAATAATAAAATATTACGCTTAATGGTAAAAATACTGTATAATCATTCTGACGAATTTTTGATTGGGATGAACTTTATGGTGGATTTTACCCTTTTTCTTGCAACTGAAGATTTTTATTGTTTAAAAAAGATAAGGACAATCTACAACATTCTAAACTGGTGTGCAAAAATTAAAGACGAAACGGTTTTTCTAGTGCAGCGTCGCTCAGCAGTGTTCCAAATCAAAAATAATCATACCAGAACATCCTCCATATGTTAGAATATGGAAAAAGTAAACAAAAACTGTCCAAAAAAATTCCAAATTATTAAAAAGGAACTTTATTGAAAAATGAGTATGGAGCAGAATAACAGAGACGGCCGAAACATCCATGTAACAGCTCTCTAGCAAGAAACATTCAGCTTTTAGTAGGGGATATGATCTCCCCTGACTGCTGTGCAGGATTGACATCGTTTGTCCATACTAAGTATGAGGTTGTCAATAAGTTGTTGAGGTACTGCTGCCCATTCTTCTTGTTGCAACAATCGCAACTCTGGAATCGTTACTGGCGGCTGGTGACGTGCCACCAACAGTCTCCCTAGAAAGTTCCACATGTGTTCGACTGGATTTAGATCAGGGGACCATGCCAGCCAATCCATGGGTTCAATATCCTCACTTTCCAACAGCTCTTCGACAGCCTCTGTACGATGAGGTGAAGCATTGTAGTCCATGAAGAGGAACTGGGAACCCATAGCACCTTTAAAAAGACGCTCATAAAGTAGGAGAATAGCCTTACAATAACGGGACCAAGTGACTAAAACTCCTTGGATGATATGAAGGTCAGTATGGGTACCAAACATGATGCCTCCCCAAACGAGAACATCGCGACCTCGAAACCGGTCCCTTTCGACGATGTTGGAGGGGTTATTGCGTGTTCCCCGCTCTCCCCAGATGTGCATGAGTCCAAAATTGGTAGTCAAACTAAATCTGCTCTCTTCCGTAAAGAGTACTCGACCCCATTGCTGATCCGTCCAGTTCTGGTGTTCTCGGCACCACACAAAGTGCCTTCTCCGGTGGGCAGACGTTAATGGTACACAACGTACAGGTCGTCGTGCGAATAAGCCATCATGCAGCCTCTTGGCGACTGTAAACCGTGATATCGGTCGTCTAGTCATCTGTTGGAGGTGTCTCGCGATTTCTCCAGTCGTCTGCCGCCTGATCCTTCTTGCCTGTAGGACCATATGCCGGTCTTCGACTGCCGTGATTGCTCGTGGACGACCACTGCTGAACCTTCGGACAGCTTCGGTTTGAAATGCTCTTCAGGTTCGTGAAACAATGCTGTGAAAGATTCCAAACTCCGCAGCCACACTTGTCACACTTCGACCTTTCTCAATCTTCCCAATGATTCGACCTCACGTAAGGTCATCTAGAGGTCGTCTACGAGGTTTCCTGTTCATTATTTTACACTGATTAAGCAGCTCTACCTCATTTAAACTGATATACGCCATGCAATAGCTTTCACAGAAACGCTGAGCGTATACCGCCAGCTTGCTTTATATCCCTCCGACATTTCCCCTTTACGTCATATTGCGTAATTTGAGTATGCCCTTGCGTACCTGACCGTAGTCGCTCTTTTGATTGGTCTTTCGGTCCGATCTACCTGTTTTTTCCGCTGTTATGCTAATTTTCCATTTCGTCCTTAAAATTTGCACACCAGTGTATTTTGAAATGATAGTTTTTGTGTGTCCATCCGTTGCAACTTAGAAAACTGTTTATTAATTGCACATATTCTTTAGAATCCTTGAGAGAATAGGTTTAGTAGATTTTCCTTTTTTATATTAAAATCACATATTTTATAATTTTATTAATGTTATAGCCACATGATTCCATAATAATTATCAATAAAATTGGTATATACTGCAAGTAAAAAAGGATTACAAGATTTCAGTAACTTGTGTTTATTTAAATAATTAAAGTTTCACATCACAACCTTTAACAAAAAGGTGCACTACATGCTATTACACTGGCAACAACAAAGAAGGAATTACCACATAATCAAAAGTGAGAATATATTATCTGAGAAATTCTGTAGTTGCGCCATCTATCTAAGTTCAACAGGAAAGGTAGCTGTAATTTTAACTGCTTCAGCGTTTTATTATTAATCAAATTTACGACGTGTTTCAAAGAATTATAAGATTACCCAAAATATCATTCATATAAATAAAACTTTCCGTAAAATGAATAATGTTAAAAGACTAAGGCAGTTAAAATGAGTTGTATTTTTTAAACAAATCATTAAATGAAAAAAATGAGCTAACTTCACACAAAAAAGACAATATTTTGACATGCCATTGTTACATCAATATAAGAACACTTATTTTTGTATCCAAAACCGTCTTGTTTCCAAAATTATCATAGTTTTCCTTTCAAAAGCATGGGAGAATTCTAATTCTGCATTATAAAAAGCCACCACACTATTCTTTTACCACTATATTTTCCGATAAAAATTTTAACAGGAATATTTTAGTGAAGAATTTGGAAATTTCAAAGTAAACTAAAAAATGCACTAAACTTTCTATTTTTGAACCCTTAAATATTTTACAAAATACGAAAATGCTGGAATTGAAGTTCTACGAAAGATCTGTAAAAAATGTTAACGGAATATTTAAGAATTAGATTTCTAAAATAAGTCTGACATGCTAAAAATTGCTTTAAATTTTTACATCTATATAGATTTATTAAAAGATAACTATATATGATCATTAATTCACAAATACTTCATTATTTCTACAATTTCTGAAAATTTAGATTTCTAACTTTTTATTACAAACTGTCAAATAAAATAACTTTTGCTTGGTTTTTAGGATATTGCACAATGTATGAAACCAGAAAGTGTATTATTTTACTTGGATGTTGGAAAGACGCCGCAGTGTCATACACTTTGCAAAACTCTCCGAAGTCTGAAAGACATCAAATGTGTATATGGACCCAACGAGCTGGAACCCTACACTTTGACCTTGGATTCAGTGAAAAAGAACATCGAACTGTTTTGGGAGAAATTCCATGGAAGCACTTGTCTTATAAGTGCTATCGTCAATTCGTGTGCTTGGGTCAGAATTGAATACTCCAAGGAACAGACGCCATTAGACTCTTCTGAAAAACCAAAAACAAATTCACAAAATGCTAAAAGCTGGAAACTCCAGTGGAAAAGAAAGGCAAAAGAAACGGATGAAGTTTTGAAACACTTTCACCGAAAAGTAGCTCAAATCGTGCCAAGTAACAAACAACAGATAGAAAAGAAGTCTCCACAAAAAGATCAATCCTTTTCGGTAAAACCGTCTCCATTCAGTAATAAATCAATCGATAAAAAATCATCCTTGGAAGAAAAAAAGCACGTGGAAAAAGAAAAGAAAACGAAAGAGAAACACACAACGAAAAAATAAGCTATTTACAGGTGTTGCTAAGAAATCAAGTTTTGAGCCCCTTTTTTTTATCTTATATGTTTAGAATATAAATGAATTCATTTAAACACCATGAATATTCAATTTCTTAAGAGTTTTAAATTTTGTAAAATAAATGTTTGTATTTTTTGTACGTCTAAATCTATTACATATTTCCAAAAATGCTCAGTCTTTTTTTATTGAACATTTTAAGTAGAATGTATTTCTAAGAATGTATAAGTAAATAAAAATCTTTTAAATTTCACAGGTTTATTATTTTGTAAAACATACAATTTGTATACATACATATATATATATATATATATATATATATATATATATATATATATATATATATATATATATATATATATATATATATATATATATATAACAATCAATACAATCTCTTGTAAATAGACTATTAAGTTGTATCTTCTGTAGAATGCATAAATTAAAAAAAATTTATTTAAATTTTACAAAACAGCTTGTAAGTGAGGATGCACTTAATTCTAATGATTATCCAAATTTCGTAGTCAAAACTCACAAGATGCAATCTCTAATATTTACATGAAAAACCTATTCATTTCTTCAATTAAAAAGTTTTTACTCATATAGCATCTCTCACATTCATTTATCATCCTCACTCAAAATGAATACATTGATTTTGATAAACAGAAGTTTATACAAATTTCTAAATTGTCTGAATAAGGCTAAAGTGATCCTTCACACTATATATGTCACGATGGAGTAACAGTCATAGTAAGATTAAGTTTGCTTAACTTTAAAAGTAGCTTAAATTATGCAACTTAAATATCCCACAATCACTATAATATATCTACGCAACAGATCAGTATAGCATGACAATCTCAGATACGTACTGGAAGTTATTAGATCTCAACATTATTCTGATTCTTGAAATTTTTCCTTTGGAAAATTTATTTAACTCCTTATTTTAATGAAATAGTACTTTTTTAGGTGGATAAATCATAAATATTATGTAACACACTTCTCTGAAATAACAATCTGAGATCTGACATCATTGCTAATATATTTAAACAATGTAATTTATTTCTTGAATGGAGATGATTAGTTTGGTTTGATTACTTTTTCACTCAACGATCACTTTTTGCACACGAGGGCTAATTTGACGGGGGGTGTGCCTAATATTTACAGTGTAATATCCAAGTATTATCTTTAATATTGGTAAATACGTGCGAAAAAAAGAATTTTGCGTATATATGTGTGATGTAGGATCCCCTTTGGCACCTAAAATTACTTGAATCTTCTTTTAAAGGAATATATTGAAATTTGGCAATGCGATAAGTGGTATGTGTAACAATCCTCAACCAAAAGATGTTTCAGCTCCCGAAACGATGTAGGAAGAGGGTAATGGGATCTTTCTTCCAAAATGAACGACTGGTACTTTATAATGCTTAAGTCAAATAATTGGGAAGGACACCGATGGAATGCACCAGAGTAATAACGATCTCGAAACCATAAGTTCAATGATGATGAATTGAGGAATTATCTCATCCTGATATATGATGTCAACAACGTTAGTTGTCTATAAGAATGACACACAGACAGGTTTTGTCCATGTAAGGTGGGGAAGGAGACCTACTGAAAGTCACGAGATGAGACCTCAAATCATGACGGGGTACTCCCATGTTTTCCTCAAGGTTCTAAGCAATCTGGAGTTGTAAGCTCCTACGGGGTTTCGTCATACATGAACCAGATCCGCAGGGCCGGACTTAGACCGGGGAAAAAACTTATTGGTGGGGCCCCTCTGCTTCTCAACCACAAGTTTTCTACTCAATTTGGCAAACTATTCCATTTTATTGGCAAAGTAAAATAAACTTTCTATTTGATTTGGGGCCCCTTCTGATGTGAAGACCCGGGGCAGCTTTCTCGGTGGTTGATAGGCTTAGAATTTTGAAAAACGCTTTACTACTTTGTACACCCAAATTATAAAGTAAAAGTCCATACTTAAACCTTGCTGATCCCCCAATAAAACAAATGAAAGAGGCCAGAGTGTCCCAGTTGGCTAGCAAATTGTTTACCTCCAATTAAGGGAAAAACAATTTTAGGAATTTAATTCATAACAAACATTCTGCGTAGCACTTTTTTAATGCATCATTTCTAAATCTGCTTAATTATTTGCAGAAGAATCCTATGAATCAGGATACTAAGACCTGATTACTAAAAGTTATTTTTAAATGCAATCACAGTATAACAATAATATGATACTATTCTTATCGATGTTTTAACATGAATATTGTTATTGTATTTTCAGTTAAACATGAGGGACTAACTCCTTTTAACTAAAAAATCTATTGTTTAACGAAATTAAAAATTTCATGTTCAAGTTAAACAATTCCTGAACTAATATCTAAAAATTTGAATGCTTTTTTATTCAAGCCAAAAACATTTTGAAATGGAAAAATGAAAATTAAGAAATTCAAAATTGACATATTAATCACCTTTCCAATATTATATGATATTTGACGGTGACTAAGCAATTTATATCTTTTTAGTATTTGTCTACATTTAAATATTTAGTATTTCAGATCAATATAATAATCTTATACTTTGGACCATTAAAAGGATAATGTATTCATTTCTGGAATTCAAACCTTAATTGTTTATAGAAATTTTCTAAAAAAAATTTTATGCTAGATTTTTAGAAAAAATTAACTTTGGAATGATATAATAAAACGCATTTAATATAAAATTTGAATTTTATTTACTAAATATATATTAAAAGAAACTTTTAAGGCATTTTATAATTCTAGTTTTTTGACTTGAGAAAAAAATATAGTATTGGGAAATATAAGTCCTATTCAATGAGAGATGGTACAATATCGAGCAAAAAATTATGATTTGTCAGTAAAATTCAAAAATTATTGGATTTTCTATAAAAAAAAATAACTTTTAAAAATATATGATGTGTCAAAAAACACTCACATTAGCTACATAATTTCAATATATGAGTAATAATGAAATTCGTTTCAGCACTTTGTATACATATATATTATAACTTCCCCGCTATTGCTTGCAAAGGCTGGAGTTAGTTCTAGACTTTCAATGGAATTCATAACCCTTTGCGGCTGTGAAAGAGATTGATTTTTCCCGTTTGAATGCCAGGAACTACGCAGTACCAAAGACAGTCAATTAGCTCCGATTGGAGGATGACGTGGGAACTGCAAACAGGAATCGTGAAGGGCAATCAAGTCCTTCATGACAAGTATAATTCTTCAAATTAAACTGGAATAATCTGGCGAGTGGGCCAGGTGCTTTCGAAGAATGTATTGCCTCTTCGCTCTTTCTGATTCGAATCGATGGAGTGGCCGGAAATAGTGTCGAGGAGTGATCGCAGGGGAAGGATCTGGAGGCTACTGAAGGTCAGATGTTGGAGTAAATCTTGTATATAAATAGCAGGCCCTTGTTGGAGCTTCGACCTTCGTGTAATGTTCCTGATACTTCTCTCAAACAGAGCGAACAGTACAGTGAGACCTCGAGTTTGATTACCCGGAAGCTCCAGTGTTGACCGGAGAGGATCCTCCACCTTACAGAATCGAGATTGTTTTCCGAGCGCGGAATTTAAGGGCCAATACCAGCGAGGAGTCGACCTAAGGTGCAACGAACGTTCCAGAAATGGAGGAATTCATCAATTTTCTTGGAACCTACAATTTATGACAGCTCTTGTAAATAATTCTGTAAATTTATAAATAAATATTTAGTTAAGAATATTTAATTATGTGAGCCTGAATCCTTAACGGCTCTTGCCTACCTAGAGTTCAGTCTATTCAGACTCAGTAAGTTATTATATATATACAGGGTGTCCAGAAAAGGACTCCCTGATTTCAAAATTAAATATCTCGAAAACAAAGTTATTTATTTATTGCTTGATTCTTGATCCGCTTGTAAGTCTTCGTCGACAATAGGACAAATAGCACAATGACAGATGTACAACCACAGAAGAATAACGAAGAAAATACCCAGGGCCATGGTGGGAATCGAACCCACACTCCTACGCTCTCAAGCGATTAGCGGTGATGCTTTAGACCACTCAGCCACGGAGCGCCCTCGAAAACAAAGATAGATAGAAGAATGCAGTAAAAGGTATGTTTACTGTGAAAGCTGTAAGAATTTTATACATCAATTTGAAATAATAGTTACAAAAGCTGCTAACAGATGGCGCTGTACGCTGTACAGCTCAAATCAGCATACATAAATGAAATAATCGAAACATTCTTTGCAAAAAATCACATCACAATGTTTTTAACGCTAACCTCCTTCCACGCTTCAATAGTGGTACTGATCGCACTGGACTTCGGATCACTATTTATACTAAGCATTACGTATGGCGATTACAGCGCCATTTATTTGCAACTTCTGTAACTATTATTTCAAACTGATGTATTAAATTTTTACAGTTTTTAATATAAACATACCGTTTACTGCATTTCTCTGTCCATCTTCGTTTTCGAGATATTTAATTTTGAAATCGGGGAGTCCTTTTCTGGACACCCTGTATATATATATATATATATATATATATATATATATATATATATATATATATATATATATATATATATATATATATATATATATATATAATAGATAGATAGATAGATAGATAGATATACATATATAAGCAAATATATTTTGAACCACATTATAAAAGTATATAAATCTTATAAAATATGTCCAAGTTTTACACTTTAATTATAATTAATTCAAGTCAGCCATTTTTCTCAATAATCACACCTATTTATTAAAAATGCTGACAATTATAAAACTAACATGAAAAGAAATAATTTCTTTTACATTGATTTTTGTCGCTGTGACTTTGACAGTCTAAATACACATTTACACTGCTTTCTGTATTCATTATTCACAACGGATGAACTGATCACTTACAGAATTTCATTTGCTTAAGCACAAAAGAAGGCTTTATGAAGCATACTTTCATAAAATATATGCTTTCATAAAAAATGCAATTCTTAATTAAAGATTTCCATGTTTTTATGTGTGCTATTTTCCAATGTATACGAATATATGAATACTATTTAAATGGGTATTAGATTACAATTTTGTAGATGCAATAAACTGCCATTGTAAGGAGATAGGATGCTACATTTTAACTTATTCTTTCATGAAATCAAACTGTTATTAGTGACGCTATTTTAATAAAAAATACACAAAAATTGTAATTATAAACCATTAAAATATTCCACAGAACGCTTATTGAATTTAAAATAACTATTATTAAAAATTTTCAAACTGCTTTTTTGGAATACTATCTGCACAAAAATTCCATTTTAATTTTTTCTAAATATAACATTCATTTTCCTCTATTACTGGTTTAGCATCAAATTATTTTGATTAAGTTTTTTAATAATTTGTTTATATTCATTTTGGTTATCATTTGTAATTGCATTGACGCACGAAAAAGGTATATTTCCCTAAATTCATGTTTCCACGTGAATTTCAGAATTCTTTTTTAACTATCTTGAGGGTTTGGAACATGATAAGCAATTTAATAGTTTATATGTAGCGATAAAAATAATATTCTTCATCATTTATATCAGAAATTTTCCTATCGATTGTTTTTATTTTTTTGTATTATTTTACTTTTATTACACATCATTTGTCTCTTTCAAAATTGATAAAATCATTGTGTACCTTATCTTAACTTAACATTTGACAAATACAGTAAAAAAAGTTTTAACATAGTTCCCATTTGAATAATTATAATTTATTTTAATAAATACTTTCCTTACATTGCATTTAAATTATAAATTAAAACGGCTTTTGTTGACAATTGCTCATTCAAATTCAACTTTTAGTATTACATTTTGAAAAAGAAATCCCACATTCCAAATATTTGGGCATATTACATTTATTATAGAAGTAATTAGATTGAACCATTATATAAAAGTATTTATTTATTTATTTTTACTTTTCCTTCATTTACTACACATTATTTATCAACATTAATTTGTTTCACATTGCTCTTGGTCAAATTTACGGTTTAAGAAAACAAAATTTTATGGATTATGCCAGTTACGCAATTCAGAATAAGATATTTGTTGATATCATATTACAAAAAGTAACGGTATAAGCAAGTTGTAAAAGTGAAAGTTTAGTATTCCATGTAAATAATCTTTTATTGCACAAAAACATTTGTGTTCCAATATATATATATATATATATATATATATATATATATATATATATATATATAAATTTCGTGTCACGATGTATGTTCCCGATAAACTCCGAAACTACTGAACGGAATTTGATAAAATTTTGTAACCATTTGTAATAGCGTCCAACTTAAAAGATAGAATAGTTTTTATCTCTTAATTATTGATCTCAATATTTATTATACGACATTAGTGTTTATTTATTGGTTAGTTATGTAAGTTCCTAATAGATGGCGGTTTAGCATCTAAGTTGCACAGGTATTCGGCAGATGCCGACGTGTTTATTTTTCTAGATTTTACCATCTTCGAGAAATTTAACGTGCGCGCGCAAGCGCGTGATTAATTATAGAATTTACATATATTTTCATAATGTATAATCATACTATAACAATTTTTCGTGAATCATTTTCATAATTATACTTTGTATTGTGTTATTATTGTGCGGTGTTCAGTTTGAATATTTTTAATATTATAAATAGTAAAATAAAATTTTATTTATTACTGTTTTTCTCTACTAATTTTCATACCACCTCGAAAACATGTAAGTATTTCTTGATAGCCTTTAATTTTTATTTTATAATTTGATAATTATAATTTTTTCAGCTGTACATTTTGATCTAATTTATTTATTCAAATGATAAATTCTTTTAATTGTTCTTTATTTCAGTATAATGCCTCGGAAAAATTTTTTAGTTTTAATAGTTTAAAATTGAAAAAATAATAGTTCGTTGTCAATGTTATCTACCTCATTTATAACAATTTATTTTTAGATATTTTTAATTTATATAATATATTTTATAAGTAAGTAACTGATTACTAACTATAATTTAATATAAGATGAATAAAATGTAAATTCAGAAAGTATTTGTTGATTTGTGCTTAATTTCAAAATTTCGATACTTTACCTATTACTTTTAAATTTTGGTGAAACGTTTTATTTTTAATCTCATAGGAATGAACCTATTTTAAATTTTTTTAGAAAATATTTATTTGATTATACCAAGGAGTTAGTAAAAATTGATTGAATGTATTATAATTACTCAGCCACTGCAACGCGTGGCTGGGTCAGCTTGTATATATATATATATATATATATATATATATATATATATATATATATATATATATATATATATATATATATATATATTATATATATATATATATATATATATATATATATATATATATATATATATATATATATATATATATATATATATATATATATAAAGAAGTAAATTTTAGATAATACTAAACCAGCCCAAAATACTAAAAATATTTCTAAAGCTTAATTGTTAATTATAAATATACGTCCATAAATTAAGGATTGTTCGCATGCACATCGAAATTGAACGAGAAAGGGAAAATGGCACCTGCAGAAGTATCACGCACACAATCATTTTATGCAAATTACAGGAAGGCACCTGATGACGCTGAGTGTACATCACAATCACGAGAAAGAAAGGGCTATAAAGACCTACAGTAAATAAGGAAATGTGTTCACACTCCTATACCTAGCCCTGAGTAGGGCTGTTAGATAGAAGATGCCGGGTGGAATCTGCTTAATTTTTTGAAGCAATTACCAAGCAGACAACCCCGAATTGCCTGCCACCCATAGAGGTGTTATTTCACTAGGAGGACAATGAGAATGAGACAAAATTAACATACTTCAGCCACCTTTAGTCGCACGAAGGACTTTCGGTTGAGCCGGGAATCAAACTCACCAGCTTTCGATAATGAAAATGGCGCCCTAAACAACCAGGCCACCGCGGCCCTACGGTGCCAAGTATCACTTTCGCCTTAACGCATGTGGAGGATGTCTTATGTTTTTAGAACTATAGGCCACCTGGATTGTGGCCATAAGCAGATGACAAAAACTGAGGAACTGGAATCACACGAAGTGTCATTTCTAGACAAAGGAAACGATTTTAAGAGGATGGAAATGTCGGTAGACGTTGCAGTACATTTTCGCCCAGAATGGCAATGACAAATGAGGACAGGTTTTTGGCACAAATCGTCAAAAGAAACAGACGGAGCATAGCTAAGAACCTCTCGCCTTAGCTATCGTCAGCCATGTGTACTACCATTTCAAGGCAAACTGTGTACAGACGTTTGGCACAGTAAAGCTTATATACTCGTAGGCCTGCCAGATTGCTCCACTCACGGCAATTTGCCGTCGCCAGGGGTTAACGTGGAGTAGGGAACATGCAATGTGGACACTTTCAGTCTTATGTTTTTAACGAGTCGAGGTGCTGGAAGTCCGATTCATGTCCGACGTTCATATTGAGAATTCCAGATTCCCAATACCGCCAGAACAACATCATTGAATACCAACATTACGGTGGTGCAGGAGTGCTCATTTGGGAGCCATTACACTGGACTCCAAAATGATTTGCAAATTCAAATCGGAATCATGACAGACCTGATTTATTAGAACATAACTCTGGAGCAACATATTCTTTTGTTTAGAAATGTGGTGAGAGCTGAATTTGTGTTGATGAATGATTACGACCGTCATCACTGATTGAACATCGTTAACGACTGGCTTCAATCGGAGGATATTACCCGTATAGAATGGACATTCTCACCGTGGACTTGAATCTAACAAAGCATATGCTTGGCCAACGAATTACTGCCTGTCAATCACCTCCTACATCAGTACCGGACCTTCGGAGAGCATTGCTTGCTGAATGGATCTCTCAGCACGAAGTGCAGCTCGATTATGTGATCCACAACATGCTTTGGCGTTGTACGTGCTGTATTTCCTATTATGAGAGCTATACAATGTATTAACCATTATATAACAAATTACTTTTCAGTTGTTGTAGGGTTGATATGTGGTGTAAGTGCTCCAGAGAACTACAATTGTCCTTTGTATGTCTGATATCGTACATACACCACCACTTTTGCTTTCTTATTTGTTTAATTCATGGACTTTGCAAATAAACTACGCGTTTGTTTTGTTTCTGTCCCTTTTTTCTGGTTCCAGCATTATCTTTAATTTATGGATATGTGTGTAAATTGTAATCCATACCAGCCAAAAGAAATCATGCTTGTTTTGGAAAATGTGATTGAAAAATATGGCATAAAATACATAAGGATTTTGATGGCATAAGCTGAAGTATATCAAGTTTCGTTTTTTAGCTAAAAAATGAGTGATCTTAACTTACGATCTATGAAATAAATGCGTTATCGGATCCACTGGTGTTCAAAATGATAATACAGTTTTTCTTTTGTAATGGTGCCAGTTTCGATAATATTTGTCAAGAAGTCATTAAAACTAATTTTGCTACAGTTTTTATTATTAACGTGAAACATTATTTCACACATATTTACTTATACCAGCAAAGTTATAGTAGTTATCGGCTTTAACAGTGTAATTATTTAGTGCATTTATAACGTAACAATACATAATTACTACCTATAAGCTGTCATTCCACAGGTTTAGATTTTAGTTCAACAAATACTGATACTGAAGGAAGTTTTTGGCATCAAATACTTGACTCATTTGCTGCAAATATTGACATTTAATTGTTATTCAAAATTCTAAATTTAATGTAATCCTTATTTTAAACACACTGATTCATTGATCATGTTAGCCTGATTTTAATCATTGATATCATACCGATTTTAAATATTCGAAATTGTAAATTTAGAGTCAGTCTGATTTTAAAGATATTGATTCCTATATACAAATAGTTAACTAAAAATATTTCAGAAAACTAAATTAAAAACATCCATCTATTATTATTGAATTATATAGCTTAGAATTTACTCTATACTGTGTTTTTAATACCAAAGAAAGTGATAAACAATGTATCCTCAACTATTGATTGTAAATATGTATTTTTGGATCAAAAAGTATGAAAAATATTTGGATAAAGGATATTTAAATTATATTAAAAATGCATTGGTATATAAAGTAGGAATTTTTACATTTTATATGGTCCTCATGTCTTTACAGTTACCCTACCATATTTACCGGCAGTGTTAATAAGAATTTGATTCAATTATATATAAAATCAGCCAAATATTTTACAATCTTCTATTAGATTTTAGATAATTTCATTGAAATACAAGCTCATGAATTATTAAGTATCGATAAAATCTAATTATCTATGCTATTAAAAATTTGAATGAATAAAGAACTTCACATACTGATAATAATTCTAGAGGGAATTTTTTAAAATTTACATTGAATCCTTTGGTGTAATGAGAAGAATCCTCATATATGTCAATATTGAATTCATTTTTATAAAAATGGGATTTTTAATGTCTTAGACTCCTAATACGTGCAGAACAGAAACGACAAAACTACAACTGAAATTATCTACAAAATGCATGTTTAATGGTAATCTATTTTACTTCTTTTAACGATTATGTATAATTTATAGTAATATTGCAGTAACTGATATTTGAATTGAAACTTGAGTTAATTTCCATCTTTACAACAATATTAAACCAACTTAACACCGGGAAAAGTATAAGAAGTAGTTTAAATTAACTTCCTATTTAATTTAGCTTCTACTGTCCACCTCGCAGGATACTTTTGAATTATAATCATTCCGTCCATAAATGAGAGAAAGATAATGCAGTGTGTTAATTAAAAACAAGCTGCATTAGAAATGAAAGTTATAAAACACTAGACCATAAATAAATTATCAATTCTAACATCTATAGTAATATAAAAAAATTATACTAATCCTTACTTAATAATGGATTTTGAAAAATGTAGTTTTATCCTTTATTTCTATATATTTGATAAAAAATCTGAATAGTTATCATTTTAGGATAATAATTTGATGAACAGAGAAAAATTTTTTAAATATCATTTTAATTAAATAACCTGTGCTGTTTGAGATCTAAAATTCCTTTCTAAAGCAGGATTTATTTTGATAAAATCTTTCACTAACTCTTGCCCTAGGGTGCTATTTTAAAATACTGAACAAAGCTGTTTTGTTTTGACAGATAGGAAATAACAATGATAACTTTATCAACAAGGAAACGAAACCATTTTTTTAAACCAATTCCATAAGTTTTTTTCTTTCGGATTGATAAAACAGTTTCAAAACAAACATTTATATATATATATATATATATATATATATATATATATATATATATATATATATATATATATATATATATATATATATATATATATATATATATATATATATATATATATATATATATATATACATATATATACATATATATATATATATATATATATATATATATATATATATATATATATATATAGATAGATAGATAGATAGATAGATAGATAGATAGATAAAGGTTAAAGTATATGTCTTGTGATTCATACTTTAACATGTTTCCAGAAAGGTTACGATGATAAACATGTATAAATTGAGAATTATATCGATAAACTCTTATAAAAATTAACGAAATATGTAATAAAATACTAATTTCTCAATATATTAAATAAAATGTGACTGATACATATACATATTATTTCTAATGTTCTACGTGATCTAGTATTATACAAAAAAGTCTAGGTCACAATCAAGTTCGACCCATACACATGTCCTGGCCCGAGTTCAGTAGGCAGAACGTACTGCAAAATTAATGCTCTCGGGAATGTTGCCTGTAAACAAACATAATATATATATATATATATATATATATATATATATATATATATATATATATATATATATATATATATATAAACTAAAAATAAGTAAGGTAACATATTAATTATGTATTTCACGTATCTTAAAAAGGAAAATAACAAACTTTAAAATCAAGATACCTTAAGATTTAATTTTATTTATAAAATTAAGGCTAAAGAATCAAAAATACGATATGTTTTCCGTTAATTCTGCATCATTTTGCAAGCTTCCATATCCCCGTTGTTTGACCTAGTGTGACAATGAGCCTGATGAATCAAAATGGAACCGACAACGACATTAATAATACTTTTCTTTGGTTATAGATACTAGCTACTGTTATTTTATATTTGAAGCAATAAATCGTCAAAACGTAATTTCTCATCTGTAATCCCCTGTATTTTTTTTGGCTTGTTATCAAAGAAAAATGGACTGTAAAAAACTAAACCCAGTTACACGACCGCTCATAACGGGATCAATGCCCGAAGACACAATGCCACGAAGTGTATCTCCCGGTTAGGTGGTCAACCTAGGCAAGCAGCAAACTTGTGCACCGCGTTGCTTGTATATGGTGCTTCATTAGTGTCTGCTTTGTGGATCCCTGGTGTGTCTGGTATACCAGCCAACACGTCATCAATAACGTCACTTCAAATATTAACCAATAAAAGTTTATTTACTGATTAACTTGCATTATTATTGTATTGTGTATTTGTTAATATTTTCATATTTGAAAACATAATCATGACCAAAACGGCAAGAAATATTGCATGCAATACTTTGTCAGAAATATCAGCAGCAAATATTATTGCTGAAGTATGTTTGGAAGAGAAAAAAAGATGGGAAAACAAAATTTAAATAAAACTTATTTCAATTGCTCATGCAACTTATTTAAAATAAAGTTAACAATATTTCTTTGAAATGAATTTTTGTAAACTATAAGTAATAACTAAATTGGAAAATCATTTTATAAAACAAGTTTTTGCTACAAATACTTATGCATTTGCATTATATTAAAAATCCTAATTTAAAAAATAATTACATTTTATTTCAGAGCCTGGTTCATAATATTTAAATAAAAAATACAAATAAATTTGTTTATCATATTAAAGTTCATGTATTTAATGCATTCATAAAAGTAATAATAAATAAAAAAATATTATTTAAAATAGAGTTTCTGCAGTGTTTTAAATGCAGTTTAAATTAAAAACCCTTTATTTAATTTTTATTAAAAACTAAATATGCTCAAAATATTTTTGTAATTTTAAAAAGCAATTTCAACGAGGAAGATTTAATTGAAATGAAAATAGTTTTTAAAAATCTTGTGAAATTTTACCAGAGAATTATTTTTTGAAATTATTATTAATTATTCAACTAAAATCTTTATATAATTGATTTTTTAAAATTTTTATTAAAATAATTATCATCACGTAGATTTCACAAGCACCTGTAATCTATTGAAAAATATATAATCGAATAAATAAGTGTATATTATAAAACAAGAAAATGAAATTATAAAACATATTGACCAATTAAATTTAATTTGTTTTAAAATATTCAATGATAAATTCTTCAATGTCTACAGAAAATTTGAATTCCATGTTCTTATATAAACAGCGCGAATCAAGTAAATATACACTTGTCGCTCGGTTGTGGATGAAAAAAATTAAACATGCTGAATACTTCGTTTGGTGGAAAACTCCTCCTCAATTTGGTCATGCGTGACGTCATTTCGTTGATGGCTGGCGGATGGCTTGTGGACAGCTGGTAGTCATCCACCGTGTCCGGGTGACGGTGACCAGGTTTGCTGCCTGCCTAACGCGAAACCTTCAGTGTTTAGTCTCCAAACATATGGTATTCAATTTTATCGATCTACAGAAGGGGTGAAAATTATGAATGAACTATAAAACAATCACAAAATAAAATATTAAAATTAAGCTGAGGCTCATAAAATGTCTAAAATAAAAAGTCGATGTCTTTTTTGTAAAATAGCATTAAAAAAAGTAAAAAAAAAAAAAAAAGATCATGCCTTAGTTAGTTACAAATGTTTTCATGTCACTTAAATAATTCTTATCAATCTGGAACAAATTTCAACATAATTAAGCATTAAATTGACAAAGAAATGCGAAGTGTGGCACATAAAGATCCTGCAATGAAATGTGAATACATAACATTCTGGAACTTCTCCCTTACAAAGTTACTCTTAAAATGAATAAAATCATGTTCTTTTGCTACCAATTTAATTTTGCTTAAATATATAACATTTTACCAATACTAATCCCTTCAGAATAAAATTTTAAAATATTGTAAAGGACAAATGAATACGAATTTATGTGTTTATTATTCCGTGATAATAAGAGAATACGGAGTCCTGAACGATGTATATTCTTCTGTACACTAAACAAGGAAAACAATGTAAGACCGTATACAATAGACACTCATTTTTTACGAACCTCTAATTTACGAACACTCACATTTTTTTAAACTTAGTAGCTAGTCTCTAATCTGACAACTCAGACACAGTGTTAATTTTTACCCTCATTTACGAACTAAAATATAGAAAAATCTCTTATTGCGATTTTCGTTTCTAACAAACAGTTTCCTTTTCCATTTATTTATTTATTTTTTATATTATTTGATATATATATATATATATATATATATATATATATATATATATATATATATATATATATATAAAGTAATATTCGAAGACACATGGATATCAGACAATTGGCGGGAAAGAATTATGGTGCTCAATTCGACTCCTAAGAACATGTCCTCCCTCTACCTAAGAACACTGAAATGGAGAAAAATCTTCTATCTTAACCTTTCGTTAGAACAAAGCGAACACTGCGACAAAGAACTTCTTTGCTGTCTAAAATTTATTCGACAGATTTTTCGAATATATAGGTTCGCATGTTATATGTGCGGTAGAAATATAGGATGATAAAAGTACCGACAGAATGAGGAATGAAAATAAAAATGACATTTCATGTATCTAACAAGAAAATGATGTAGTGTAGCCTACAAAACAAACAGCAGAATGGGTAACAGAATCAAATTACTTTTTTGAGGGAAAAACAGCGAAATGCTTTTATACATTGAAAAAAATAGAAAATGAATTTTAAAAAATGTAGTTTTTTTTTTATAAAAAAGAGATAACTAATTACTTTGCCTGATTTTCATCAATAAAGTGAAAGTAAGTACTGTTGCTAAGTATGAATTTTTTTTGTACTTGTTTCTTATAGTGCATTCTAAATATGTTTTCTGTTATAGCATTATATTTATAAAGAAAAATAATTTTGTAAAAAAATCAGATCTTAGTAATCTTATACACTATTCTTCTATTTTACGAACTATTTTTCTGGTCCCTAAGAGTTCGTAAAAACATCTACTGTAGTTACTTTACAACAAATATTTAAATGTGGCATTTACGTGAACTTTATTACTCGTGCAGAATACTCGGCAATAATAATAATTTATAAATTTAAAACTACTGTATTTATTTTTAATTATTACAAGTGAGATTGTAAGCACAGTTTTCGTGTTAATAATCGATAATAAATTTACCCTAAACTCATTCTTTGCCCAATATGACTCTATATAAAACTTTACTAGGTTGTAAAAAATTTAAAATTTATACATTTATATGTACATTTACAGTTTCCCCATTGGCTGAAGAGTTCCCTTACTTTCCTCAGTAGAGATGTAAAATTTTTAGGGAGGAATAACCTCAACCTATCATCATTTATTTTTAAGTATTGTTTTGTCTTATATAAATGAAGAAAAATAAAATATACTACTAAAATATCCAAAAAAAAAATCTGTTCTTCTAGTAAAGAAGTTAATTACTTTCGTACTAAGAGAAACAAAAATACTTATTAAAATAATATAGATAATGTGAATTAATATTTAATGAAAAATATCAAAAGATGATTTTCAGAACTGTCATTAAATGTTGACATTTCCATGTTTCTGTTGTTACAAATTTCTAAATTCATGCAGAGAAAGAAAAAATAATTTTCTCAACATTAATTTTTGAAGTTATTCTAAATTAAAAAAATTATTTTCTTTTCCTGGTAAACTTTCTATTACCATAATTAGTATCAGAAATCATAAAATAAATGGACTTTATTTATTTTTAGAAGTATCTGATAAAAAAAATTCAACAATTTCTTAATCAACTGAAAAATTTCAAAACTCTCAAGTTCGTTCAAAATTCTGTAGAATTTTTTAAATTCCCAAGGGAATAATCCGGGTTTATTCCCGAAATAGAACCGGTTTTTCCCTTCTTTACAACACTATTCAACAGTCTGTTACTATGTACTTCATGGAAACTCACACCAATTAAATATTTTCATATAACTCTTTAAACTATTGAATTAATTTATAATCATAACATAAAAAGCGATACAAGTCTTGATAATAAAGGGAAAATTCCCATAGAAAGCGGAAGAGAAACAAAATATCCCTATCTTTTCACAATTATCTTTCACGTTTTTTGAATCAATTCTTTGTCTAGCAACTTATCAATTTGATTGAAGTAATTCCCCACAAACAAAAACAAAATGTATGTGATAAATCAATTAGGAACTGAAACATTAGATAAGGTTAAAGTTTCCATTTAAAAAAAAACTTCATATATAAGAAATTTCCTTAATTTTGATTGCAAATTGGGATCAGGTGTTCCTTTAATCATATTCGTAAATCTGTGATTTGACGGTAAAAATTTACTTCTCTGACTCAATGATGGAGGAAATTTTCGAAGATCTTCCAATGAATTTACTGTCCAACTTCGATGTTGAATTACAAAATTTCTTCAAGTGTATTTTAGGAGAAAAAAAGAAAAAAGTCACTGAAAAGCGAAGACAGTTCCTGGAAGTTCTTAGAGTAATTAGTACCAGTGAATGTCCAACAGATACAAAATCCCGCTTTGACGATCCGCTTCACAGAATAGGGTACCTATTCCGGTACAGTCCCTGTTACACTTCTGCTGTGGCGAACCACTTTCTGGGACTTGTACGCAAAAATCCATTAATTTTAAAGGATCCTATGGTTAGAAGGCAGGTAAGCATTTGCTGTCTGGGTGGTGGTCCTGGCACTGAAGTGGTGGCGATCAGCAAAATTTTATCCTCAGCTCAAGAGTTCTTCTGGCAAGCTTCAGAAAAACCGGTATGCTTACGAGTTACTGTTGTGGACGAGAACATAGAATGGAAGGAAACTGCCTGCAAGCTTCTCCAGGCTCTCACGAACTCAACTGAAGTCTTCGATCGTGCAAAAATGGTAGTCAGACTTCGTTTCCTGGCAGCTGACCTTAAGGAGCCATTGAACGAGGAAGTTCAGAACGCTGTCCGAGAAGCTGACATTGTCACGATGGTGGCATTTCTTTCCACGTTTGGAAAACATTTTTCAAAGGATGTCCCTTCGCTAACTCAGGTGAGAAATATTCCATATTAAAATTTCTTATGTGTGTGTGTGCTATTAATATAATACCTAAATGTTACGTTATGAAGTTCTATTTAAGCACTCTCTCTTTCATATTATAAATTATAAACCTTTTTCCTAACGCAATACAATTTAAATATTTCTCTTGATTTTGGGAACAAGTTCAGTATCCCCATACACTGATTTCTCGCCAAATCTGGTAACCGTTGTTTACGTTGTAGTGTTGCTGATTTCAGCTTTTGTTTTTATTATATTGTTGCCAAATTTAGTTTTTGTTACTATTTTTATTTTTTCGTTGCCAGATTCCGTTTTTCTCACGTTATAAATAGTTTTTACGTTATATATGTGCTTTTTTTAGTGGCAATAGCTTTTTTAGTTTCACTTCGAGAACTTTCCAGAACTTTCTTTGCTAATTGTTCTACGTTTTAATTGCTAGTCATTTTAATTTCATTTACTGATTCCCGCTGGATTTCTCGCTCTTCCGTTTCGTTGTCGCCAGTGTCCAATTATCGTAAATTTTTTTTACTATTTCTTTTATATTATTTACTTTTATTTGGTTTAATTTTAATATATATTTTTTTATTAAATGATATATTTTATTTTATATATTTAAAATCGTTAAATATTCTTTTTTCCTTATTTCGTTTTCTTAATTTATTATCAACTTTTTAATGTTTTAATTACCTTATTTATTGTTTTAATTTAAAATGTCTCATGCTCAAAATGTTGTTGAAATGTATCAACAAATTATTTTAGCAAAAATTAAAGATAATAATGATAGATTATTGCTCAGGATTCCAAATTATTAATTAATTTAGGATTCACAAATATTAATTAACGGAAATTGGATTTGGAGAAGTTATTATTGTTTTATTTAAATTCTATTGCTTACATGTATTTTTTTTATTGTATTCGTGTTTCATTTTTATTTACTTAAAAAGTGTTTGTATTTAAAAAATATTTTATTCATGATTTTTTTTTATATTTAAAAAAATGTATGTATTTGAAAAATAAGTTTTTGTATGCTTTTTTTTAAATTTTATAAAGTGTATATGTTTAGAAAAATATTTTTGCATGCTTTTTTTGTAAAATTAGATAATTATTTTTACTGAAATGTGACACTGGTGACTAACGAATAAAATGTCGAAATAAATATACCAATCGACATGTCAGCTTAACTTCATATCAAGTAAGTCCAATATTTACATTTATTTCCCTTTTTATAATTTCTGAAACGCTAATTTTTCGATTGAACTTCGGGAAATTTCCCGTGTTTATAAACGCGCACCTAGCTTAGCGACTTGGCGACAAAAAAATTCGCTGCGTCGCCAAGTGTATGGGGATACTGAACTTGTTCCTGATTTTGTTCTTCACAATATCGTTTCGCAATATCCGGCACATTACATTTTAAAATAAAATTTTACAGTTTCACATGACTCATAAATTTATATTTTATTATGTGTGACAAGAGTATAATTTATTCCGCAGGAAAAATAAATTTATTTGAGTTATATAAATCTTCCATTTCTTCCCTGAAAGTTTCGAAACTAATATGACATAAGTTATACATGTTTTTAAAATAATAAAATATGGAAAAACTACATTTAAAATTTTCCATTCAAATATATTAAAAGTTATTTTAAGTCATTTAAAATCTTTTGTAAAAAATTTTAAAAGATAAATTTTTTGAGGGGTATATTATAAATTTACATGTTTTAATAAATAATGAATATTAATATTTATATGTTGAGTAACGAAATTAATGACTTAACTATGATAATATATTATTCATGATATACCTTATTTTTCATGTTTCATATATTATTTCATATAAAAGTTACTGTTGATTTGATTTAAATGCCAGAAAATATATAGTTTTGTATATTTTTCGTCTTCACTAAGCACAACGGTGCATAAACAATGTAAGAAATCCAGAAGTAATAAGTTTGTGATCAAGTTTCTCTTTTCATGTAGTCGTCTATATCATTCTATGGTTTGAAATTTAATATTCATGTAGTAAAAAAATGTGAATTGTCCACCAGTGCATTACTAGGTTTTATTGTCTAAGACTTTGTAGGATTTGAA
Organism: Latrodectus hesperus; assembly: GCA_037975125.1. Lineage (NCBI taxonomy): Eukaryota > Metazoa > Arthropoda > Arachnida > Araneae > Theridiidae > Latrodectus > Latrodectus hesperus. The sequence continues at coordinate 73,312,710 of CM075862.1, forward strand.
AAAATGTAGTCATTCGTTTTCTTCATAATAATGCTCGAAATGATAAATCCTTTATTTCATAACAATTTTATAAATAGATATGACAATCTAAAATATTTTCCACGAGTAACTTTGCAATATTTAAGACCTTTAGTTTATTCAAAAACATCTATTTTGAATATCAAAACTTTGTTAAATAAAATAAATATGATATTTTGTGCATATAACTTAGCTTATAAAATATCAAAATAGTACATCAAAGTAGCGATAAAACTGCCACGGTCTCTTATGTTTTAGAAAAACTTGCCTAAAAAATACTCAAAGTGTTATTACCTTGAAAGATTCAAGGTTCAAAAAATAAAATCACTAATTTTACACAAATCTTTTAAATTTTAAACTTAAAATCTAATAATTTAAATTTGTGATTTTGAAATAATTTATTTTATTAATGTTGAAAAAAACTGAAAAGGGGACTCTGTTAATACAACTTAAATTATATCATTTGTACATGCGCACAAAAATCGCAGAAGAAACTGTGTGACTATGTTCGTTCATTCGTTTTATTAACAAATAACATAAATGTTTGGCAAACAATACAATTATGTTTTTAGATAAAGAAATTCGTTATAAATTAAAAAACTAAATTTTTTTAATTCTTTTAAATTTCAAAAAAGATAAATTTGCAAAAGAAGATAAAAAGCTTATCGAGAAATTTTTTTTTTTAAATTCATTTTTTCTTAAATTAAATACGAAATTGAAAATATGGCATTACTTGTTTCAAATGCAAAACTAGAGTTTGGATTCTAGCATGCAAATTTAAGTAAACTATAAGCAATATTTTTTCGCCATTGTTTGTAAAACAGTTTGCAACAATAATTGTTAATCAACACAATGTAATATTTACATTCAATGTATATTGTGTTAGTCAACACAGTTATTGCTGCAGAATGGCAAGTTGTTTCACGTGTCATGAAATATTTAAAAAGTAAATTAATCTTGATAATTTGAGACATCCTAAGCAATCTCATCTGCTTAGGGAGAGGATAATGGAGCTAAAATTAATATTATGGTCACAGCTCACCAAGAGCAAAAATTGCCAAATGTGGTAAAATCTGGTAATTTTTTTCCGGTTGCCAAATAAATTCACCAAAAGCAATTTCTGTCAAATGTACGTTGATATTGGTGTCACATCTTAATGAAGTCATTTTATCACTAGGCGGCGCTTCAATATTTAGCATTTGGTTGGTTAGTAGGATGAAAGTTGTTCTGAGACTTTAGCTGTTAATCAAGTGTAAATTGCTTATCTTTCATATCTGTGTATACTCGCATTTGAATTTTGTCTTCATTTTTACCTACCAATTTGATAGCAATTCTTTTTTAATTTTTAGATTCAAAACAATGAATAAGCCTGTGCTTGTATAGTTCGTTAAATATATAAACAAATCACATATACGACACTCCTGACTTCAAAAGAAATGAGTCAGATTAAATTAAATTTATAATTCCAATTTCTTCCTTTTCTACTTCTACTTTTAAATTTAATGATAAAAAATTTTGTTTCTTTAATTCGATCTTGCCGAATATCATGTGTTGAGATAGATATAAATTATATGAGGTAAAACGCACCAATTAAAATCATGTATTTTTTCGGAGAAATGTTCTACGAGATGATACGTATTTTTTTATTACGTAATTATTAAATGGACTCTGAATTTTTTTTTTTTTTTACATTTTATTAATTTTGCAGAGTTTTATCTAATATCAATTGATTCACCTAAATGTTTTTATTAAGCAAATTTCTAGTTACAAACATATGCTTACCTATTTTCAAATTCTTTATTTTATTTATTTTTAAATAGAAATTATCAAATATAATTTAAATGAAGTAAATTCAATTTGTTTATAATTTTGTTACAAAATTTTCACCAATTTATCTCCCGTCTTGTGATGTATTTCCTAAAATTTCGGACACAACTTTTAAATTTAGCATGCCAAAATTTGAGTTAAGTGATTTTGACTGATTTTCTAATATATCAGGCAACCTGGTTTTTATTACGCAATAGAAATGGAGACCGTAATTACTTAATAGAGATGGAGTGAGATAAAATTTATGCAGAAAATTTCATTTTGACATCACTAGTCTTTACGTTATCGCGCACGTCCCAATACGTAATCTTGGCAATAATTCACCGCCAAAAAAATTCAGAATTTTGCATCTTGGATTATACGGCATGTGAGTCAAATTTTGCTTAAAAAATATTTTAAAAGTAAATTAAGTGATAAATTAAAAAAATCCTAACAAGATTACTATATGTGGGTTCGATGTAGAATCAGGTACCCCTTTCTTTGGCGAAACATTTGTCAACTTATCTTGGCCATAAAATTTAATTTCTGATAAACCTGGCAATTCTACCTCTGTGTAGCTTTTGTGAAGTTGCCATCTTGTTATTCACGTCTTAACACCTATCTTGACGTCAAAAAAATCAAAGTATACCCGATTGTTAAATAACTTATATATTTACACATCAAAAGTCTAGATATTTTAAAATGTAGTCACTTTATATTTCTTTTATAATTGCTATTCTTCATTAAAAAAAAAAATTGGTGTACTTTAGGGTTGGGGTTGCTAACAAAACTCCAATACCAAAGTCATCCTCATATTGGTAGAAAAATAATCGCCAAATATCGCACTGTAATGCTTACTTTTACCCATAATAAAAAGTGTTTAGTTAATAAAAATGACACTCTTATTAATAGCAAAATACAGCTAATGAGACATATACGAAACAACTGGTCAAAAATGATATAATTTAATGAACTGTTATTTTAATGACAAATAATAATTAAACAAATTTTAATCTTTTCCACACTGGATGTAATGTAATCTCATCACATTAAGTTTTTTAAAGTTCAAAAATCCCTTTCGGTACTTGATAAATCAAAAAAAATATATATTTCTGCAGACATAATATATATATTTCGAATTAATTTTTCGAAATTTGCTAAAATGTAGATCAGATTTTCAAATCCCATTCTTCTTGATCTTGCTGTTGTCAAAATTTTGTTCTTTCAGATTGTTGTTTGTTTATGTATTTGTTATTCTGAATGCTCTTTTGAATATGAATTATAAATTTCTCTTGTAAAATTTCATAATCCTAGTAATTTTCTGCTTCATATATTATTACTGATTTATCTTTTTTTATGATTGTTACGTTTTTAAACATTTTGATTTTATATGATCAAATATACATCTGCGTAGCAAGCAAATATGTCTTATCCATCATGCTGTTTTAATTATGCTTGCCGAATAATTCATTATATTATTTTTATATAACTGTATTGTATATCTTCTGTTTTTGATAAATGGACGCATCATGTAAATTTTTTTTCACCGCATAATTTATCATGACAAAACTTTTGGGGAACAAAGAAATGTAGCAAAGATGTCGTAATAAATTCTTCTAGAAAAAAAGCTTACGCTTCTAAATAATAAATCTAAACCTGATTAATAAAAAGCATAAACATACATTTTTGAACTATCAGGGTTTTAAAAAAGAAATACAAAAACAATAATTTCGTAAATGTAAATACAAAGGAAAATAAAGAAACAATAATTTCGAAAATGTAAATATGGATTCTAAGAAAAATAGGAACATGAATTCTAACGTAAACATTGGAACATTCGCAAAATAATAATAATAATAAATACAAAATAATTTTTAAATTTTTTTAATAATTTCAAAGAAAATATGGGAACAACATTTTTCAAATGTAAATACAAATTATAAAATTAAATTAACAATTAATTTTAAAAAATATTTTTTATTTTAATGCAATAAATAATAAAAATGTCCTACACAAACTAAAAAAAGACATATCGACACAATTTTAAACACTAACTTTAAACAATTAATACAGAATCGTAACAAAAAATTTAATAAAATTCACAAATAGAATAAAATGTTTTAAATTTCCTCACAATAATGTAAATTCTGGAATTTCCAAAAAATAATTTTCTTCATAATTCGTATTATTCTCAATATCCATGACGTAATAAAAATCCAGGTTACTAGATAAACAAGAATATCCCCCAAAAAAAGTCACCAAGTTCAGAAATGGGCATAATGGATTGTACGATTGCTGGGCCAATAAATGTTTTCTTACCAATAAATTCTTTATTACGGTACAATACGACTTCTCCTTCCCACAAAATTAATACCGTGATTCTTATTTAATTATTGAATTTGGCATATTTTATAATTGTCATAACAATAAAGAAAATAAATAATCCAAAAAAAGGTAAATAAAGTACGAACAAATTTTTGTGCTTTTACTTTATTGAGGCTTTTTTTCACACGGAATATTCACAAAAATAACAGATTAACCTTATAATTTACACAAAGAAATTACTTTTGCTTTTTATTTCTCATGAAGAAATTTCGTGTTTGCTTTCAGAAAGTCTGGATTATGCACACTAAGTGAATAAGAAATGCAAAGATTTAGAATATATCTAAATACTCCTATATAAAATTTTGTATACCATGCTGGATAGGTATCCTTAGGGTAAGAACAAGATTAAATGGGACACCAACAAGAGCTAAGTCAGTCCTCTACCTCTAGGTCTCATGACGAATGGAGGCTGCAACCTTTTCCCATCCAAGAATAGGACACACTCTTTTTATTATGATACTGCATCGGTCATCGCACACTCTAAAAATGCCCGCGTTCCAGGTCGTCGGCTCTGGAACAGGCCGACGACAACTTGCATGGGCGGGCTGGACTCTACTGGGAAGCACGGCGCCAAATGGCCCATCGGCTACGGGCGGGCGTTGGATGATGAAGAAGAAGAAGGTTTAGGCAGAAGGCCTGGTTCGACAAGTACTCTACGGTGGCCAAGTGCTTTAAAAAACTTGCAATTCAACAATAAAAGACAGGAATAAACTTCTCTCGGCCGTTTTTGATGTGGCCACCTCAGATCATTAAAATTTTATGAGGTCACCAAAATTTTCGAGACTTGTAGCAACTGTTTCACTGAACAAGCTCCTTGAGTCAGTTGTTTCACAGAACACATCCTTGAGTGTCTGGGGCTATCCAAGCATGATTTATATAACTATCCTTGGATGGTGCTTTTTTGGTGGTGCTCAATGTCATGGGCCTAGTCTACCGCTGCTGGCTAAAAGGGGGCATGTAACAACAAGAACAACAAAATTTTGCATTGTTCGTTCGTTCGAAATTGCAATGAATCGCATATAATATGTAAAATAAAACAACTTTTTCTGTTATAACTTCAGAAAATAATTAATGATTTATATTAATATAATTCAAGAAAATCTGTTTAATTTGGTTTTAATGATTCAGAGCATTCAGGAATAAATATTATAAAAACAAATAATATATAAGTAAATAAATATAATATGTATAATTAGGAAATTTAATATTTAAATAAATAAATAAATATTATATTTCTTTTTACAATATTATATGTAAATATGTAACTATTAATGCTCTTTTATATATATTTTTGAATTATATGTAAAAATTTCTGTTAATAGTAAATGTATATGAACATAATAGCTTCGATTCTTGTTACTGCGAAGAGTAAAAAATATGGTATTGATCCACACAAAATGAAGTTCATATTAAGAGAAATGCACAACTTTTAATGGAATCTTCAAAATTATTATTTCTTCTTACTTATCTACAGATTCATTAAAAAATAATTTTTTTTATCGGTTACTCACTATTATCTTATTTCCTCTATATTTTTCATATTTCTAAACTTATGCAAAAAATTCTTAAATAAATTTATTTCTGAACGTTTTTATAGGAGATTGCAGAAAACATGAAACCAGAGTGCGTATTATTTTACTTGGATGTTGGAAAGACGCAAGAATGTCACACACTTTGCAAAACTCTTGAAAGTCTGAAAGACATCAAATGTGTATATGGACCCATAGAATTGGAACCTTTCACCTTGTCTTTGGACTCAGTGAAAAAGAATGTAGAACTTTTCTGGAAAACATTCTACGGAAATATTTGTCTCACCAGCACCATCGTCAATTCATGTGCGTGGGTCAAAACTAAGCCCTCAAAGAAAGGTCAGGCATCATCAGTTCCTTTAGAAACGTCAAAGACAACTTCACAAAGTACAAAACACTGGAAAGTTCAGTGGAAAAAAAGGCACAACAAAGTGAGGAAATTTTGAAAAATTTCCATTGTAAAGTAGAACAAATGTATCTTAACAAAAAATATTAGAAAAGTGTTCTTCTATCTCAGCTTAAATTAATCATTTGTGGTAAAAGATGCTCCATTGACTAATAAATAAAACGACAGGAGATTCTCAATAACAGGAAAAACCTAAAGTATAGTTAAATATTGGATCGAAAGTGTGTCTTCAATCATCTCACTGTCCTAAAGAGAATGTGAATTTATTTCAGTACTATGAATTTTCAGTTTAATAAATTTAAATACTTTGTAAAATAAATATTTTTATTCTATACATGTATAAAATAAATGTTATATATTAGAATTCGCTCTTTCTCTTCCTTTTTTAATTGTTTCCTATTGAATATTTTCAGAGTATCATCAATAAAATTCTTAAGAATTTTACAAGTTCAGTAATTTTAAGAATAATGCAATCAGATCAGTCAATGCGAAACAATAAAACATTTTTAGTTCAAAATTTCTATAGCTTATAAACATTTCCACGAAAATCTATTTAAATGCGATGAGGCAGTTTGTTAGAAGAGACACTCGTTAATTCTACTAACTATTCAAATAACTCAATCAGATGCATTGATTTAAGTGCACAAAATTTTTAAATGATCCTTTAAAAGGTGTATCACGTTACACTGGTGAATTATTGGCAATTTTTTTATCAATCATGAAAATTTCCTAACTAAGAAAACCTTGAAAAAAATTTGTACAGCAGTATGCATAATGAGTAATTAAATTCTAATAGATGTCAGAAATAGTTCGGTTTCAATGATATATTCATTCTTGCAAATTTTTTTGAGAAGATATGTTATATTATTATATTAAAGTAAATATATCTTTTTTATTATATTTTAAGTAAAAAAATTAAATATATCTTTATAATTTGATCAGTCAATAGTGCTGAAAGAAAATTTCGAATACTACACTTTTCTGAAGGCGAGAAAAGGTATGATCAAATTGCAAGTATACTTTGAAGAAACTAATCTTCATTTATGACGAGACAAATGGAGACGGTCTCAAGGCCTTGTAGTGATCACACATTGGTCGCAGCGCTACCTATATAAAAGTGATCATTTGTGTAAAAAGTACTACAACTTTCACCATCGGAATGTTTATACTCTCTGAAAAAGGATTTTCCACTTTTGTTTTATAGTTTTCGCTTCTCGTTAGTTTCCATGGCAAAGTATGTCTATTATATTGTAATCATTAAAGTTTTTCGTTATAAAATGGCTTCTAATTGGATTTAACTCATTCCTCTACACCTTGACACACTTCAGCCTTCTGAACTGAGTGCTTCCGCAAGCAGTCCGATTCTCTAATTCTTAGTTTTGATGATTAAAAACAATCGTAACACTTATTTTAAAAAAAACTGATTTTCTTAAACTCTTTTGCTAAGACATGAATAGCATCTCGAGCCTTAGTGAACTTGTATTGCAAAAGGAAGACTGAAATAACTAGAAAATATACCAACGAAGCATTTTATGATAATAATTTATTAATTTGAAAAATCATATCAGAATAGAATGAATTTAGTTTTCAAATAGAACGAGTTAAATGTTTGCAACTATTTAGGAATTTGTGTATTTTTACATACATTTTCCTATGTTTTTGAATGTTATATCAATAATATTTTACAGTAAACATTGTAATTAAATTTGAGAGAAACTCTCATCCCAAATTACTCTGACTGACTAATGATTTTCTATTGGTTTTTATTATTTTTACATCAGTAATAAATGCATTAAAATAGTTAAATAACTGATTTATGTTTTCCTCGAAAAATGTCCTGTATCTGGAAAAAACGTAGCTTAAATTATCAATTTTAAAAACGAAGCTAAAAACATTCATTTAAACAAAATTGGTGTATTCACAGAAGTAGCATTTTTATGACCATGAGGAATGAAAGTAAATTGATCCAAAAAATCTGAAAAAGGAATTGTTCATAGATTTTTTATTATTTTTAAATATTAAAACTCCATTGTGTAAATATAAAATGTGAATGGATTCTTTTTTAGAAAAAAATAATTACTTTAGTATATCCGTTTACTTTCCAAATATGAAAGATAAATTAGGACTTTTTAACTCCCTTAAATATTTTAATAATGATTAAATGTATTTAGTATTTAAATTTTTTTAATATATTCAATTTTCAAAAATATATCTATATATTCAATTTCTTAAATATAATTTAATTATATCTCATATAGATGAGTTAACTAAGCAAAATTTATTCTTCCATTTAAAAAATATCAGTCACTAGTATGAATAATTTAATAATATTTAAATAAAAAATATTCAGTGTTCTTACATGTAATTGTTTCTAGAGAATTTTAATGAATTAGTTTGAATTTATATTAACAGACTTGTAACGGAAATGATATGCATTTGTTCTAACAAAGCTACGAGAAATATATTGTACCGAGCTTCACGGGTTCGTGTCGATTGAGAGTTGAATAAAGCAACCACTTAATGAACACAAGACTTTTATTCGTAAAAACTTCACTAGATAAACGAAATTCCCGCTGTAACAATCACAATTATACAGCTACAATTTGTCAGATATAATAAGGAACAGCTTCCAATCACAGGTCTCAAATACCTCAGACAGAGAACAATTAGCAGTCACAACTAACCGTATTCACTCACGGACTGTCTTCACAGAAATTCTGTCTTCACAATACTATCTCTCCTCCATGTCGGGCTGCGGTATTTATACCTGACTTGGCGGAGAAATCTACCAATTTCGCCAAGGTTCTGGAAGCTTCTAGGCTATCTCGAAAAATATTGGTCCTAGAGCTTAGGTGATGGATGTTTCCAGAAGTATCGATTTCTCGCCAAGTCGTCAAGAATCTCGCCAACCGTCGCCAAGTCGCCAAGAATCTCGCCAACTGTCGCCAAGTTGCCAAATTATTAGGAAATCAGCTTTTAAACTACAATACGTCTAAATACCGTAATTTTTGCCCAAAATGTGAGAATTTCTGATCTGTCTGAGATATTTTAAGACAAATATAATCATTATTTACAAATTTGTAACAATATTTTTTAATTTTTTATTAAATTTTAATTCATTGTTTACTACTGTATATTATATCCCTTTCACACTGCTCTTTTAAATCTCAATTTAAAGTTATAAATCAGACTTAACTTAAGAACCACATTGAAAACAGCATTCACAATGCCTTACACTCTAAGCTGATTTAAGAAATATAAGAGTTTTTGTTCACAAAACCTTACCTATGTTGTTGGTTAATATTATTATGTGAGAGTTTTGAAATTTCCTTAGTTGAGCTCGTTTTTCTAACATTTGATTGATTTCAAACATTCAAAATGATGAATACGAAACCAAAGAATGTCGTTGATAAAATTATTTCTTCTCACAAATCTAACATATCTTTTTTATACTTAGTTAACACTTTTATAGATAATTATTTTTCATCGTTTTTTCAATTTTTTTAGTTTATATTTATTTATTTTGATCGGCTTCAGACATTTCAATAAATACTGACAACATTATAGCATAAAATAAGATGGCGCTTAATCATTAGAAGCGCACTTAAATCAGTTATGATTCAGTTAAATCACGAGTTGCCACAGCGAAAAAAGTTTCGTTTAGATTTAAGCACTTATAAAAATGCTGTGCGAAAAGGGGAATATATGGATAAGTTCTGAAAGTTTGAGCCATTTCTATAAGAAAAATTTTTTAACTATAGAACTAAAAACTAAGTTAGTTTGCTCTTTTACTACACAATTTGCTTTACATTGTAAATATCGAAACAATTCATTAAAAGGAAAATAATTAGTTGCATTTACATTCTTATAGCGAATTCCACGAATCTTTCATACTTACAGGCTTTTTTCAAGCTACTGAATGGCTTAAGCTTTAAAATTTTGTGGATATTGCATCTTCTTTGACAAATATCATAATAACAAAGGTGATTGTGAATGTATGTTAAATAAAAAGATATGGTTATAGTTAACAATGAAGAGAGGAACTCTAGTATGAATATCCCGCTTATGTAATTGGATAATTATTTTGTCTTTAGTTCGAAATAATATCTGACCATTTAAAACAACTGAATAACTCAAAAATTTAAATAATTGAAGGTAACATGGGTTTTAAATTTGAATTTCAGTATCCTAAAACGAAACTTATGAGATAAAAAGAAAGTCTACATTCATGAACCTTAAAAGGCAAACTATTCACTGTACTGTAGTGCTGGTAAAAATGCTACGTGCGTTTTTTGCAATCTCATCTGGCCAAATAATCTCTAATGTATTTGAAATCGGGTATATTTAATTTTTAGGACAGGCATTGTTGGTTTGTATCGATGCACATCTAAACTATTTTCATTAAAGTGAAAACTGAGTGACTTTTCCTTGGGGGATATCTGGAAAGGGATCTAGAACTTGTGAAGATTTTCATCATTGAGCTTTTCTGTATTGAGCCAGAGATGGATAGATCATGATCTCTCTAATTTTAAAGAAAACAATGCAGTATTGTTTAATGATTTTTAACAAACCGTATGACAAGGAACATTACAGAGTGTATTCAGTCCTTTATGAAACACTGAAGGACTCAACTGATGGTTCAGAGGATATTTTTGTTGAACCATTTTTTATTTCATGGAATTTGACATGGGCTCAAGGGTAGATGCTTCGAGCACTTCCTATTTAACGATATCAGTAATTATGATTCATTTAGGCAGAAAAAAGAGTTTATTTTTATAACATTGACATAATTAGTTTTTGGCAACTAACATAATTAGTTCGATAATTTCTACATGTGTTACAAATTAATAACCAATAATAAGAATGCTTTCGATCAAGATTTTTGCAATCTATTATCTGGTACCCTGGTTCAAAACTCAAATAATCTAAAAATGAGCTTTCTGATGTTTATTATAAAACAACACAACACATACAAACATATCAAATTAGACTGAAAAGTACAGGAGCAATCGAGATGTGCTCCTTTTACAGAGTAAAACACAAAGACAAGTTAGACTATTTACAGATTCGAAAGACGGCAGCAGTGGCTCCGCCTTCAAGAAAATAGTTCTTAATAACATGATCTTAATTTTCAAATTAAAAGAATATTTTCATCTGATTTGGAAGGTTATTTCCTACGTGGTCTCATTGCCATTTCACACATTTCAATGATTCCTTATGAAAGGAATAGAAGACTAGAATCGTAGTAGGTTTTTCATATTCCTCACATGCAGTAAATGCTTTATTGCATTTTTAATGGCATAAGAGATGTTATTAATGCAGGAAGCAATGAGATTAATTTTTTAATTATACTTGCCAAAATATTTATTTTTAATTCTGAAACAAATTATCTATCTCCTCAGTTGAAGTTTCAATACTTTTAGCCATTTTAAGTTATATTTTTGAAGATATCGATTAGACTAAGACCCGTGTTTATATATCGAATAAGAAATTCTGAAGATGCATGTGTGTATGTGTTCACATACAAACCAAGGAATCAGAAATTCAAGATCAATATTTTATTGGACTACCTTTTACACGAATAAAAGCTTTTATTCGATTGAGCATAGAGTTTATATGCTTTTGGAATGAATTTATGCCCAGAGAACACCATGCATTAGCTAGGCAGCATTTTATATCTTGTAAATTAGATAGAAGAAGAGATGCCGTTGATTTTGATGTTCCATCATATCACACAAATTTTCCATGGAGTTAGGGTTCCTCAGACAGGGAATGTGTTGGAAACCAGACTGGTATTCAATGAATCAATTTTGAACAGTATTTTATCCTTCAGGAAATATCCGTCACCTTTAGAGTGAAAATTCAGCATTTCAAACTACACTTGATTTATCAGTTTATCTAGGTATTAAATGGCTTCCAGGAACGCCAGGACACCATTTCGTACCAGCAGAACATGCCCTATATACTAATACTCCCACCAGACTCTAACCGAGTGCAACCAACACCCCTAGATACATCTAGGGGGTGTTGGTGCAACTAAGATATAACGGATACATTGTTTCAGGAGCTTCTCGCAAAATCTGACATCTTCTACCAGTGCAAAATATAGTTCGGAGGGATTGTTTCCAATCTTCAGATGCCCAGTGTCTTCTTTTACGATATTGCTGTAAATGAATTTTTGCATTTCGGTAAGAAATGAGTAACTTTCGCAAAGGCACTCGACTCTGTGTTTTTACTTAATCTGCCCTTCTCTGCTCTCGATTCGAACTGAAATCGATTGAGAGGAATTCTGGTTGACGATTTTTATCAGTCCAAGCACAGTACAGACCTTGTTCTTCCGTACAATTTGTCAGGGACGATACTGATCAAGCTTTGGAAAATATTAATTGATACTCATTGCATTTTCTTAACAAGTATTGTGGGTTCTCATTCAAATTTGGAAAACCTCTGATTTGACTGCTCTTGAGATACCAGTAAGGTGCTGTCTTCGAAATAGAGGCTCTTGCTAAACAAGCAATAATAACAATCTATTCTCTAACGTCATAAAATACTCACATTAAAAAAAATGAATCCCTAGCAACTACTTAAAGAAAAACCTCAAAGAATTCTTAGTTATTGGTCAGTGTGTGTATAATATTAAATTTAAACTAAATTGAAATAATAGAATTAATTCTTTACTAAATAAAAGTTATTTATTGAAATACTAAATGTACGAATATTTCTTCATTTTACTCATACACTGAAGTCAGTTGTTGATCTAAGAACTCAAGTGTAAGAGAATTTCGAAAACCTTTTCTGTATATTGAACAACTATGTGGCTTTTCTATTTAAAGCAGATTTATTACAAAATTAAAATGTTTTCCGACTATAGTGAGATTCATTTCTACGCTAAAGATTATCATAGCTTATTATTCTCTAAATAAAATTTTTTATTGAAATTAAAATTAGATTTGCAACGACTTCCTTGTTAGTCATTTACAACTAGTTTCAATATTATGTAAATAAATAAATGCTGCTATACTGTTTTGTAATAAATCTATTACAGATTGTGCACTTGTTTACACAAGCATCTGAATTCTCATGATGAATTATACTAGCACCAGGTTATTAAGTCAAGTGATCACTGCATTTTCAAACTTTTCATTACTTTCAAGACATTCAGGCACAGGTTATTGCTAGGAACGAGGTCAATTCAATACGAAAACTTTCATATCAAATTGATCTAATCAGCAATTCTTGAATTGTGTCAAAAAGTAAAAACAGGCGAAAATCAACATTCTAGCAAAAACAGATTCCTGTTTTCTGTAAAAAAAAATAAAAATAAAGAAAGGTTAAGACTAGTTGTCTTAAGAGTCTCACGACCAACTCTAAAAAAATCTGTCCTAGATCAGAATTTTTTTTTTTTTTGCCACAAAATAAGCTAACTACTTGACTTAAAAAGTGGTTAAAAGATTCTAAGGCTCATATATATATATATATATATATATATATATATATATATATATATATATATATATATATATATATATATATATATATATATATATATATATATATATATATATATATATATATATATATATATATATATATATATATGGATATTACACTTCTGACTTCTGTACTAACATTTGTCGGAGTGAAGGCTTGGAATTTTTCCAAATCTCTACTCTAAGGAAATGTTAATGTATCCCACTATCAATTAAAGTTCTTCCGGGTGGGTTACTTAATGCAGTGGATATTAAAACAGTAGACCTTACATTGGCCTGTTAGATTGCCCATTACATGATGTCAAAGAGTCCTGCGAATCAGAGCTCACCGTGGCCTAGTAGTAGAACAAATTTCGTGGGGACATAAGATTTCGGGTTCGCATCCAGCTACTGTTAAAAATTGGGAGATAGATGTTGTGTTTCTGTTTTATGCATGTATATCTATTTAAATAAATACTTGCCAGTTTTCCACGTTTTTTACTTAGCGACGCATGAATATAGCTCGCTAATAATAGTTCTTCCGGAAGGTGATTTATTCAGTGGCTGTATCTTACAGTAGCCTTGGGCAGTTGGGCTGTTTACAGTTGTGTGTCAAAACATCCTGTAACTTTGTCATCAGATAAATGTCCAAATTATATAATATTAAAATAGGCCATTTTATGAAGGGAATTAATTTAAAATTTAGTGAAGAAAATTTCCACGTTTTATATCAAGCCCTTCTTCTGAGGCAAATAGAAATATTCATTTGAATTTATTCATTGAACTTAGCACATCCTAACAATCCCTAGTAGTATGGCTGTGGGAAATAAAAGAATCTTTTTGAAAAGACATCACTGACCACCATTTCTTATACTAGCTAAGAAAAATAATTGTACATAAAAAAGATCAGTAAAATAGACTTTCCTATCAGAAGGATATGTGATAATCAACACTTACAAAAGTAGACAAAATCATGAAAATTAGAACTGACTGAAAGAAACCCAGTTAGATTGAGGAAACCTTGGCCCCATGGTATGCCCAATGTTGACTTATCTTGGCATGCCTAATATTAGGGAAAACGTAGCTCCCGTTATTGGTCCATTATATTGCTTATCTTGACATGATGTATATTGGGGAAAACTTGACGCCCCTCATTAGTTCATTATTGGAATTATCTTGGCAAATTTGCCGACATTGGGCCCAGCTATTTTGCTACTTAGGAAGATAAGGATGAATTTGATGATCATCTCCTGACGCTATTCTTTTATTTCAAAGAACAAGAAAGAAACAGATTCCGAAATCCAAAGTTACTCGTAAAAGACATTGCTCACAAACAAAATAGATGCGAGGTAATCGACGATATTTTATTTAAAAAAAATTATAATCCATCAGAGGAGTAATGGCTACATATTTTTCTGCAATGAAAGGACAGGATATTTTAAGAAAATTTCACTATGAGACAATTATGGGAACACAGGTGAGGATTTGCTAAAACATACAACCGAATTCGACAGAAATTCTATTTGTTAGGTACTTACAAGCATATACAGTGGTATGTAATACATTGTGTCCCTAGTGTCAAAACAAAAAATTCGTTCCTCATAGATCATTCGAGTGATTAGTTTCTACTTCGCGATAATGGCTTTACTCTTCTTTGCTAATTTCCGAAATCTGCTCAAGGGAATAAATATATCATTTGCTAATATTACCTGATTCGTTATGCCGTGATTAAGGTCTCATGGGTGATGTGCATGAAATCGTAAAATTTCTACTTGCAGATATGCGTTAAAAAAGATGAGCCTAGAATTATTATTACTGATTTTATTCAAGAATTCCACTCGAGGTTGGTCTCTATAAACAACCGATTTTGTAATGTGGCACGTCAAATGATTACGAGGACCTTTCCCAGACGAATAGATTGACTGAGGGACTTAATTGAAGATATGTATATCGTACGTGGACGTTGGTCAGAATATCTGGAAGAAATTTTTAACAATTTTGACATTTGTTATTTGTACTGCAAAGCCAGACGCAAATAGAAAACTCATTGCAAAAGCCGAAAAATAAATCACTTGTTAGATTTAAATCATTCATTGCACAGGAAAAATTTTTTTAAGTGATACATGATCCTAAGCATCGATTTTTCTTATAGACTAGGAGACATCATTTTGATGTACGTCTTTGTTAAGAAAATGGATTTATTGAATAAGTTATTAAAATGATATTAACCATACAATAGATTGCAGAAGTTTTTGAACGTTATTCATAAAATTGATTATTCTGTTCTTAACGTGAAGATAATTAAAGATAATTTAGCCCTATGAAAACTTTCTGATGATGACTCTGAAATTTAAAATCAAAATTTGTAACATAAAACTCTCTCAATATATTAAAGAAATTAATATCAATATCCACAGTAAAGGAGCTGATGAAATTTTATGGAATCAAAACAGTAAGTAGACTTGAATTAAAGAAATTACACGTAGAGGTACAATATTTTATATATTTTGGCAATTATATTTCATTCAAAATAAGTAAATCTTGAAGCTAAACACAAGCTTCAGATTTTCAAAAGAAAATGATGAGTTTAATGTAAATCAAGTCAAGTTCATCTAGTTTAGTATTTAAGTCATTGAATTTCTGATCTTGTTGTCCCTGGTTTAAATTAAACTTTCAACAGGATAATTATTTAATCTTTTTTTATTACTAGAAGGTTCTAATATTCTCTACAACTTTCTCAATATTTTGTTATATTCTAGAATACACATTCACATATGGTGTATTTAAGTTGTGATTCCACCAGTTGTGGAAATTCAGTTTTTGAGAATTGGTTTGTTGTTTATCACTGTTATAATGGTTTATAAAATAGCTTTAGTATATTGAAAGTTTATGATTATTCTTGGATTAATCATAGAATGTTAATTTTAAATTCATACCTTTAAAATTAAATACCTGCTTTGCACACACACACACACACACACACACACACACACACACACACACACACACACACACATATATATATATATATATGAGTATATACACAGTTGGACATATTTGAAATCGCAACACCAATAAAGAATTATCACAAAACATTAAAATAAAATGAAAGGAATAAGAGATTTGAATCAATAATTAACATTTCAGAGAATTTGAACAACCGAGGAGGGACAAATAACATCTGAAAAAAAAGTTGTTTGGTGGGATTTTTATTCCGAAACTGATTTGCATGTTCGAAATTTTCAGAAAATCATGTTACACCTCGAACAAGAAGAAAAGATTTTGTAACAAATATCAGTATCGATAGAGGCAAGATAGTTGACTGTCAAAAGTGTAGATTATCGACTGATCGAAATTCGACCAGTATCATAGGAATATGAAATCGATGAGTTGACGAGGGTCATGCTGAATGGATGCGTCACTCTCTCATAACACCCAAGAGGACAGACACACTGTGAGATTTGTCGTCCAAAATCGTATAGCCACATCAAAGATATTTAGGAAATGGATTTGCTAGCAGCACATTATGTCAAATGGGCTTGTATGATCAAAATTATACCACCGTAAACCATGATTACCGTTGTCGAATCAGTTTGACACTCAACGAAATAGGTTGGTTAGCACTGCCATTACCGCCAATATCCTTCATTCCTACACAGACAGAAATGAGATTCATCAGTGAACAATACCCTATGACATTGGATGGTCAAGGTGGGATGACGATGATACAACGCCAGGTGTCTATCCTTTTTTTGAATGGTAGACGATATCCTTGTTGCTGGTACCCATGGACGTAAAATACTTCATGCAAATTATTGCATATGGTTTGAGTAGATACAGAGCCACCTGCTCTGAAAGCAACGGGCTTCGGATATCACGTGCAGTGGAAAAAGAACCTTGAATAGTTAACTGGTGAATACTCCAGTCGGTGTGCTTTGATGTTCACTCATGCGCACTACCTCTTTTTCGTAGACCTGCAAGCAGACTTTGCTGAATGCAGCATGTGATATAATATGTTAGATGGTACTCACGTTACACCCTAACGAATTGCTATCTTTCATAGCAACAAACTCAGCACATGCAGTTCGATAACAGGGTCACATCCCTAGTAGCAGAGGCTGAGTGGTACTACAGGGGCCATTTACCGGTTTCATTGGTAACTCACTTGACACCGGATTTTTTCACCGGAGCGTGCCCATTGTTGTGGTTTGTTATTATCTTGGTTTTATTAGTTATGATTTGTTCATACTTAAGTTAGTTATATTTTGTAATTACTGTGTTCATCATAAATATTTTTACAATTTTGAAAAATTCTGTGTATTTTTAAATTTCATTTAATAAGGAGATTAATAGTTTTTTTCCTTGTAAGATGTGGATTTTTTTAAGTTTAATTTTAATATTTATAATTTTTCTTTTTAGTATTTTCTTATTTTTATATAATAAGCAACAACTTGTGAAAACTTTCAGATACATATACAAGAGCTCGCAAGAGACTGAGGGATGCTGACGATACTTCAGATTTAGCATCTGAAAGTTATGAAAATTTGAAAAAATCTAGAGCAATACGACATAAAAAAAAGCTTTATATTCTTCAAAATCATCTGATTCTGAAGCACCTTCCCAGTCACTGATATCGACTGGGGAGAAATCTTCATTATTAGAAGATTATAATGTGAAGAGTCTCTTTGTGAGGCAAAAACCTTTATCATCACCATTGTTTACTCCCACTGGTAGATTATCCAGCAACAATAACTAAAGGCTGGATTCACATTATATAGTCAAATGTTCTTGTGATAGAAAAAAAAATGATGGAAAAAGAACCCCTTTTAAATTTTTCTGAGAGTTATTTTAAAATTAATTGGCTTAATACTGGAGGGCAGTGCCTTCTAAATGCATTCTTTTTGTTTTTATTTAGAAAATTATCATTAAAGTTCTCTTTGATGTTGTTTAAAAGTCATCATTTTATTTTTCTATTTAGCTTTCCAGGAGAAGGTTATAACTTTACTTTTAAAACAAGAACAGGCTATAAAAAACCTTCAGACTGAAATTCAGCAATTAAAATCTAGTGATGTCCAGTGATGTTAGGTTACCTACTATGTGTGAATTTTTGCCTTTGCAAAGTACACAAGATATGAATTCTTTTAATGTTTACTTAGCTAATGAAGATAATTTTAGAAATTTAGTGAGTATTGTTTGATAAATAACAAAATAAATTAATAAAATAAAGAGTAATAAAGTTTTTATCCAAAAATGAAAAAAGAAATGTCAGTTTCTTTGTTTTACTAGTTGATCAATGATAAATTTTAAGGAGTAAGCCAAAGCAATATATTAATATAAGTTATGATGCAAATTTTGTAATATATATAACAAAACAATATACAAATATTATATTGAAGAAATATGTGTTGCTCTATTTTTTGCAAAGAAAACTGTATTTAAATTTTTACTGTGATATGTTTTTTACAAAAAATTCTAGAAAGCTGATTTGGCTTTAAATTTTTCTGGAATTTTTTTCAACATAATTTAAATTTCCGAGCAATTTAAACCAATTGAAATACAAAAAAATGAAGTTTAAAATCATTAAGTTTCTATATAAAAATATTTGACAGGTAAATTAGCATTAACATGGATTTGGAAACTGGAACTTCATTTGAATTTATTTTTCTGATATTTTGTTATATTTTCAGATGACTATTTTGACTAATAAGGTGGAACAAGTTCCAGTGATGTTATCAAAAGAATTCTGATGGAACTGATGATAAACAAGTTGTCAAAACAATACAACTGGAAGGGCAGTAGAGGTGTAAAGCATCTCTTTTCCACCCTTCAGAATGTTATGAATTTGATAACAGGTTAGCATTTTGTTTTTAAACTTTCTAAAACTAACTGCTTGTAGAAATAAATTTTAAAAGTAATATAGTGCAATATGAAAACATTAAATTCGAACGTAAAAGTTTATGAATTGAATTTAATCAAAATATTTCTAAATCATAATCACTGTAACAAATCATAAGAACAAAATATTCCATGTTTCTGAAATAATTTTAATTGCATATTTTTATTATTCTAGGTTTAACGTATGTAATTTAAATTTATATTGTGTTTGTAACTTAAAATTGGAAAAAATTGTTATTTTCTATTTTCATTTATGGATTACTTTTGTATTTTTTAAATGCCAAGTTTACCATTGGATCAAAATGTTGATTATAGTACATAAATTAAGTTTAATAAATTTATTTTTTCCCTAAATTTAAACCTTAATTTTAATATTTTAACAACTTAAAATTTAATTTTTGTGATATTTCCATGTAATGTTAATAATACCAATTATAAAAATGTTAATCTTACTTTGTTTCTGATGTTACTTTATTTAACATTTATATGAGTAAAATTTGTTTATTTGTAGCTTCTACTTGCCACCATGACAGCCGTATAACAGATATGGATGTACAGCAAGACATCAAGAAATGGCTGATGCGTGCTCCTGATAGAGATGGGGGGCGCTTGAAATGGGCTTTGGAAAAAGCCCAGTCTAATGTTAATATGTTATCAAAATAATAAAGATTTATCTTTTGTGAACATTTTGTTTTTGTGAATAAATTCATGAATATTGAAGTAGATAGTTTAACAAATATTAAAATCAAAAATGCTGTAAAATAGGGACACTTTATCTGAATATATAACTGAATTTTTAATCTTATTACAATAATGTATTTAATACACTTGTTACCAAAAATTTGTAACTCATTTCTTTTATCACTTTTAGTTCTGCAAATATTGCTTTTAGAAATGTTCTAGAATATTCATATTTAAGTCAATTTTTCAACTATTAATAGAAAATATCAATATATATATAAAACATTAAGCTAAGACCATAGAATCAAAGTTGTCTGTTCTATATTAAAATATAGAATCAATGTTTTATTTTAAATTTATCAAATGTATCTAGTTGAGAATAATTTATACCTTTTTTTTACAAATATATTAATACTAATTGAATTTGTATGATATTAATTTCTAAAACAATCTATGCACACATGTTAAAATATATATCTTATAAAAGCAATAAAAAAATTTAGATTTTTGCAATTAAATTTCCAGTGTAAAACTTGTTAAGAAAACATTAGGAAAATCAACCTGCTAATTTATTTTTTCTAAAACTGGGAATTATATAAAAAAAATCTTAATATTATCATTTATTTGATTTTTCATATCAGTGAAAAAAATTAAAGCAAATCTATAAAACTGAAATTATTGAAAGTTAATTTTGTGTCCTGCAATGAAAACTTGAAAATACTAAAATGTCCTGTAATGAAAAAATATTAGATATTGGGTAAATTATATTAATTTCACTTACATAACTGTACTATATAAATTATTACATTTTCAATTTATTTATAAGTATTAAAAAATCCTTTAACACAAATATTTTTATCACTTAAAACACTTATAAATATATTAATATTTAAAATAAGTTTTCCTAAATATTGTCAGGTTTATCAAAAATACACTATTGTTAAATTATTTTTAACGATAGTGTATTTTTTATATTTAAACCGGAAAACAGCATAGGTACACGAGTAGAATACAAAATTGAATGGCAAATATCATCGATGCACTCATTCCCTTTTCATCGAATTTTAAAAAAGTCATCGGGCCATACGCTATAAACTCATCACACCGCGCACTTCAACTGAACGGGCGGCGACACCGCAGCCGCTCTCTGGCCGAGGTGACAAAAGGTCCACTGTTCCATGCACTTTTGCCGCACAGGGGCCGCTGAGTTTCCATCGGTTCAAGTCGTTAACCCAATCACCACCCCAGTGTTGAATTGCTACTAGGGATTTCGCGGTCATTAGGTATTGAGATTGTCGAAATCTCACAAACATTTTCAACGTCTCTTTAAAAATCGCAATTGTTACGCAAAATCTCAAATGCTGCTTATGAGAAATGAAAGTTTCTAGCTCTTATAATTCGAATATAAGTTCGTTGATCAGATGGCGACGCAACTCATTTAAATATTTACAGATTGGTCTTCAAAATTTAATTCCTTATTTTCTAGGAATAGTAAACGACTTATCTTACAAAATTTTTTTAAAAAATATACTAGATTTTTTAAAAATTACTGATATTTTTTAACGTCGAACAACGCATTTGTATAATGTTTTATCATAGCAAAAATCTATATATTTGTCTTACAGCAAACTCGATACATTATTAAATAAAGGTCGATAACCGAGTGGTTAAAATCTTGCTTGCATTGGAAGTCCATGAGCAATAGGCCAAGAGAAAGACCATTGAAAGTTGACTTGATGATGTCTTAAACAATCTTTAAATTTTAAAAGTTTCCAACTGGAGAATTAAAGTCACTGTGTGGAAAAATATTGTGCAGCTGACTAAGATCAGTCTCGAAAACTTGGACTTTGACTGTAAGAGAGAAGAACTGTTTTCAAATTGGCTGTTGGGCCTATTTGATAGCAGGATTTTAAGAAGTATCTTTGGAGGTACGAAGGAAAACGGTGTCCGGCGCAGAAGATACAATACAGAAATCTACCGAATGTGCAAGGAACCAGACGTTGTACATTACATTAAAGTAAGCCGTATTAATTGGGTTGGACATGTTATTAGAATGAAGGACAATAAAATACTAAGGGAAATTTTTTTTGCAAAACCCATCAGCGTAAGAAGAAGAGGAAGACTAAAGCTGAGATAGGTGGATGCAGTCGAAGAAGACTATAGGGTCCTATGAACAAAAAATTGGAGGAATTTGGCTGCCAGTAGAGTTGGGTGGAAGAAACTTCTTCAGAAGGCCTTGGCCTATCCTGGGCTGGCGCGCCATGAACGATGATGATGATGTCTTAGGTCCACCCTGGGCTATAGTACCAATAAAACGATGAGATTTTGAAAGAGTTATTTTATAACATATTTTAAGGTACTTTGAAATAAGAAAAGTAAATTCCCTATTAAAGCTATGTGCACTTCGATATACACACATTTAAAGAAATGAATACGCACATTTTCAATGAAAAGACGGTATAACTGGAATACTTACATTTAAAGGAACAAAACATTCCATATCTCTCTTAATAATTGTGATGATGAGATTGTTTCAATTTAGAAAATAAATGATTTATGACTTTAATTGATAGTTTTTTTAATTAAATTATTAATATTTAAAAGTAATAGGTCGTATAAAATTTCCTTGAATATTATTTTATCTTAAAATACAAGGTTGAAATATTAAAAAGAATAAAAATTTTCTCTTTTGTTCAATGAATGGCATGACCGACTTCAACAAACAAAAATTAAACTGTTATGCTCAAAAATTTTTCCAAAAAAATATTGATACAGTGTTTCAAATTTATATCTATAATTTCCGAAACCAAATATTTAAATTAATTGTAAATAAATATTAGTGAATGTGTATGCTTGCAACTTGCATAAAACGCGCCAATAGTGGAAGATTTTCCGTTTATTTTTCTCTTGCTGGCATTGTGTTTTATTTTTAATTTGTGAAATGTTATGAACCAAAACGTCTAAGTGTAGAAATGTTCAATATTCTCGTTTGACTGAACTTTATTGTTATAATTAATTTACTATTTAAATTTTTTGAAAATCATGCTTTTTCTCATGTTAGATTTTTTAATTAATATCTTGAAAACTTGTAATGATTTTAAATAAGTTGAAAATCACACATGTATATAGATAATCATGCAACCCGTTCGTGCAGATGACGACGATTCTTCGAATTCGTATTGTTGTATTAGTGTTTGTAAAAATTATAAAGACCCTAATGCGGGTGTAGATTTATACCCTCTACCAAAAACAGAGTTTGAGAGGGATCTCTGGTGTCAAGTGTTTGGAATTCCACAATATGTAGCCGTGGACCCGTCTTCGAGAGTTTGCGGTGCTCATTTCAGGTACAAATATTTCCTTCGAGATGATAATAAGACAGCGATTACGAAGCAGATTCCATATACAATTCTTGTTGATGAAAATGGACAAAGAGTCATTGGAGCATCTAATAGTAATTCTAATGTCCAAATACAGGTAAGACACCATAGCAGTTTAATGTTGCTAGAAAAGTCTTCCCAAAAGACTACAATATGCTTTGACTGTCAAAAAGCCTTAACATAGCTTTCATTTATTATGCTCTGCACAAAGTTGTATCAAAATTTTAAATGTTACAGAAATATTTTAGACTGAATAAGTGAGCATTTGAAAATTTAGATATTTATTGTTATGAGTATTGATAATGTACTACGTCAAGACTGATTTATGCTTTCTTCTAGTTTAATCTGCCTTGCAAGTACCAGTTATTTTGTATATAAAATACCAGCATTTGGTCCCACTTTGCCTTAATGACAGGACGACTTCC
Organism: Latrodectus hesperus; assembly: GCA_037975125.1. NCBI lineage: Eukaryota > Metazoa > Arthropoda > Arachnida > Araneae > Theridiidae > Latrodectus > Latrodectus hesperus. The sequence goes on from CM075862.1 coordinate 73,336,701, forward strand.
ATAGTAGAAAGTTCGTGTAGTCATTACTTTAGGGTGCTCCTCACTTTTCGATTTGGCATAATATTGTTAGCAATGCTGGTTTATTTCTGGTTGGTCTATCATGTTTTCAGCTCCCTCTTGTTACTTTAAAAATGCTTGAAAGCAGCTTGGTGAAAAAAATTGCCAGTTTTTGCCATCCTAACGTTTATTTTTCCTAAAGTTTCTAAGCTCAAGCCTAGCTATTTTTAAACAATAACAGATGGATGTTGCGTTTATGCATATCTGCTAGAGTGTATGATTTTGTATTTTTCAAGTTTCATCCTGTGAAGATGACTCTAGCAATGAAATGCCCTTCCAAATAATGTTGCATGTATATAAACATATTATAGTGCTTTTTTTAACTGTGAAATAAATCACTATTTACAATATAAGAAGTTTTAATATCGGGTAATTTTCTAATGAAACTGAATGAAGTATGCTACTTAAGTTGTTTGAATACATCCTTATTTCATGCTCACATTTATTCGAAAATGTTTAGAATAAAAATGTGGAAAAGTTTCTGTTTATATAATTTAAAAATATTTTCAGAAGTGTAACTTTCATAGCTAAATAGATTGTACAAATAAACATATAATTTATCTTAATTTAATTCAATAATTTATTAAATATTTTTGATAAGCAAATAATCTGGAAAATAAACATAAAAATTTAAAATTGGAATTTTTGATATTCTAAGCAATTTAATAAAAACTTGTAGAAATTGGTTCCAGTCATAAAATTAAAGTTGTCAAGTCTACAAGGAAAATCAAAAGTATTAAAGCACTGGACTCTGAATCCGTATGGATGCTAAACCTGTAGATTATCACAGTAGAATATATTCTTGTGATTTTATGATGTAACCTGATGTACAATCTAGGAAATTAGTTTGGAATTTTAGTAACACCTGAAGCTTTTGCTATGTGTTTTTTTTTTTCATATGTGATTGAAATATAAGTGCATATTTTGTTTTGAGAGTGTGACGTAAGTTGAAATTTAAATGATCACAAGTTATAGTTATAGTATATTTATATTTTGTTCTGAAGTTATATTTTGCTTTAAAAGTGTATCAAATTTAAAAAAAAATTATTTTTGTGTTTCTGTAGCAAGTCCAAATATGGATAATAAATTGAATTGGTATTTTTTTAATATCATTTAAATATTTTGGAAGTGATTAAGTGAGTAATTTTTTAATTTATGTGACTTTTCATTAAAATTGTTGTTGTATGTAATAATATATATAATTTAGGAATTGTGTAGAAATATTTAACACGTATATTTAGGTTTACTCTGAATGATATTGCTTGTTAATTAGAAGTTCGAGTTTTCATAAAGTATATTATTTGTCTTTAATTTAGCTTTTTTGAGTGCTAGATTTCCAATTCTAGATTGAGTTTATACTGATGTTTTTTAAGGTGTGCACCACTGCCCTGTTAATTAAAGCCTGTATTTTCATAAAAATGAATGTTGCTCATTTAGATTTAGAACACAGTTTTAATATTTGCTTGATATTTTTACTATACACAATGCATTTATAAAGTATTTATTATTTTGATTGAAAAAAAATAGTCATAAAAATTGATTATATATATTTTATTGTTTGAATAGGAATAGTAGTATTAAAATTTTTGTAGTTATTTTATATGTGTTTTGTTATATGTAATCTTTGCAAAATTTGTGAAATTAGTCTTTTGTTATTACTTATGTAATATTTCTGTAGTAAGTAGTTATAAAGAATAAGTGAAAATTTTGATAATTGAAATTTGTTAAGTCTCCAATATTTAAAATTTGAGTTTGAGCACAATCAGTACTTTAAAAACTCATTGAGTGCAAAGTGATGTAATTTAAGCTGGGAAGATAACTGCAGTACATTGTGCGAAAATTGGAAACCATATCACAACTCTACTGTCTTATAGGGTTTTGCTAAGCACTGTTGTATTTACTAGGTTGTTATTAATGGTTTATTGCACGAATATCAGAGTGCCATTTTGCAATCGTTTTTCTCTTCAATACTACAGGGTGGCGCACAGCAGATGGATGGATATCAAAAGTCAATAAAATACAAAATATTAAAGAACAACAATGTTTTTAATTTTGTTCATATATACTGACATGGGAAATCAGAGTTTAGATAGTTTTAAATAAAATATCGCCCAAATGGCGGCCCTCACACTCCCCACTATGCATAAGCCTTTTCCTGAAATTTTCATGGACTCTTTCCAGCATTTCTACAGGAACCTGTTGGATGCTGGCCTGAATGTTGCCTATAAGGGCTTTCAGGGTCCTAGAATGGTCATTGTAGATGAGGCATTTTAGATAGCCCCACAAGAAAAAGTCACAGGGGCCCAAATCTGGAGACCGCAAGGTGCGATGCAGAATTCTGAACAAAAAGCATTCTGTACACGGACAATGGAATGGCCATTTGAAAAATATGCTTCCACGCAAAACACACGCTGCACTACTGACCATTCCATCCTGTGAACTGACCTTGATATGGAGACAAATTTCCGATCTCGCGCTTTCGAACCACGACTCCTTCGAGCAGCGCCAATGGTTAGGAAGCGAGCAATGGCCTTTTCAAATCCATCCATCTGCCGCGCGCCACCCTGTTTTTTATTTGCTTCCACTATCTTAAAATTTTTTTGTTTGCAAGAATATTACCATCTGTGTTTCATGTCTGATTTTGCAACAAAATGTACAAAAAGATATTTCGCATGTGGCTTCTTCATGTCTATGTTTTTTAAGTCTTATCACAAGACAAATTGAGTGTATTTTGTATTTCTCTTTTGTGTTGGTTTTTCACTTATTTCTAATTTAACTATTTGAGCTTATAAATCCATGTTTTTGTTACATAACATGGTCTGCATTTTTCAATTTTATTTTGATGCTCTATTTAATATTTTAGTTCACTTATCTCATTTATTTAAAGCAAGAATTGTTTGATATTATATGGTAAAATGGCCTATTCAGAAGAACGCATTCCTCCAAAAAAATGACCAATTTTATAAATTCATTGTGATCTGTAAAAGCTAAAAGTGTTATACCCCATAAAACTTCAGGCTTAAAATAATTTCTTTGTTGGAGGCAATTAAGAAATCTATATTTCTTGAATTGGAGGCTATTTTTACTTGTAAAGCATTTATAGCAATGCACAAAGACAAATTTTCAGCAAATCCCCCAACAAATTGGGTTTTCCATATGAAGTTCTTATATCGACTACTTCTGAGTATTACATTGATTAAAAATACAAATTAATATTTGTATGGTAAATTTTTTTAATGTCCTTGTTTGTTTGACTTTCATTTGAAAGAAATGAACATTTTTATGCCTCAATCCATTCCATTACTGACTTAATTCATATACTTCTGAGCTATATAGGAGGTTATTGTGTTCTACATTTGTGCTTGATAATTTCTTTTTTATATTTTGTGTGGTTATAACCATGCAAGCAAATTTGTTTTGCTTAATCTCAGTCCTCATGAAAAAATCGAATTTCTATTCTTTTGCACATAATTGCTTCTGGTGAATAATGTAATGATTTAATGAATATTTTCTTTAATCAATCAAGCTCATGTGCAAAAAAATGACCATTAGCAAATTTATTTAAACTTATTACTTAAATGGTTTCTGAATAAACTTTCCATATGATTGTAGATTCTAATAACTGTTAGAGCTCATTAAATGGATTAGTAATAGTTTATTGAAATTATGTATGGACTATCATTTCAGTATATAAGGTTATTAAGTTTCCTTTAATTATCTTACACATTGAACTACTTGTTCTGCCTTTCAAAAAGCTCATTTGATAATTTCTTCAATTACCAGAACAGTCTCAGGCTTCTTTCAAGCAAATAATATGCTGGCACAAATGAATTATTAGTGTACTTTCCTATGGTTCAACAGTTCCCACCACAGGCATGTGTGTTTGTTGTCAATTGGAATTCATTTAAAACTGTGTGCAGCCCTAATTAGCTCTTGTGAGCAAAAAATGTCCATTGAGTGTTTTTATTACTTACAAATAAGTTTTTAAATTTATTAGGCACTGAGTCTGCATTAACTCATTATCCACCCACCCAGTTTAGTGGTCTGTGTGGCTAACTGCAGATAGCGAGATATTGGGTTCGAATTCTGATTCAGGCATGGATGCACTTCCCCTCTGTCTCTCCTGTCTTTGTCCTTTCATTGTATAAATGGGTTGTGATTGGTTGTCTACCCTATAAATGGGTACATTTGGCATGTGAGTACTGAGGAAGTCGCACTCCACACCAGATTATGGTTCAGTTGGAAAAAAGGGAACAGCACATCCCATAATACAACAACAACATAATCTGGTAAATTTTAAGTTTTTATTTGAAGTGTTATTCAGTTAACATTCAAAATTCAAAACCTGTTTGTGACTATGGTATAAATTTTAGGAAGCTCATAAAAATGTAATCTTTCAAAAAAAAAAAAAATCCATAATTGACTATGGTCAAGTAAGTGCTGTAGTTTCCAAAAATATAGCTGAAATACAGCTATCTAAATGTAGGATTATTTTGTAAATTATCATACCTAGATGTAAATCATATTAAGAATTTAATTCAATATTATTACTCAATAAAAATGCCTTGAATTTTTCTTACGAAACTGAAGGTTTCTATTTGTTATCTTACTTTTCTTGAACTTGTGATCATGGCAAATAAATATCAAAACCTCATGGAAGAAGTAAGACATATTTGTTTTACTCCAGATAAAATTGAAAATTAAGCTATATAATATTAAAAAAATAAAACAAATCCTTTGAAAAACATTAATTTGTGAGAGGAGAAAAACATACATAAAGATAAAAGAACATTAGCACAAATATTCAGGATTGTGTTAAAAAGCAAATGTATATCTTTGAAGAAATATAAATTTTTTAATGCATGCTTTAAAGCAAACTTAGAGAATGAGCCATAAAGACGATAACCTTTCATTTCTACTTAGGTGTTGAATTTCATTTTGCTAAGTTTTTTTCTAGCTTGAATTTACACTTGTCTCCTTAACAATTTATTATCAAAAAAGGGAAACTATATTATTATGAAAAGGAATTCTTTTTCATTTTCTGAAAACTATTGTGCAATATCTGCTCATTTGTGTCATTTAAATTTTAGTGAAGACAACAATTCTCAATCTATCTTTTTTTTTGGCCATATGTTGTGTACCTCGAAAGTAAGATGTATGGAATTTTAAGTGTTCTTATAGTGGATAACATTTATACATTGGAAAGTTGCAACAGATTCTTAAGTTATTAAGTTAAATAATTAATAGTTTAAAAGATAACTGTGTTATATAATACATTTGTTTTACAATTTAAGTGTCAAAATTAATTTAATTGACAAATTTATTAAATATGTGAATATAATTGTAAGACTTTTAAAATTGATTTTTAAATCTAGATCTTTGTATTTTTACATATTGTGTCTGAAATTAAGTAGTGTAGTTATAAGGTTGACTTAACTGAATGTTTTCAAAATTTAGTTAAAAGAAATATTCATCAACTATAAAATCTTAATTAAATATTAATTTTCAACTTTTTTTAAGACGTTAATATTTGAGCAAATTGTATGAAATATATTGACTGATAAATAATAAATTGAATATAAGATTCTTTATAGTGTAGAATCAGCATTAAAAAATGTAATGTATTATAAAGCTGCGAATGAAGTAGGAGTGGTCTTTAATGAAATATTTTTATTGTAACATTCATCTATATTTAAAAATTGTATATTATATATTATATTTTGATTAGATTAATAGAAACATTATCTTATATGCTTAGAAAAGCTGTTTTTACTGAGTAAAATTGGATTTTATTATAAAAATTGAGTTGTATTGTTTTAAAATTGTCTTACACTTATCTCAAATACTTTGACAGTTGATTGTGATGCCATTAGATTCTTGGCACTACATTATCTCTATTTTCTAATCTAAAAATACCAGTGCAGTGCATGAGTTTTAATGAGAATGTTTGACATTGTCTACTCAGTGAACTAAAAGGTAAATTCCTAGATTTCAGCGTGTGTAAAAAAGTGACAATTATGACTGGTTTCCAATTGGAAAAAAGCTGCCTCTCCTATGAGGTTAGGAATCTTTTTTATTCTTTTCTACCAAAAAAAAGTCTGATTTGCTGACTGAATTAAGAAACATATTTTGTTTTGTCCTGAATACACATCTTTTGGATCGAAATTTTACTGAATAAATTGAGAATATTGACTTCTGACGGACCTTCTAAATTGTAAATAGGAAGAATAATTTTACATATTTATTGAATTTCTACATCCATAGGATATTGAGTCTCAGCAAAATTAATAAAGTTCATCAATGAGATTGATACATTAAAGGTTATTACAGGAATTTTTATACCATTGTCATATATTTTTGAAGTATGGAAATCACTTTTCATGTTGAACTACAAAAAGCAAATAAAAGATGACCTGTTATTTGAAATACTTGGATCATGATAAAACAACAAACTTTACTTGTTAAATAAAATCTCATTGTATATAAACATTAAAAGATATATTTTTACTAATAAAACAAGCTCTTGAAACAGTGCTCACTTTGAACTAATTTTTTCATCTATTTAACAGTATAAACAACTTAAAATTTCTTTCTGAAAATAAAATTGTGTAATGTGTTATCATTGTTAGAAAATTTTTTACTGAAATTTGTTTCACATCTCTAACAGTTTTTGATCTACATTTAAGTTGTCATATGTTGAAACTCTACAAATTCTGATCTTAATTAAATATTTCATTTTTAATGTTGAGTAAAATCAACAGAACTATGTGTTTGATATGCCTACCAATTTTCGCGCCAAGCACAGCAGTTTTCTCGTCAACCTAAATTGCGTCATTATGTGCAATATCCGGTTATCAAATATTGATTGTGCTTTAACTTTAACTTTGTAATCACATAATATTTTAAATTTCAAATATTTCATTATAATAATGGCTTACTACAGAAATGTTGTTACTTTTGATAATTTGAATAGCCAAGCTTGCCAATTCTGCTGGCTATACGAATTTAAGTCATTAGAGTGTCCTTTGTTTAACAATAGCACCATAAAGGTGAAAGTATGACTTTGCTCTAAACTCCTCCGATTTATGGCACCCCCAGAGGATCCACTCCTTCAACTTTGACATTGATCTGAAGGAGGAGGAAATTTTCGCCAGGCAATTACACCCATGGCAACACAGAAATATTAAAATGGCAATAACTAAAAACTAATTTCCCAAAGGTTACATAACAAACAAATACAGGGTGGGGCAAAGGGTATGAACCGGTTTTAAAGGAATATAATACAAAAACTATTCACCTTACAGAAATTATGTTTAGATTGTCTATAATTTAGTACACAATCTAGTTTTATAAATTTACTTATTAAGATGATTTCACGTAGCTGGCGGCCATCAGCCATGATATACTTTTGTAGGCGCGAATCCTGAAATTTTCAACTGGTCTTCGGCACATTTCAATAGGAATGGCCATAACTTACTCTCTTATATAGTCCTTCAGTTCTTCCAGGGTATGTGAAGGATGCTTTAAAACTTTTTCCTTTATATAGATTCAAAAGAAAATCACAAATACTCAAATCTGGTGAGCGTGCAGGCCACTCCACGTCACCCCTCACAGAGATGAAATGTTGGAGGAACACTTGCCTCAATCTCGCCATTGAAATCCTTGCAGTATGGGATGTAGCCCCGTTCTGTTGGAACCAGGTGTCTCCCAGATTTGTCACTGCACTCAATTCTTCCAGCTGAGGTTAAAAAAAACTCTTCCAACATTGTCACATAGCGCTCAGTGATGACAGTAACGGTTTGCCCATTATCCTCAAAAACGTAAGGACCAATAATCTCAAATTGGTATATTGCATACCATACAGTCACTTTAGGGGAGTGAAATGGCTTCTGGTGAATTTCTCTTTGATTTTCATTAGATCAATAGTGAAAATTATGTTTATTAACAACTCCACACAGATGGAAGTGGGCCTCGTGACTGCTGAAAAATGTCAAATTTGTAGGAATTTCATTCAACAGTTCTTTTCAGTAGTTTAATCAACATTCAAACTCACGGGGTTACAGCTTTTGAACCATCATTATTTTGCATTGGTGAAATAGTAAATCATTGTGCGAAATTCTCCTTAAAGATCTGCTAGACATGCCCAAAGTAACTGCATGTGTACAGGCTGAGTGCCTGGAAGAGTGTTCGATAGCATTTCTTACCAATATGACATTTTCAGGAGTTCTTACACTTCTGTGTCTTCCAATTGCCGAAGGAGTTGCTGTTGGACTAGTGTTCTCCAATGTCCTAGCCCGATGTCTAATTGCATTACCGCCAGGGACGTTTCCCCCAACAGGGATAGGGAATTGCTGTCAGAAGCCTCTCTGTGTGGCGATAACAGAATGGCCATTTTAAAAAAGAAGTCCCTAACAGCAAACCCACAATGCTCTTCCGTCCAAACCACGGTTACTACAGAAAACTAGACTCTCCCACTGTCACAATGAGACCTGTTTAGGGCTCTCTCCTCTCGTTGTCTGTCTGTCTGTCACAATGAGACCCCCTCCTCTTTTTCTACCACGACCACAAACCAAGTGCCAGCTAGTCAAAACCAGTTCATACCTTTTGCCCCACCCTGTATAAGCTAAGTACAGTGATCTCTCGTTTTTCGCCCTTTATGGGGACCAGCACCTTTCCCAAAATCTGAAAAACCACAAAGTAGGATCTTCTAGGAATTTTCGTGTATGCAGGTAGACGAATGCTTTAAATATGTAAACACATTTATATACATTTAAGACAAAAATTTCATCAGTATAGATATTTACTTAAATGTGTCAGTGCTAATTAATAAGGTTAACTACAAAATCTTATACAATAATAAGGATTAACCAACATTGCTTTCTGAGAGTCTTGTGTTGGTGGCGGAGTAGAAGCTCTCAATTGACTCGTAAAAGCTTTGGGCTAATTCAGAGACTCTTCTGCTGCAGACGCTGACGGTAGACCCGGGGCTTTACCTTGGAGAGAAACAGGGTGATGGGTATTTGTCTTTTTTTCATTTCCTTCATAATTCTCCTGTACAAAAACATAACCCCATCAATGCGATTGCTGACAGCTCCAACCATATTGTCGTCAATGTCTTATGTAAATTGTTGCATCACTCTTGCCATGTTGCATAATTGTTGCAGATTCTCCAGGGTAAGGCCATGCTTTTCAGTTTCTTTGTTTTTCTCTTCTTTTTCTTCCTCACTTTCAGACTTTGTCATCTCAAGAAGGTCTTCATTAGTCAGTGGGTTCGAGTGGCAATCAATAAGGGTGCTGATGTCTTCTTTTGTCATGTCAACAAATCCTTCATTCCTTATGCTGTGAGCCAGTCTTACCGCTTTTTCCATTGCTGAGTGATGAACTTCTTCAGGAGTGAAGCCTGAATGGTCATGCACCATGTTCGGTCATAATTTCTTCCAGCTAAAATTTATAGTCTCACTTTTCATGACATTTAATACTTGCTGAATATTAGACAAACATGAGGCAATGTCGTAACTGTGCCAGCATCTTTCTAAGTTGAATTCGCCATTGGCATCATCAACTGCCGAGATCAGGCCCTTCATTGTGGGCGAGTGTAGAGTGCCTTAAATGCACAATTGACACCTTAATTCACTAATTAGAGGTGTAGTGTTGAACGTGTTCACACAGCTGAATTAGAGATGTAGTGTTTGGGGGTAGAAGCTCTATACACTGTCATGTTGCAGGTTTGTTGCATGGCCTCCTGCACAGTCCATCAGGAGGAAATCCTTTTCAGCCAAATACAGTTTCACCTGAGGAATGAAGCAATGTGGAGACATTCAAGGGTTAGAGCTTTCTTTATCCAGGCTTTGGAGTTTTGCATCCAGATAGCCGTATTTTTGTTAGTTGTATTTATGGGTAAGATAGCTGTATATTTGTTTTTTAACTATCGTGGATTTTTGGCTTTATAAATAAGGCCCGGTTTAAGTATAAAACCTGCAGCATTGCTAGCCATGATGACAGTCTCACAGTCTTTGTGAGCCTTGAAGCCTGGCCTCTTAACTTTGTTCTTGAAAAGGAATATAAGCAAAGGCACCCTCTTCTGAAAAAAGAGCATTTTATCCATGTTGAAAATTTGTTCAGGATGGTATTCTTCCTTACTGATGAGGTTAGGAAACTCTTTTACCATGTAACAACTAGCAGCATCTTTGTCAGCAGAAGAAGCCTCACGATACAGAAACACGTTTCTGAGGCCATATAATTTTTGAAAATTTTCAAACCAGCCTTTTCTGGCTAAAAAGCCTTGTCGCTGAGGAGGTGAATCACTCTTGGCAGCGCTATTACTGGCTTGAGGTTCGTCAGCACCTTCTTCAACCTCTTCATTGTCGTCATCCGGCAAGATTCGGTCGTAGAGAGTTTTGCTCTGATCATATTAAAATCCAAACTCACTGTCTTTTTTCCTGCAATCAGTAATTCATAATGCCTGCACAACTTAAGTCATTTCACAATTCTGTTATTACACAGAATTAGAGGCAACAGAGATGGAGAACTAAGTAACAATTAGTCTGAAAGTGGAGTTGGAGCCCCAAGAGCAGAATTTCCTGTATACCAACTAAGAAATTCTTGAAGTTAAGTATTTTATGGAGTCATGCATTTAAAATTCCTTGAGAACCATCTGCTTTTGAAATTGTGATAATGGGAACAAGGAAATATCTGTTGTTTTGGATCCTGAGCCTCATTATGTGGACAGATATCTAACGTGCCCAAGAAATTTTTCTATATGAACCAAAGTTACCATGGCCTGTGAGTACTTGGTAAATGAAAAAATCTGCGAGTAGTCTCTTTTTCAATAATATTATTTGGAGGGAATGCAGCCTTCTTATTTTATTTGAAGTGTACCATTGCTGTTGCCACTTTTTGAAATTCTACTTCATTCCACAACGTGATAATTTCTTGTTTACTGACTTTTCTATTAATACCAATGTTTTCTATTCCTGTTGCTACCTTAGCACTAATATCTGCCTCTTCATTATGTTTAATAATGATATGTGCTTTGACCCATTTGAAGGAAATTACATTTGAGGATTTAATAATTAAGTTGTGTTTTTCTAGAGAGTGCTACTTTTAAGATCAGAGTTGTTTAATGCCACCAACATTGACCTAGAATCTGCTTTAATATGTATATGAGAAATATCAAGTTTTCTTTTATCATGTATATTGCATTGTTAGAAGTATGGCATTTGCTTCGATTTTAAAAACAGCCTTCATTATTTAAACATATCTATATTTATTAGTCTATCTTTAAGGTAGATGAGAGAGGTACAGCCAAAACATTGTTGCTAATCTTTAAACTGTCTGTAAAGCATAATAGTCATTATGATTAGGTTTAAAATTCCATTGGTCATTCCATGGTTTTAATGATGGAACCATTTTTATTGTGAGAGTCAGCTTTTAATTAATGAAGACTAAATTAGAAGCACACATTGGTAGAACTAGCTTTGTATGGTCTGGTAACTTTGATTAAGGCTATTCTCTGTATTTGATATAATTTTGTTTTCATTTGAAGTGTGTTTGGAATACCACACTTAGCATCCATATAATATTATGCTTTCAATTACTGTGGTATATACAAGCTTAAGTATTGTAAGCTTAAGTCCCTGGGTGAAATGTGAAACTCTATCTTATTCTGGGTAAAATCAAATTTTTAAATTTTTTTTACCTTATTTAGATGATTTATCTAAGAGAATTTTGAATGAAATACCAATTCAAGCTTGCTTGTGTAATTGGCTTTTTGGTTACATGTCAGGGTAGTTGGTCTTTTTGTGATATCTTTGTTAATAATAAATATTGTAAATTTACATTTTGGTAGACTGAGTTTTTTAAACCAAAGTTTACTACCTAGTCAGAGACTTACTGTAGGGGCTGCTCTGCAAGTCTGGTAAAGCTGAAATAAGAGTTTGATGTCAAGAGAGGCCACATAGTCTGCAAAAGCTTGACAGTGTGGCAGTAACAAAATCTTTAAGTAATAACTTGTTATCAAATATTAGCCAGAGAAAGGATCGAAGACTGTTCCCTGATGAATTCCAATATTATACTTAATCTAGTTATCTTTATTATCCAAGTAAAATCTTTCTTTGAAGAATGACTTTACCATCCAACTTATTAATTGTAAATGTTATTTGAAGTTTGCTATATTTTAAGAAATTTCAAGATCTCTTTTCAACATGTATTATAAAAGATGTTCTTCATGTCTAGCAAGACCAAACTAGTGAGCAGTTTATTTTGGCAGTTATCTTTGGCAATTATTTGGACCATTTCAAATATAGCATTATTAGTGCTTTTTTCATACAAAATGATATCTCTGCAAATGTAATTTATCTAAGATCTCTTGCTCCAAACAGGCAATAGGCATATAGGTCTTTAGGATTCTCTTTCAGTATTATCCTTTCCTTTTAAGATCAGTAACACTTTAACAATTTTCTAAATTTTGAGAAATGTTTTAATAGTTGTGCAAGCATTAAGTATTCATACAAACCTTTCTTTTTTGCATTGATAAAGTTCCTCATAGACATCAAGCAGATTGAATTAAAACTGGGAGCTTTATTTCTGCCCATGTTTTTAATAATTTCTTCAAATATCAAAAACAGTAAACTCTGGTTCATCCTGTTCTAATTTGCTTCTGTCATTTATCACTTCATGACTTAGTAGAGGAAAGGGAAACCTAAGTACAACATTTGTTACATCAATTACATCTGTGGTAAGTTCACCATTGTCTAGCCTGATCATGCTCTTGATCCTAGGAGAATACTCTTTATTTCTTACTTACTACTTTGTAATTAACTCCAAAGGCATTAATAAAAATAACACTTTATAGATATTCTTTGGAGGCTTTCATTTCGTCTCAAGAATAAGCTTGCAATAATTTGTGGTAACTCTTTTCAATTCTCGTTTTTTGTGTTTTTGGACCTTAAGTCTTTTTTTTTTTTTTTTTTTTTTTTTTTGAAAAATGTATACTAGGGATCTAACCTGACTTCTCTCAATCATAAGTTCAATGGTCCACCAATAATGTTCTATTGAGACTTTCTTTTTATGTTGAAATCATAGAGAAGAAATTTTATTTTCTATAATTGAGAGAGAGACCGGTTCTTCAATATTAAGTTTGTAACTAATTAGGAACTCTTCTGGGATCTTGCTTAAACTATTTTTGAATTTTTTCCAATCAAGAGTGTGGGAGTTCAATCATATATTGTATTTCTTTATTTTGATTCTTGTATTCCTAATTCACAAGTCATTAGTAAATGATCAGTTGTCATATGATGTTCATTGATTTTTTAATTATTATTTCATTGCTTGCTAAGTTTTTGGTGAAAATCTATAGTCAATCTAGTTATTGCAATAGTTCTGGAGAAGAAAGAAAGACTGTGGATTATTCTTGATGACAAGGTTGGAAATAAAAGTCTAAAAGTGTCTCTCCTCAAAAATCTATTTTCGTAGGTCTCCAAGAGGTAGATTTTGCATTAAAATCTCCAAATATGAGCCTTTTAAAGCTGCAGTGCTAACCTAATAATATTCTGAGACTCCTGAATCTTTCTGGGGGGAAGCTAGTAGATTAAAATGAGAAAATAACCTTTTCTATTTTTGAATATGATAATTATAATTTCATTGGAAGTATAGATAGGATGAATTTAAAGATTATTTTAGGCTATTATATTTTCTTTTGGTTCTTGACCTTTAAGAATGATGTAATCTATTGGAAGTCTGGTGATCCTGCCATCAATAAGTTACGAAAATCTATTTTGATATTTTTGATGTCCTGAGAATGAATCAAATTTGCTCCACGATAGTGATTAAAATTTATATGTAGGAACATTTAAGATATTTCTTTGATTATTGTCCTTAATTAGTTTTAGTAATTATTATTCTCCTTTTCATAGATAATGTACTTCTTACTTTTGGCTCCATATTTTGTGTCTTATTTAGATTTTGATCTTAAGTTATGTGCAGAACAGTTACTGCATTTTACAGTGTGCTGCAGGTTAAAGTCCACCTTGAGCTGTAGTGCCTCAAAAAGTGCCAATAAAAAAGATTTTACAATTCAGATGATATTTATAATCCTATAATATGCCCTAGTAATCCTAAAGCATATTCTAAGTTGTTTTACTATAAACATTATAACCAGACTTTCTCTGAGTATTTTAGTATTTTCAAGAGAATGAATATTATTTACAAGAAAAATGTAAATAGTATTTTACTTTTTCTTATAATTCTTATTTTTTCTGTTTAATAATTAGTTTTTTTACTCAAAATTTCCTTTAAAATTGAAAAGAATTCAGAAATGTTGAAATATCTTATGTACATCTAGATTTAAATATAAGTTTTATATAAGTAAATTAATGCATTGTTTATTAAACTCTAATCACAAATATAGCTAGAAATGAAATAAAAAATCTTAAACATGTATACTGTCAGTAACTTAGTGATTGCGTACAATTTAATAAAACATTAAAATTTGAAAAGTGACACACAGGATTGGTTATCTAATATATTAATTTAGATCATTCTAATGGAAAAAAAAAATCAAAGTTCAACATTCGATACATAATTTTAAATATGCTTATTTTTTCATTTCAATTGCCACAAAGATAAATTAAAAATATTTATGCCTAATTATTGATACTTAAATGTTATTTTAATTGATTTTTATTTAGTTGATTTTATATGTAATATATTATTTTAAACAAATGCTTTTTATATTTAGAATCAAGTGTCATCTGTGCAGAAACAGCCAGTTTTACAATCATCTCAATTTCATGGTCATAAAGGTTTGCCTGCAACAATATTAAAGCCACCAGTTTCACAGTCAACTCAATTAAGAGTTTTGTCTGGAAGTTCCCTTCAAACTGCTGTTTGTACTTCTAGTATTTCTACTAATTCTACCAGTAATAATACTATTACAACTGAAACTCCAATTCTGTCTCCTGGTAATCTTTTTAAAAATAGTCAACTTATGTTGGAATGTGAAGAGGAAACTCTAAGTCCAGCTCAGCTATCATTACATTATACTAATTGGATAGCTTTTAAAGAAACAATACGTAAAGATCTTGCTGAACATAATGCATCTAGTACATTACATTTGCAAACACCTAATCTTTCTAATAATGTATCTACTATTAGTAAGGTGCAAATTAATTCTACTGGACAAGTTATTTCTCAAACTAGTGAGCGTCAAATTGGATCAGTTATATTGACATCATCATCTCCTCAAATTGTGCATATTCCTTCTTCATCTCAAAATGTGCGACCAGTGACTAATTTAAATCAACATATTGTGCAAGTACAGCCACAAAACTCTGCAATTGGTGCAGTACCTTCTGTTTCTAAACTGCCATTTCGTATAGTGCAAGTTCAGTCACAGAACTCTGGTACTGCAAGTATTCAGTTTGTAAATACATCGTCTACATTACAACCACAGTTTGTACAAGCACCATTTTCATTACAAGGCACAACTTTAAATCAGTCAAGTAATCTTAAACAAGTGTCTTCATCACCTTTGTTTTTCATCAACAGTCAAAGCATAAAACCTTCTGTTACAGTAGCAGTTTCCTCTTCAGTTTCAAATGCTGTGTCAGTTTCATCTGCAATATTACGTAATGATAATACTTCTGTGTCATCTTTGCTGTCTCCTAATGTAAGCTTTATTTTTTATTTATTTAGTTTTTGCAATAATTATAAGTGCGTGAAGTTGATTATTATTACATTTTTATATTACTTTTGGTGTAGTTTTAGTCTTGCTGTGAATTATGAGACTTTTATGATGGCACCTAGAATAATAATTGTTTTAAAAGCTGTTATAAAATCCCCTAAATTTTTTATTCATATAGCAAAAATACTTCATAAAAGGCAATAATAGACAGTTATAAATTAAAGGTTCAAAAATTACAATCATTTGTTTAAAAAACAATGCCTTCTAATATTTGTATTGTATAAAAATTCTTATAGAAATGTGTGATCATTCTTCTAGCTTATGAAAAATTATTTTTTGGATTTTTACTGATATATGAAGATGAATTTTCATATTTTTCATCTTCACTATCAATTTTTTTAATCACTGTGGTAAATTAAAAACTATCTTATAAATTTTAATCTCTGCTTCTGAAATGAAAGCATATGAGAAATGTTTCTTGAGGTAGGTATTTATTCAGGTAATGGCTAGAAACTGAATATGAGATAAAAATCAGTGAAATATTTAATTCAAGTTAATAAGGCAGCATAGAAATTTTATTTAGCTTTTTTTTTGATTAATTAGAAAAAATGCTTAAAAATAACAAAGTTGTTGATTAGTTTTTAATAGAGATATCATTGTATGAATTTTGTATGTCAACTTAAGCAAAAAATAAACCTAATAAAAACTAATTATAAAAAAATGCAAAAACAAAGTAATGTATGATTATTATATTATTTACTATATTAGTCATTCTATTTTATTTTGTCAAAATAAAAAAAAAATCTTTTATTTTTTTAAAATTTATTTTCTACTAACAAAATATATAATTTAAAAAATGTAATAAATTTAAATTAATTTGAAATTTAAAGTATTCTTTTTGTAACTTATAAAAACTATGTTTAATGGCATTTTCTTAAAATAACCTGCAATTCATTACAGTTATTATTATTTAAATAAATAACCTAATTGGTTATGTATAACAAAAAACACGCTTCTAAATTTTCTTCTTTTTATTATTTAAATGATTGGATTAGTATTTTGGGATGATTGATTTGATAATGTTTATATACATTTTATTATATTTATCACAAGATTTTTTTGGAGTTAATATTATATGAAATTTAAGACATAAATAATATAAAAGCTAATCAATTATTGGCCATTTTGATCACCTAATAATATTCATTACACATAACAAAATCAATTTATGTTTTTTTTCTTATAATTTTGGTGCTTTATTTTACATAAATACTCTTGTATTTTTTTAGAAACATTAATAGCTTCAATGTACCTACATAAAACTGCATATGTGTATCTGAATTGTTATTGATTCAATGTTTGATAATATTAACAGGAAATATTTTGATCATCTATTTGAAATATCATATCTTTGGATTTTATTTTTTATTTCAATATTTATGGGTATAATGATAATTGAACTGTGTACTGTTTTTGGTATTTTCTCTTGCACATATTTATTTGCCAAGAAAAATAGTACCAATGAAAATAATTTGTTAGTAGTATATTTGTCACAATAGAGTTTTTCTTCTCTCCTTTTAGAATATTTCTTTTTAGCATATAGTTTTCTTGAGATTGTTATTAAACATTTTAATTCTTTAAAGACAATTTAAAATACAAAATTCTTATTTCTGATTTATGGTTCCTTCACTTAATATGTAAATTTAAATGAGAAATAAAATATTTTTATGCATGTTAAACTGCAATAGTGTTTATTCATTATTCAAACATGAAATCTGTTGCAGTATATGAAATAATTTTATTGCAGTGTGTATAATTTTGCATAACTTTTATTCTCTTTAAATGTGCAAAAATGTATTTTTATTGCTTGAAACTTTCCAAGTTTTTCTCTTGAATATTGTTTGTTTGGAATGGGAAGGAAAATTTTATATAACATTAATGTTAATGTTCTGCCATTTCTTTTTGTCTTTCTGATTTGTTTCGTTTCTTTCTTTTATTTCTGGGGATTAAATTTGTAAAAAGGTAAATTACCATGCTTTGTTGAATAATTTCATTGACAAATTTAACTATTTCTGTATTTTTTTATATAACAAATATTGAATTGCCAGTCACACATCGATAGTCTATTAAATTGTTAACTTCTGTGGATATGTTCTGAATTAGGTTCAATTTATACTGAAAAGTGGCTATTATTTGTTCATAAACGACTTGTAACTCACTAATCCAATTAGTCATTTTATTATGACTTGATTAGTCTTATCTTTGACACTATTCCTCATTAAAACAGGGCAATACTTTTTGTTTAGATTAGCATTCCATTAATAAAATTAAAATACAAAAATGTGATATATAATTTGTTGATAATTACAAATTAGCTCAAATTTATAAATTTCCTAATTTTAAATATATCAAATTCTGGTTTCTTTAGATAGCTTTTAATTAAAGATTTGGTATTTTTATATATAAAAATAAGCAATGTTCACCAGGTTTCATGGGCCATGGATTCCAATATACAATATATACTTAGCTTTCAGTGAAAGATTGCAATATGTAAAATAATGCTATTTATTATTTACTTAACTTTGTTTAAAACATAGGTTCCCAAAGTGGTCCAGGTGGAGCCCTAGGGGTTCACGTTGACGCAAAAAGAAAACGGGTTCACAAGTTGTAAGTGGGGGTCCACGAAAAATTATCTGATTTTCATAATAAAGAACAAAAATTTTGGCTTGGATTTACCTATCAACGTAGGCAGGTAGCATCATTCACTAGGTAGGTACACAAAAGTATTTGAGACTTCAAACACAGAATTGAATAGAACAATAGATAATAATACAAGTCTACACTACATGTCGAGACTTGCAAAGTGCCGCCTGTGTGCCCCCTTGTCCGGGATGCTTGTTTAGATCTGCAAAGAGATGAAATGCGACTTGCGCTATGCTTGCAATCTACATTAGTATAAATACGAATGCCAAGAAAAAAACTTTACTCATTTGTTTCCGGGATTTTGAACATAAAAGTGTGACTGTGAGTAAATCGATGTCACATATTACATTTGTGTTACTATTTGAGTATAGTAGGTAGTTATGCCCTAAAAATTAAAAGCTAGAGATTATTGAAAACTTCTATAAAAAAACAAAAAGCCAGGGAAGCCGTACACCATCGGAGAAGAGTCAATTTTATCCGCTATTGAAGAGGTTTTAAAAACTGTTCTGCACAAACTTCCATTTGACGTACTTAAAAGAATTCCTTCAAGTAACAAACTGTACAAAGACCTATTAATGAAATGAGCTCTGATATAGAAAGCTTCTTGTGTAATTAACTGCAAACCACACATTTTTGTATTCAATTGGATGAGTCTAGTTTGCCTGGCAATGAAGCATTATTATTGGCATATGTTTGATTTGTTATGGACAAAAAAATCCATGAAGAGCTGCCATTTGCAGAAAGTTTGAAGTCAGACACTAAAGGTAAATCGATATTTAATGTCCTGAATGATTTTTTTACAGAAAAATCTATTCCCTTTACAAACATTATTTCGGTAGCAACAGATGGGGCTCCTGCCATGTTCAGGCGATATCGTGGGCTTATAAGCCATTTTAAAAGAATAATACCAGGACTAATTGCAATTCACTATGTTATCCACCGACAACACCTTGCAGCGAAAAATCGGAGTGATATATTGTACCAATTGCTTTAATTTGTGATTAAAGCAGATAAGATTTGCACTATTGCATGATAAAATGATGAAGATTTCCAATGATTGCTTTTACATACTGAAGTACGCTGGTTGTCAAAAGGTGCATGCTTATTGAGATTTTACTCACTTTTCGAATTAGTGATAGTTTCTTGAAACTATAGCACAAGATTTAAAAAAATCTGATCAAATATTAAGCCAACATTGCGTATTTAACTGTGTTGTTTAAAAAAAATTCAGTGCCATTAACTTTCAGTTACAAAGGTACAGCCTTAATTTAATAAAAACAAAGGGTGTAATTTCGGCTTTTCTTGGTAAATTGAAATTAATGAAGCGAAATATTATTCGGCGCGAATTCTCAAAGTCTCCGCACTTGTCACAGATAGAATGTCTTGATGAGGATATTCAGACTTACACTCAACATTTAAATACCCTGCATGATGACTTCAAAAATAGATTTGAAGATATTCTGACGATGGATCATATGGATCATCAATACCACGATAGCTCATAACCCCATTTGATGAAACGTAAAAGGCGAATGTGGTATTACAAGAAAGCTACTTGAGCTCAGCACCAATGAGGAACTAAAGATGAAATTTAAAAAAGGCTATCAAACATTTTGGTTGCAGGCAGAATCCCCAAAAAATATCCTGGGCTGTGTGGGAAATAGCGAGAAAAATTTTGATAGCGTTTCCCTCATCATATCTTGTTGAAAGAAGTTTTAGTGCTGTTACCAACCTATTAACAAAAAAGGAGCGGATTGAACATTACAGAACTGAGAGATTTGAGATTACTTCTTACGAAACTGAAGCCAAATACTAATAATTTGCTGTCAATTCATCAAGTATATCTGTCTCATTAAAAGTATGACTATTTTTTATTGTTGATTGACATTTTAGAGTTCATTGTTGATTTTTATCAGTTTTTGATTGTTTGTAATAATAAATGTTTATAATTTTGCATAACCATAAGTATTATTTTGATAAACAGGACACAAGATAATGTGCTACTTTTTTTTCTTAACACCTCTAATTTAGGGGATATTTTTTAAGAGTTCTGGGAATACAGTTGAAATTTAGCAGTAGGGGGTCTACCAAAAATAGTAAAACTTTTAAAGTGGTCCACAAGAAAAAAATTTGGGAACCCATGGTTTAAAACAGTATTTTGCACCACAAAGTGTTTCATATATAGATCACACACAGCTAAAAACAAATAAAATGAGCTGTGAAATGTTTGAAAATCTTCTTTAGCTATGCAGTTATTAAATATAGAAGTCTGGATTATTTTTATCTGCATTCTCTAATGTATTTTCAATGAGCTACATATTAAGAAAAGCCAATATTGAACTCGAATGGGCAAATAACTGCATGTTTTCAAAAATAAAAAAATTATAAAAAAAAATTATTTTTAAAATAAAGTACAATATAAAAGGGAAAAGAAGGAAATATTTTATGCTATACATATTTTTCTCCAGCATTTAGGTATTGATAACAGTTTTAAAAGAAAGGAAAGAATCACATGTGCCTTTCTCGAAAAGACCATGCTGCATTGTGGGACAAGGATCTTTGTAATGAGTTCAAATCAAAATTATTAGGTTTAAAACAATTACAAATGTAATGAAAATTTTGAAGTAAAGTAACCTATATTTTAGGTCATTGCTCATTAAGCTCATTACATGCAAACATTTTCAATTCAACCTTGATAAAAATTCAACATGCACTTAGAATAAGATTTTATTTATGTAACTAATATATTTATTTAATCATAAATTGCGTACAATATAATCACAAATTTACTATATATTTTCTTAAAATTCTATAACTTTTTGAGGTTTAGATTTTTATGAATGTTTATTGTAAAATTTTTATGTATTCAATAGCTTAGTTATTAATCATTATGTTTTAATTTTTACAACCATTTAAAATTTTT
This sequence comes from Latrodectus hesperus, assembly GCA_037975125.1. NCBI lineage: Eukaryota > Metazoa > Arthropoda > Arachnida > Araneae > Theridiidae > Latrodectus > Latrodectus hesperus. Next base: position 73,358,066 of record CM075862.1, read on the forward strand.
AATGAATATCTAATTAAAAATAGTGATAATATTTATAAAATAATATAGATATGATCTACATCTATATTTCTAATGCTTAACATGTCAAAATGACCTATGTCAAAGATGTAAGATTGATTTTTCTTTTCTCATTTTATGAGGATACCAAACTTTATATTGATTACAAAAACTAAATTGTAGACTTATGATGCTTAAAGAGTGTGAAGAGAATAGAATAGTATTTTATATGTGAAATGATAAATATAATTAATAATAAAATCCTGATATACATTACGTGTTTAGAGCGGTTTTCATAGATGTTGCCAACATCGAAATTCATGTGATTCATAATTATCAGCATATGTGAGCATTTAAAAATATATATATGAATTTTAAAACAGCAATACAGAAACATACAGTTTGAATCTTAATGTCACCAAATCCATCATGTTATGGATACTTGTACTAAGCCTAATTAATTTCATAGTAAATGCCAATGATATCTCTTATTAAAATATTTTATTTCTGGTGATTCTTATGAAACACTCTTGATAAGAATTTTCTTATGTGAGAACAGCTTCATATTCAATATGTACTGATTATATAAAAAAAAGTTTTGTTTTGTAATCTTAGCCTTTATTTAAATTTTAGCATAAAAATTAGCTAATAATTTTTAAGATGTTTATTTTTTGCTTTAATTATGTGTATTCTACAACTTAAATACTTAAAAGCATAAATAATATATATGGTTTAGATATCCAGGTGCTACTTGGCTAATTTAATACAAATTAATGTTATGATTTCTTGCCAAAAAAATAATAAATATATAAAATGCAGTCACAATAAAAATGTAAGAAAATAAACATTAAAATTAGTAAAGTATAGTTATATAAATGATTTGAAAAGAGTATATTTCAGAATTTAATATTTTAATTTTGATGAACAATGAAAATTTCATGAATAGTGCCATTTTGTTTCCCATAAATATAATTCCATTTATTACACTAATTTTAACATTTCTAATAATTTACTTAGGACTCTTCAGTGTCTGATGCCTCTAAAGCAAATGTGATCCCGGTGCAGCTCAGAAGAGTTGAATCTGTTGGAAAGATTTCAGAGACTAAAGAGCCATCTTTTGAAACAATTTTGCCTATTTTAACTCCAAAAGGTATAAAAAAAATCAAACTGGATTTCATAAATCACTAGTTAATTCTCTACATTAAAATTTTTGTTAGTTAGATTTTTTATTTAAAAATTTTTATTGCATAATTTTGGAAAAAAATTTAGGCAAAAATATCTGCATTATTAATTTGTGTTATATTAAACAGTTTTTAGATAATTTTAAAATAATAATTTACAAGCAATGAACTTAAATGAAATGGAAACACCTGTGGCAGTTTCCAAGAGCTGCGTATTATCTCCTGTTGAATCCATTAAAAGTTTGCTTTTAATTTTTTCTTGTATCATTTATAGTGACATGTTAGATAATAATGTTAGTCAGTCCAACTTTTGAAGTAAGTGATAGTATTGATTGGAATCCAGTGGTATTGATATAGTTTGAATGTAATTTACTACGTATATTGATTAGCTGAGTTGTCCTCTGAATGACTCGTATTTACCTTTTATTTCAGCAGTTTAGGGTTTAATTCTCACTTCAAGTATGGTTTATATTGGTTAAAAATCTGCTTATATTGTATGTTTCATTACAATTACTAATTGTTTGTAATAGGTTAATGTAAATCAATAACCAAACCTATCATATTCCAGTCAATTTCTGTAACACCAAACTGCTTAGAACTGTCAAGTGGGAGATTGAATTTTCTGAGTCATTCACATTTACCCTGCCAACATCTTGTTTAATTTCTGCAATGAAATTTAGCTAATTTTATAACAAATTTGAATAATTTAACTGAATTTTATAGAATGTAATCATATGTTTTATTACTATATTTTATTATGTTTGATAATTTTATTATGTTAAACATTTATTACTAATATTTTGCAGTTTTGTTTTTGTGTACTTATATTTTTATAAAATAGAAAAAACAAATTGTTTATTTTTTGGTCAATTTGTATCCATTACAGGTATATATACTATAAATTCTAATATCTCAAAAAAAAAAAAAAAATGGAAACAAACACTAAATTTCTAAATTAGATTTTTAAATATATTTTTCAGTGAAATGGGTACTTTGGAAGAATGCGTTTTCAGATAGCAAACACTGTCCTATGTATGTCTCACAGATGTCCATAATTGCCTACAAGCTTAAACTTACCTTATCTCTAGGCTGTTTCATGGTCTTTGAGGTCACTAGTTTCATAATTCTTGTATCGGCTATCCTGCTGTTCACTTTATATTTGTAAATCTGAATTTTGTATATATGTGGCTGCCACAACCAAAACATACATAGTTTCAGAGAGGTGACTTTATGTTATCAAACTAACTCTTTAATCAATCTATTACATTGGCTATCCACTTCATGCATCAGCTTGTTTTGTTGAATGAAAAATTAGCAAATCAAAACTAGCACTTCATAATCGAGAATGACAGCATCTTAAAGTGTTTCTTTTTTAATTTATGCAAATGAGTATTGGGTATATAAAGTGGAGTTGTTAACTTATATCTCAGTTCAATAGTAAGTTTATTGGAAAAGTGGAGCAGCACATCCCATAATGCCAGCCTAGTAGGCACAATACAACAATAATAAGTTTGTCAAATATTAGTACAGGCATACAAAGATATGCTTTATATTGCTAAGTAGGAATTTTAATTGAACTGGCTCACTGAATGCTGCTTCATCCCTTAAATGCTTACTAGTCTATGCCTTTAAATTTGTGCTTCTCGTTGATAGTTATGAATTTGGAAAATTTTGAATTTACTGCAGGTATTTCTCAGAAGTTTATTTAATATAGATTGTATTGAATTTTAGTTTAACCTTTTGGAGCTTTAGTTATATATTGCCTGTTGTTAATTTCTGTTTATGACTATCAAATTTTGAAATTGTAAATTACTTTTGAATTGCTATTGCGTTTGTTAGCCTTAATTTAACCAAACTAAAAATTTTGTCTGATGGCTTTTATAAATAGTTATTGTTATTGAACAAATTTAATTCTTGTTTTTAAAGTCCTGTTAGTATTATTTTACTACACTTAATTGTAGATACTTGCATGATAAGTCAGTTCACAGATAGTAGGGAGAACAGTTCAGAACATCCTTACGAGGGTTACTCTTAAATTTTTGAGATTCGCATAGACGAGAATTTACAAAATTAAAATAACAGTTTAATTTTAAAGTACAAAGTATTTTAACACAAAAGACGATTTTTTACTGACTTACTTCAACTTGTTTAGCGTGGAATAAATTTTAAACAGAAGAGAAAATGGAGTTGACGCGAGAACATTTTCGCGCTATGATTTTCTACTATTTCAAAGCAGGATTAAATCAAGAAGAATGCGTTCAATGGTTGCAATTAGCATTTGGTGATGAATCTCCAGCTCGTGCTACTGTATTCAGATGGTTTAGAGAATTTAGAAGAAGTCGCAATTTTCTTCAGGATGAAGAACACACAGGAAGGCCGCCGTCGGCAGTAATCCCGGATAATGTGTCTGCCATACGAAAAATGTTAATGGATGATAATCGCTGTACCTATCAAATGATACAGAAGGAACTTAACATTGGATCCGCAGCCATACACAAAATCATTCATGAAGAATTACATATGAAAAAAGTAGTTTGCCGTCGGGTTCCCCATAATCTAACTGAACATCAAAAAGAGGAGCGTGTCAGAATCATTGAAGAAACTCTTAACATGCTGAATGATAGTGGCCACCGCCTCATTTCTAAAATTGTAACAGGTGATTAAAAGTACAAACCGTTTTTTGACGTTCCAACACATCAAGAAAGCAAAGTATGGGTCTTTGAAGATGATCCTACGCCAACAATGGTGAAAAAACAACTCGCACTGAAAAAAGTGATGTATGCTATTGTCTTCAGAAGTACGCGATTGGTCAAGGCCGTCAAGTTGGAAGGACAGATGACAGTAACAGCAAACTGGTATACCACTAAATGTCTTCCAGAAATTCTACAAGAACTGAATGTTAGGGGACTAATACTTCACCATGACAATGCATCTTCACATACAGCCTCATTAACAGTTGAGTTTCTTAAACAAAAACAAATTAAAGTGATCTAGCTATGTGCGACTTTTAGTTATTCTTTAATCTAAGAAAGAGCTTAAGTGGACGTCGTTTTCATTCAGAAGAAGAGATTGATGTGGCTATAAATGCATTTTTTTTTATCTATTCAAAGAAAAATGAAGGGCTTGAGGCATTTAATCTGTGGAAAATTCGTCTACAAAAGTGCATTGATGCTGGAGGAGACTACTTTGAACACACCTAAAGTTTTGTAAGTATAACTTTAAAAACCTTGTTGTATCTCAAAAATTTCAGTGACCCTCGTATTTAATCGTAAAAAAGGTTGGATGTGGTTTTTTTTGTTTTGTGTTTTTTTTTGTTGTCCTCAGGATGTCATTTAAGGATGAGTTTAGGACATCCTGTTGTAGAAGCTCTAAATACATCCTTTATAATACTCATTTGGATAACCTGATTGGATCTTAAGATGGTTCTTTTACAACCTATTTTGAGCCAGCCTTTTACAAATGTTCTGAAAACATTTTTTGAGTTATATTCAAAACTAAATTGATGTTCAGTGTTAGATTTTGTTCAAAAATGTAATTTTTTTACTATATTAATGAATTAAATTAATAATAATAATTTGAAAATAATTAAAATGCAGATGATAGAAATTGCTACAGGTGTGCAGTTTTGCAAATTTTGTGCTCTTTAAAGGAGATAAAATGTCTTATTTCATCAAAATAAAATTTGCATATATTATATTTACAATTTTTTTTTCAATTACATAAATTTAAAAGGTAATTTTGAAGGCTTAATTTGTGAAGAACATAGTAAATATTCTATAGGTTAGCTTTGTTAATCAATTTTCTAGTAACTGAAAGATATAGAAATATTGTAAACTGTTAGTATAAAATATATTCAAAACATTTATTCAAATTTAATGTTGTCTACTTCTGCAAAAACAGTGTTTCTTTGCAACATGGAATAAAAAAGCTTTTGTTGCATTTTTACTTGCTTAATGGTTTCATTTTTTTAAATTAAAAATTGCTAAGTTAATCAGCTTATTCTTCAGAATTGAATCTTCTCCATACTTGATTATAATAAGTGGAATATTTTAAAAACACTTGATTTTCTCCAAGACTAGATAAAAGGAATACTATCAAAAATCATATAATATTCACATACGATAAAATACTTCATTACTTATAATTCCCTGAGAATATGCTTATTTTCATGTATAGGTAAATTTTCATAAATTAATATTAAATCATATTTGTAAATTAGAATTTAAATGAAATTTTCAGAATGTTTGTGTCAATAGCTTTTTTATTGATATTTACTTTGCACTGAGTATAAATTATCAAACACATGTGAATATTTAATATAACTTAGAATCGTTTTTGTTTTAATAACTATGAAAATCTTTTGAATATTTAGTATCTGTATCATTAGCTATATTTATTTCATGTATATTTTGTTTTTTGTTTATCATGAATATTTTAATTTGTAAACAAAAACTCAGAACTTTATCTGACTGCCAGATGTTAAAATTTCTTTCAGAAATGTGACTAACTCTAATATGAATCAAATTGTAGTTTGGGTTGTGAAAATGAAACAGCTATTCCTAAAAATGCTGTAAATAATACTAAATTATAAGATAATCACACTAATTTTTGGAAATGGTCTGTGAAAATTAATATAACACAATGTAATAAGAGTCATTATTAAAGTTATTAAAAATGTACAATTCTTTTAAAAGTTCTAAAGATCTTCCAACTGTTTTAAAGACACCACTGATATATAAACCATTCATATATGTTTCATCATATTACTAGATGAAATTATGTACATTTTAGTATTGAAGAAGGAATTAAAATTGTGTTGGAAGTTGTTTCTATTGTCAAACTATGGCTTTATAAATATTGTTAGCTTGCTTATTAGTGAAAGCTCATCTAGTGTGTTTTGGCCTAGGTAGAGTTGTTTCTAGTAGAAAGTCTTTAAGTATGTGTCATGGTTTTTAAAAACCATACAATACAAATGAATTTTTGAAGAATATTTTGAGGAAGCAAAATAGGATTGATATAAATGCTTTTATTTTAGATTTTTATGTTAAACATACACTGACCAACATTGACAATGCTACACCAAGAAGGAGTTACCAGAAAGTGACATAACTCAGCAAACAGAGAGAGACAGCAATGAACAATAAGCGATCTGTATTTTGAAATGATATGCATGATACAGAGCGAGAACAGAGTTGGGTCAGTAGGTTGTAGGACTACTGTGGACGGCAATACACAAAGCAACACATCTCAGCACAGAGTCAATGAGAGTACCAATAATATCCTGAGGAATAATTTTCTGTTCCCTGTCAACCATTTTCCAAATGGCATCCAATTATATTTCAAATGTGTTCAATTGGTGAGAGATCTAGTGAGCACAGTATCCAGTGAAGCACCTGTACACCTTGCAGTGCATGTTGGCTGATGCAAGCAATGTGCAGTCAGGCATTATCCTGCTGATAAAGGGCATTGGGCAACCCCTGTAGATAGGGAGTGTTCCTGATCGCAGCACATCATCCACGTAATGTTGGGCTCTCAAAGTACCATGAATACGAACTAGAAGTGAGCTGAAATTGTATGCAATGGCACCTCAAACGATGATGCTGCATTGTTGTGCAGTGGGGTGTTGCACAATTTCTACAAGATTGGACTTATCTTCGCATTGATGGCACATTCGTATACCACAACTAACACTAAAGAAACATAAGTGAAAATGATGACCTGAGAAGATCTTGTGCCACGTAATGCACAAGATCTTCTGTCATCCATATTGCTCTAATCTGGCACTATTCCAGATGTTGGTGTCTGTATTGTGGGGTCAGTGGCAGTCTTTTTAATGGACGACATGAGCACGGGCCACTAGCAACCAATGGATGGTAAATGGTTCTGCTCAATATGTCATGCACACGTCACAGAATTTTTTTAAATTAAAATTTTTGCAATAGAAATAATGAATTCTTAAGCCTGCCACTCATGATAGGATTTTTCCTTAGGATTTGTTGATGAGTGTAGAAAGTAATTAAGCACACACTTCCCTCAAATTCTGCTGACCACAGTAGGGGAGGCACATCTGGTCTGGGTAGTTATTTTTAAGGATGCCATTTTACAACATTTATTGCTTTTGGATTAAAATGTGTGCTTTGTAAATGGAAATCGAAAATCGCCAAAAATTTAAATAATTTAAAAGAGTCTTTCTGTCACTTTTATGACTTGACATATTTATGTGCCTTTTTAGTTTTTATTGGTGTACTCATTTGTCTGCTTGTAATGTCTGCTATTAAATGTTATCATAGTAAGTTAAGTAACCTGAGTAAATTAGGCACAGAAGTATTATTGGCTGTTGTTTTGGACTGTGATGATGGTGCAAAGAAAACAATAAAAAAAAGAAATGGGCAAAACATTGGTTGCTCCAGCGTGAAACTCTTTCACATCTAAATTTGATTACAGAAATACAGTCGGAAGATAAAGATTTCTTGAATTACATGAGGATAAAATTGAGGAATGAAAAATTGTATGCAACGTTGTTGTATAAGGTAACACCTTTCATTATAAGAAAAGATATATCCATGCGCTCATCTTTAAGTTCTCATGAACCATTAAGTGCAACATATCGCTTTCTGTCAAGCAGTATTAATTAAAGAACCACATTAGTACATCAAAAAGTTAATCTGTCGAGTATTAATTATTATTATTTATTGGTAGATATATAAAATCAAATATTAATTTGTTATCTATTATCCAAGTATTCTTAGATTTTATAAAATTTTCTTAAATGATTTTTAAATAAAAGGGAAACAAATTAACATTTACCAAATGATAAATCATAACAGAAAGTGCATTTAATTTCAATTTCGCTTAAAGGTGAATAATTTTCTGTTATAATTTATTAATCAATTTATTATTTTTAATTATCTAATTTTATTATTGTATAAAGAATATTTAAAGAAAACAGAATAATCTCAACTAATTCCTTTATATTGTTTAAACTTAATTCATATTTAAAAATATAGAATTTTAAAATGTTCATTTTGAAGATTTGTAAGCATTCTGAAATAAAAAAATATTGTTTTCTAAAAAAGCTTATTATAAAATTTCGTAGTTACATTTTATGTTAAATGTGTAATTATATATATTCATTCAGATAGAGAATAATTTTACAAAATAAATTATTTAACTTATTTCATTACCATTCTCAACAAAACTTGTGTCCAGATTCGTGGAATTGCAGTTTCATCCAGATATGATATATATTCAAAGTACCATAAAGTCGGCACACATGTGCATCCTCCTTGCTTACACCACTTTTTTAAGATTCATTGATTTTTCTAAGTTCTACAGAGGGCATTAATTTTTTCCTTTACTTCGTTAATTGAAGCCTGTATATTTCTAATAATTTTTCATAAGCTAACTTCCTTTTTATTTTATTTGTGTAATCGACACTAATATTTTGCCACAAGCAAGGCTCATCTTTATAGATTTCAATAAATTCCTTCAATATTTGCTTCATGGACATTTTTAAAAAAGGGATCTAATGTTCATGTTGTCTTGTAAAACGTTAATCTAAGTTTCAGTAAATGAGAAATTTCAAATATTAATTTCTCCAAGTATCGCCAAGAAATAATTTGCAACCCTGTGAGACAGACACGCGACAACGGGAAGCAATTGCTTACTTCCTGTATTGGAAGAAAAATCAGAGCTTGTTTGAATTTTCTTGAGCCTGTCCAACTTCCCCACACATGGTACAACTTGTTCACGTACAACGAATCCATAGGAAAAATCCTATCGTGTGTGGCGGGCTTTACTTTTCTAGATTTTAGTATTTGAAACTATTTTAAACATTCTTGTATTTTGTATATTTTATATTAAACTTAATAAATCATGTAGATTTTTTTCACTGTCTAAATGAGAATTTGCTTTATAAATTGAGTCTGAAAAGTTTTTTCAATATTATGCTACTAATTGGTTTATATATATATATTTTAATATTTGAATTAATTTAAAATTCTTTAATTGTATAATATGTAATTTTGGAAAAATATCATTTAGTTAATTCATCTATACATTATTATTTTTATTAAATATATTAATTTTATTAATAAAGTAAAATATTTATACTTTTTTAGTTGAAAAAGCAGATTCATTTCCAGTGAGAATCGTAAGTAGAACACATCCTTTATTAATATCTTGTTTGCATAAAGATGCTATTTTAAATTCCTTAAGTTTTTATCATAAATTATGATTGTTTAATAATTTTTGATTTATTGACTATCATTATTTGTTCTATGTGAACATATTGTTTGACGATGAACTTGTTTCTAATAGAGTATAAATATTGAGTATGGGATTTCAATATAGTTGACAATGTTTTTATTTGCTTTTTTTAGTAGACACATTTTGAGAACTTATTAATTTTTCCTTGTTTGTTACTTTATTTTTCTACAAAATTTGTATCGCTATTAATATATTTTGTGTATTAATTATTATAAATAATATATTAATATAAGTTAAAGATGCAGTATAGTTTATTCTATTGCACTTTTATTATATGTATGTATGAGGATTTGTATTATTCTTGAGAATTTTTAAAGTTGTCTTTGATGTTTATATATTTTTTATTAGAAATTATTATCAAGTTTGCTAATTTTTCATTTTATTAATTTACCTTTTTATTAAATTTCCCATGGACCAAAAACAAATAAAATATTACTTTAGGTCTATTTATTAGATGTTGAAAAGACTATGATAACATAATGTAAACAAGAAATAGAAAATGATTGAGAAACAGAAATAGCATTAGGAAAAGAGAATGTCATGGATTACTGTGATGTCAGTTTGCATATGCTTCACACACATCCTTAGGCTTTCATTAGTGACTGATGCTCAGACTATAGCAGAACTCCAATTATCTGAATTAATTGAGATAGGTTTCCATTCGGATAATCAAAAATTCAGTTAATTTGATTTTTTTCTAAAAAAAGAGCCCATTTTAATCAGCTATTGTATGTTGAGAAATATGAAAAAACTACATATTTTTTTAACAAAAAATAGCTTTTAAACAATTAAATGTGAAAGCAATACTTTTACATGCTAAATTACTTACAAATGCAGTTCATTAATACAGTATGTATGCACAGTGCTGTAAATAAAAGTCATTGCTTGCTGAACATCTTGGTCAAAGTAAGTTTTTTCACTTCCGTCATCCATTTTTGGGCAACTATGTTGCACACCTGCTTGACAGTGAAAATTTGCATGTGGTCCCACTCAGCTGTTGCTCCATCCTATTCAAAGCTGACAAATAAGTCATTAGTTGATGATTCCATATCTGCTTCAACTTGTACATTAAGATAATCTTCCTCAACACTCAGTAAGTTGACCATCATTTGCAATTTGAAATCCAGGATCTGACTCAAGATCCATTCTCTTATATGTTCAGTACTAACTTCTGAACATCCAGGAATTTTGAAAAGAATGTTTCTGAATTTCTCAATTGATACATCATTGTCATCTTCTCCATTCTCTTACCTTTCCTTTTCTAAAGCTTTTTCTATTTTTCATTTTTCTTCTTTTCTTCATTCTAATTTATTTTTTCTGAAATTCATAAAGTGATTCAGATAGGCGAATTCAGATATTTGGAGTTTTATTGCATTTCCATCAACATTTTGCATCAGATTTAAGAAATTAATGATGTTCTTACAACAACTAGGTTCATTATTTGTTAAATGGCACCTCAATCTTCATTCATTGTGTTGTGATGCCACTTTTCAGTACTCTTTGAAGACAGATTTCTGTCTTTTGATTGTTTTCAAAACCGAGTTTTTCTTTCTTTTTCTTTTTTAAGTTATGATTTAAGGAAATTTTTTACTATGTCTATAATTTACCATCTATCAATAATATAAAAATAATTCAGTGAAAGAGATTTATTAAAGACCAGTTTTACATGAAATTTAACTGATCTACATTGTGAGAATTATCATCCTCCTCCCACAATATCCAGTCTTGCATATTGACTGGTTATGACGTTACATTCGAAAATCTGAAAACTTGTTTGCCAACTGGCAGCCGAATGGTTAGTGCTCTTGCCTTCGGTTCAACAGTTCGTGGTTTCGAATCCCACCTTGGACATGGATGTTTGCAGTGGTTCGGAATCCACTTTAAATCGTAGGTCCCGGTGTAATTAGCCCTTGTGTGCAAAAAATGACGGTTGAATGACAAGCAAACCAAACTGAAAACTTCTTTTTTCCCTTGATTTGGGTAAGATCTTCAAAGCATATTTGTTGGTATTAGTACACCTAGAAACTGCAAATTTTACATTTCAACACTCTTATAGACCAAAAAATGAAATGTTAGTTTTGTAATTCATTGAAACTAATAAACGGCTTTTTATATTGCTGTTAAAAATATACGACATTAAAAGATACTTGAAAAAAGAGTCAATAAGCGCTTGCATAGTGTGTGTAAAAAAAGAGAGAGAGCCTAGATTTTTCTTTTTGTGCTCAAGAAAAATAAGTAATAGCAATTACTATTGAAACAGTGTAAGAATATATATATATTACTTTATATATATATATATATATATATATATATATATATATATATATATATATATAAAACTCAAATGCCGCAGACATCTTAAAGATTTTTTCATGGAGAAGCTAATTAATCACCAAACTTTGTGTGTTATCAATCTACTAACCAAAAAGGAATTATCAGTATATAAATTAGTAGTGATATTCCTATTTTATTTCAAAACTCATTGAACTTGATGAGACATTAGCTAATTATAAATCAGTTTGCTCATATTTAAGAGGGGGAAAATTTATGTTACATAAAGCAATTTGTGGTGCAGTTAAAACGACAAGAGAATAGTATTCAAATTGAGTCATATTTTTAATAAATATCCATTAAGTACAATTAAAGATGGACACAAAGTGAATGATATAGTTAAATTGTTTGAAGGTGCATATAATAAATTGATTATGCCCGTTTAGGTTCCAAAATGAGAATATTATCAATTGAAAAATATATATACTAAAATAGAAAAACTTTCAAATGAAAATAGATTTAATATTTTTGAGGTAATAAGCTGTTTATTCAATGTTTACTCAACAATGCAAAAATCAAAAGGGTATGTAGAAAAAGAATAAGAAGAAAATAAACTTTTCTCTTTTGATAGTAGATTGGGATTTTAAAATAGATGACAATATTTTTTGTAAATTTGATAGCAAACTATGCAAACCGATGGAATTTATTTAAAATGGCATCTTAAATCTATAAAATAATTCAAGATGTTCAAAAATTTATATTTTGGATCATTTTAGTGAAAACTTTATGACTACATTTTCAGAACCATTAGTTAACATTTATAATATTGATAGAATCTTGAACTGCAGAAAATTAATAAAATGTTAGTATAAAATCAAATTTTTGTGAAATCAAATCTTTAAAGCCCAGATATCATAGTTAATTAAAAAATTTCCAAGTTTCTCTTAAAAACAAAAATTAAAAATTGACATTACTAAAAAATTAAAATTAGGTTTCAATTCAATAATTTTTACATGCAATTGATCTTTAATCTCATATATCAACAAAAATTGCCTGTAAACAGTACAATATAAGTAAAAATCAATACATTTTGAATCCAATGTTAAAAATATAGCTTCTCAAAGAAATGAATATTTTTCAAAGAAAAAATTACTATATCTAAGAAAAACACCAAATTATAATGCAAATTAATCATAAAACTATGTAAAATAATCAATAAATATTTTAAATTAAAAGTTTCCATCTTTGTGATTTTTAAAAGTGGGAACCCTGATTGTATTTGCTGAGAAGGTTGTCATTGAACTAACCTCTATATGCCATAGTGTCAATATAGAACCGTATAGGTTTTAAAATAGCATGTTACAGCAGACCATATTGACTTAAAATCCCTATCTATGGGCTCAGAAATCTGAGCCCATAGATTTGAAATTCTGGATAACCCAAAGAGCTTTTAAAGTGAAAGCCAAAAGTGGAGATAAATTTTTAATGGCAGCTACAGTTTTAACAAAGGTTTGATTACAATGTATAATACATAGCTCTGTATCTCATTAGGAAGAACTGAATTTGGTAATCTTTTGTTCATGTAAACTAAATTGGCTTTATGTTTACCTGTGATTAATTAACTATCTATGAAGTTAATTAGTCACTAAGCTTAATTAATTAGTCACTTAATTAGTTAGCATGAGTTATGTTCAGTCTCTGCTCTCTTTAGTCATGCCCAATTCCAAATGCTTTATCAGCATTGTGGTATGTGGAATTATCTCCATTGAAATTTCTTCATTTTACTTTTTTTTCTGCTCACCATTGAAGTGATGTGACTGTCACTGAGCAGCCTTTAGTGACCATTGTTAATAAATTCCAATCCAATCTTGAAAGCAATTTTTTTTTAGCTTCTTGCATCCAGGAATAAGTTGAATAAATTTCAGTAAAAATCACCATTTTGGGTTTAGAAGATATCAACTTCTGTTTTATCAAACATAAGATTAGACCAAAAATTTTACCATGATTTTTGAATTAAAGAGTCAGGCATTTCTACCATACTTCAGCAACCCAGTAAATCACATCTTTAATCATTTTTTAAGTTTTCTTTGACTTTGAACTTTGATCAGAGTCCTTCTCTTGCAATCAAAGCTTGTAAGAGCATTTTACAAATGTAAAGTTTGATATTTTGTAATTCTTCTTGGTCCATAGACTGCAAAAATGAAATGACATTGGGTGGTGGAAAAACAACTTTTATGTAATCTTTTAGTAAGATTGTGTCAGAGCAATGACTCAGGGCTTTGTTAATTAATAGATAGACTTTGTAAGGTAAACCATTTACTTCATTGAATTAAGAAACTGGAGGAACAAATTCAGTTTCAAATCATTCTTGAAATAAATTAACATTCATCCAAACTTTTTTTAGTAAACTGGTAAAGTTACCATATTTATGTCCTTTGAAGTACATGCCTTTTACAGACTTACCAGTCACAATTAATTATGTTTTATTAGTAGCCAAAGCATTGCTACAAACCATGAATGTCAGAAGCTCCTTATTCATTTTGAATCCTCCGGCTAATAATTCTTCTTTGGAAGTTAAATTCTTAATAGAAAGTGCTTTAAAATCTAGTCCAGTCTCATTTGTGTTATATAACTGCTGAGGGGAGTAGTTTTATGGTGCAAACCACCTCTCCAACTCAGGTAAATATATTTCTCTTACGACAGCATCTGCTGATAAATTTGCTCCCTTAACTGTCAAACTCTACACCTCCTTTTCCAGCAATCTAACCATCAGTTGCTGGCTGTATATGCAGAATCGACATTCATAGCTTTGTTCAGCTGTAAAGCTTTTTCTTGAATCAATGAGCCACAGACAGTGACACCTTTCTAACTTTATTTTAGGTAAACCAAAAAAATATATCTTCACAGAGGGTGTCATGAGCAGAAACTGTTAAATTATGGCATTGTTAAATTGTTTTATCACTTTTCTTAATACAGAAATGTTCAATCTTAGACCAATTTTTTTCCCAATCACTAATTGTAGCCTTACCGACATCAAATCAACAGCCAATTTTGAAGCTCTTCTCCTTCGTTTATTTGTTTGATCGCTTCAAGTTTTTCTTTAACTGTTAAGATACTGTGTTAACACTTTGTGGACATTTTACTATATTTAATCTGGTTTGAGTGGTTAATAAAAAGCTTACAGCAAATGTAACAATGTGTCATTGATAAACTTGTACACAATACTCACTCAACATGAAGTTGAGCAGATACTGATTTGCGATAAGAAACTACTGTGCCATATTTTTAGTTCATTGCCTTAGCAAATAGGCAAGGTCACATTATTGTGTGGTGTGTTACATAGTGTACATCACTCTGATAGAACCATAGGACTTATTAAGTGAATGCTTTATCAGGGGTAAAATTGCTTTATTATTAACTTAAAATAAAAAAAAATTCAGATATCAAAACTATTGAGCTAATAACAAATGTGTAAGTGGAGTTTTGTTTATATTTTGTTTCTGCCTCCCAACATAGGCAGAGAAGAACTGAGTGCTCCAAAATGAAGTTTCAAATGTTGTGGAATTATAAAATCTTAACATCAAAGTTTTTATGATCAAAAATAACTTGGCTAAAATTCTGGTGATCAAGTTGGATATTTACTAAACATTACAAATTCATTATGCTATCGCCACAAGTTAACATATGATAAAGATTTATATGTAGATGAAAATATAAAAATTATTTTTATTTAAGAATGATGTTTACTAACAATGTACTCAGCAAAGCTAGTTTAACATATATCAGCTGTTTCATACTACTGAGGAGAAAGAGACTGTATTTTCTTTTGATTGTTAGTTCTCTGGAAAATGTCAATCCCAGAAGGTAAGATATTCCTAATTGATATCATAAATCAGCCAAACTAGAAGCAATAATAAAAAATATTTCATACTAATTTAATGTATATTTTTTGAATTTGAAGGAAAAAATGAACTTTTCTCTTATTGGAAACAAGATAAAATTTTGCATTGCTGTAATTGATTATGAATGTTTTAGCAGGAACTTTGAAGTTAACTACCTTTGTTTACATTTTTGTTTTGTTTGTCACTCAACAGTCATTTTCTGCTCACAGTTCTTAATTGGACCAAGACCTATAGTTTAAAGTATATTCTGGATTACTACAAACATCCATGGCCTAAATGGGACTTGAATCCACAAACTTTTAAATTAAAGACAACAGTGTTAATTGTTCAATTGCCATATCTGCATTTTCTTTTGGATATTGTTAACCAAATAGAAGAAGGTCATAAGAATATTAGTTAACAAATTATGAATAATGACATTTAAGATTTTAAACTAAATATAAATGTCCGGTACAGACTGTCTTATTGCATGAATTTGGCATCTTGGTTTAGGGCACAATTGGATCCAGGAACTTCCTTCCTTTTCCAATGAAGATTTATGGCCACCAACATTCTTAAATTTTTCACCAAGTGAAAATGTTTTTTTTATGTGATTGGCCATTGAACAAAATATTATGAAATTCTTTTTAATGCTGAAGATAATATATTTCATCGAAACTAACTTTTTAAAAGTAAATTTTCATTTATATTTCATACAAACATTAGGTAAAACATTAGATTAACTTTTTATTAAAACACATATTATTTCATTACTCAACCTATTTTCTTCATATATTTAACGTTTTCTCTTTATTTTTCATACTTTTTTTTTTAATTTGATCAATGATATATCTAGTTATTTTTCTCTCCTCTGCTTGTAGTTATTTTCTAAGATGAAAATATGCTTCTTAGAAATCTCATAAACTAGAGATGTGAAAGTAATTGCAAAAAAGACTTATACAGTTTTTTATGGAAAATGCCAACATTGTTAGCAACTTTTATTGAAATTTTAGGAATGACACATTTTTTCATGTAAATAAAAAGCTACCTGAAAAATAAGGTATATAATATATTAACTTATTTTTAAGTATAACCTTCTCTTTCAGAGCAAAGGCAATGCCCTTTTCATTAGTGAAAAGTAAATGCATTGTAAGAAATGTGTGTGATAGAAAGGTTCATGTAGAGATAAGCAGAAATAGATTAAATACCACGAAAGAAATTCTCTATTTTATTGGATATGTCATACAAATTACTACCATTTGTCATCTTTGTAAAAAATATTGTCTTTAAAAATAATTTTGAAGTTGGAAATACTGTTGAGACAGTTATCACTCAATAACTGTATTTATCATAAATAAGATATTTTACATTACATTAGATATTGAGTATCTAATGTAATGAATATTGCTAAGTTACATGAGCTCAACTGCAATATTTAATTTTAACCTATCAAATTATTTTTTAAGTTTTATAAATAATTTATTTCTAAATATATATATTGAGAAATGTAAAAAGTTGTTTATATATTACATTCAGTAAATTTTTATCTGCTTTTCTTCTACTTTAGAATTATAATTCACAATTAGCTGTACTTTCTTATTGCTTTAGTTATTTTTTTTATTTAAGAATGGTTTTTATTAAATCAATAGATATTTAGCTTAACCATTTCCATTTTTTGATTGGTTGTATTTTAGAATTCTTCATCTGTGAATTCTCAAGATGCTTCATCTTCAGTAACAACTGCATTAGGTGTGTATTAACTAAAATATATTATAATAAATCTTAAAAATTATTATGTATGAATTTTTTTATATTTATATAGGTGTTTTACATAAATATACTTATTAACTACATGCATATGTGAATGTATGTAAATATATATTTTTTTGTGTTTAGTCTGGTGATCTAATAATATAATCTGGTGGTTTAATAATCTACCACACATTTATATAATACAATATCACTATTGTATTATATAAATGTGTGGTAGATTATTTTAAATTTTGAAATTGTTTTTAAAGAATGAAAAGTTAACAAATTACATAGTTTGTTCCATAAAAACTCAACATTAATCTTTATTTTCAAATGTTAAATACATCATTTTTCATATTTGTTTTAAATTACATAGAAAACTTTTTTATGTTATTTATAATGTGAAGATGTTAACAGTATAAATGTGAAGATGTTTCTTTTTGTTATGGAAATTATATATTATACTTTGATTCAAAAGTAATTGATGATATTTGAATGAACTCTTGAGCTACATGTAATCAGATATATCCTGTTATTTATAGCTAATAAAATTTATTAGTGTTGATACATTATTAAAGTATTGTTTTAGTAAAGTATGTTAAGAAAATGAATTCTGAGTTTATATTTGGTGTTGTCTCCATTTGAAGTCAAAATCACTGCCCTGAGTTGATATTTAAAAATATTTTTGAATATACAGATTTTAGTACTATTGACAATATTCCATGTAAAACAACAATTAATGTATAAAATTATTTAGTATGATTTTCAAATCTCATGAAATCATCTTTTATTATAATATTTGCAGTGTTAACAAGATTACCAAAATGAGTCATTCATAATATTTTATTGATAAATCTAATTTTATTATATAAGAATTTTATTCTCATTTTTTGTATATTGAACAAGTTTTGGGTATGCTTTATATTTTTTACTTTCAAATAAAATTGTGTGAATTTATTATAGTTGTATTTAGTAAATAATAAATCACATTAAATTAAGTGGTTGTTTATATATTATATAAGGCCTTTT
Organism: Latrodectus hesperus; assembly: GCA_037975125.1. NCBI lineage: Eukaryota > Metazoa > Arthropoda > Arachnida > Araneae > Theridiidae > Latrodectus > Latrodectus hesperus. The sequence goes on from CM075862.1 coordinate 73,376,445, forward strand.
TTAATCTGTAAGTATACATTGTTTCCTGAAGTTAAATTTTAAAAATTTATTTAAGATTGTAAGAATTGCAAGTTATGTAGGAATATTTTTCAAAGATTTTCTCATTTAACCAACTTTATAAATTACCTCTCCCCCCTTTTTTTAAATGTTAAAATTCAGTAAAACTTTTAAATGAGCGTTTTTCATGTACCTACTTGACAAATTTTTGCAGTTTTTAAATCTCCATTTATTGAAAAAATTAAAAACAATTAAAATCAATTGTAATTATTTAATCAGTATTTTGAGTCTTCAGTCATATTTGTTTGTAATAAGTATTAAACATTAAAAGTTATACCTAATCTTATTATTTCCTTTTATTTCTGAATTACTGTTATGAAACAATTGGAAATTGGAGAACATTATTTTGTTAATTGAGTATGTTGATAAAATAATGTTTATATCTTCATAGTGAATCTGTATTTGAGCATTAAAACCATGCACATGCATGCATAGCACATTACTATGTTAAATAATGGGAGAAATAATATTGTAGAATACTTAAATGCTTATATATATATATATATATATATATATATATATATATATATATATATATATATATATATATATATATATATATAATTCATTGTTATTTTTTGCAATTAAGTTTTTTTGTGCTGGCAGCATATTAAAATTTAGGTATGAAGACAAAAATATATTTGATTTTATATTTACATAAAGATAAAAAAGAATCATATTGTAGCTTAGTTAGTGTACTCAATATAAGTATTTATTATTTATCCAAAGTTTGTCTTAAGATAAATTTCTAGCTTTACTGAATATGTAAGTTTCAATAAAAATAATCAGTTAATGATTTTTTAAAGATATATTTTGAAATATCATCTCCTATATTAGACTTACTTCATTGTACTAATAGTAAAGTACTGTAAGTAGAAAGCCAGAAAATAATTAAATTTTTTTACTTTTGCAAATATCTGTTGCATTTATATAAAAAGAATTAAGTAAAATATAATTATTTGTGACTGTTTTATAAATGAGAAAAGTTAAAATGAAATAAATGTGTCATATCCATTTAAAAATTAATTTTCATTTTATTTTTCTTATGGATCAACAACTAGTGCAATATGATTTTTTTTGTAAAATTTTAACATGATAGGGTTAAGAATATTGAAAATAACCACATAGATTATATGAATTTTAGGTTAAATAATTTTGCTTTCAATTGACACTTGATATATTTTTTGGATGACTTATTTAAAATGAATGCTTACCCTAGAATTATTTTTTAATGATTGTTTTTTTTTTTTGTAAAAATCTAGGTAAAAACAATGAAAATGATCCTGATTTTAGCAATGTAAGTTTAGTTTTATTCATTTCTCTTGTATATAAGTGTAGTAAATATTTGTAATTAGGTAATTTTGATTAAATTTATTTACCATTAATAAATTATTATTATCCTAAATGCTCCTATCCTAGTATCCCTTGTAGTAAACAAAGTAATCACAATCTTGAGTACTCATGTAATCTGTCCTTTTGTTTTCTTTTTCTCCCTTTTTGTAACTACCCTGTAACAGGTTGGGGCCTCCCCTTGAGATGCTATTGCCACTTTGATTGCTATTAGTTTTTCATGGGTATTCTATACATGTCCCTGTAAAGCAGGTAATTACTTTGGTCCTGGTAATTACTTTGGCCACTCCTTCAATGACCAAAATAATAACTAGGATCTTCTTTTCCATACCATAATGTATTGGTTATCTGGAAAAGCTTATACTTTACATTTTAACATTAAGGTAAACAAGAAGTGCTTCAAGTCCATTACCATAATGTTCTAGTCAATTGAACCAATGCATTATTTTGGTCACTGCTTCAATGACCAAAGTAATAACTAGGATCCATAATGTACTGATCATCTGGAAAGGTTTATACTTTACTTTATGGCCGCTGCTTCAGGTCTATTCCATAATGTACTAGTCAATTGGACCAATATACTACTATGGCCACTGCTTAAGGGAAACAGCAAGTATGTTGAGCTCCTCATCCCATCATTCTGTTTACATTGATCAAGTGTTTGTACATATGCTGGTTGACTCAATTATGTTGGAGGCCACTTCAGTTTATATTTAATTTGTATTGTATAGGCTCAGGCTAGCACTGAGGCAGTCATCTTGTATTTCTTTATTGGCTCCATGATGGGTGTTGTGGTCAGAATTTCTGAAATAAACAGTTTTTTCTATGGATTGTATTTATAATTCTTTATTCCCTATGGACCAACAAATAGGATGTGATGAGAAATAGTTTGTCATTAAAAAATGGAGACGTATCTTGATTATATTTATCTTTCTTTATTAATGTATTATTGGTGCAGGGAAATATGTTCACAAGATGAATTCTGGTGATCTCTTGATTGAAGTATTATCTGCTAAACAAGCTGAAATCATACTAAAATCGAAATATCTTAATAATATTGATGTTACTATTGTATCTTCCCAGAGTAGATTAAGCTTTAGACAGAATATTTCTGCTAAAACGGGTTGTTTAATATTTCAAAGGTAGAAGTTACAGATAATTTTGTTAACTAAAAAAAGTGTGTCATCTACAGTCAAGTGAGGGTGCATTGTTAATACTAAATACCTCATGCTAATATTTATGACTTCTATAATATCACAATTAGAGCTAGCTATCTAAATTATGGTGTATGACCTTATATTCCAAAACCTTTACATTGATTATATGCAATGTTTTGGAATGCCAAAGTGCTTGTAGGGTAACTGACTTACACTCAATGTGCTTCTACAAAATTATACAAAAGGAAAGAACACAGTGATGTACAATAATGTCAAGAACATTGTACTTTAGCTGCTCACTTCATGGCGATTGGGATGAGACTACTTGTTTTCTGTTATTGTTGTCATTCGTTGACAATTAAATACTTATTTCCACTCTATGTTTAGCAAAATAGTTACATTAAAAGCTCTAAACAGAGCATATAACAAATTCTGAATTAAAATAACAAAAAGTCAACTTTTTATTATAATGTACTTTAATATGGAGGTAGTAAAGTTAATCAAGGATAAAATATTAAATTTAAAAAAAGACTACTTTGTATATAATCATTAAAATAAATCTTTAGATGTACAAGAAAGTGGTACATTGTATTATTTTTTTGAAATACTACTGTGATACTTCTTTATTTGAATTTTTAATGTAATCAACTTTAATGTAATATGAATTTTTAATGTAATTAATTTAAATATTGCTACTATATAGCTGAAATTTTCTTATATTGGCATTGATATTTTAAGTCATGTTTCTACCTATTAATGTAAAATTACATACATATATATATATTCATTCACATTAGTAAAATGCAATGTTGTGCAGAAGAGAGTAATGCTTGTAAAATTTGAGATGTAAATTTAATAAAATGATTTTCCACTATACAGAGTGTGAAAGCGAGGACTAGAAAGTTGAAAATACAATGGCACGTAATTCCATCACACCAACTTCTGAATTTGTTGATTTTTCAGCTGATTTCTGTTTTTCAAATATGGATTAATTTTCTGTCAAATCCTATATAAAAGGAGAAAAATGTATATTTATTAGGCTGTATCTGCCAAACAGTCTACAGATTTTAAGGATTTGTTTCACTATATGTACTGCTGTTCCCCTGTTAAAAATGTGAACCCAAATCATGCTCTGAAATTTTAGATTTGTTCCTTCTAAAGAAATTTTAAAGGCTGAAATTGTGAGTACTTAGTTTTAAACAGTTTATTCAGTTACAGTTCTTGAAGCCATATACCCTTTTAAGCATTATGTGCTTTTCTTTGATGAAAGCTTAAATGATCATCTGAAGACAAAACAATTGGATTGCAATGTAAGATTTTTGTATAATGATATCATTAAAACACAGTTAGTGTACTCATCAGATTTTTTAGGTCTCTCAGCTGGAGATATTTTGCTGGAAAAATTGAATGTGAAGAGTGTTTGGAATTAGGAACAAGTGGATTACTCCAGTTAATGGCTGGCCCAAATATAAACTGATCCATTTTTATTAAAATAGCTGATTTTTTAAAAATAGTAAACTGTATTCAAATATTGTAAATATCAGAAACTACAACCTACACATTATACACAACACTTACAGCCATGGATGTTCCTCATTTCTTGAAGTTGAAGTAACAGCAAGTGCTGTGTACAGACTATTTTGAGGACTTGCTCACTTGTAGGGGTGATTTTGAGTAGCCTAGTGCCATTTTGTAAAATTCAATGAAAAAGATGCTAGTCAATTAAATATTAGATTTTTTACCAAAAAAAAAAGTCATCAGAGGATTGTATTAAGCAAAACTTTGATGACAAAAAGATGGATGATGCAATTTTTTTTTAAAATTTCAGATCATTTTTAGCATAAATGACAAAAAAGCTAGTCGAAAAATTTCCATAGCATGAAACGTATCATGTTTAGATCCTCAAACTCTGATGTGTTATGAATCGTCTAGTAATTTAAATAAAATGCAGAAACTTTTGTGTACAGAAACTGGATTTGTCTAATGCATCTAAAATAAATGTGTCAAAATGTGATTTTGTTTTAAAAAAATCTCATAATTTTGTAGAAGAGTTTAAATTATTTAACCAATTGTAAGATTTCTAGATTGTATTGGTGAGAAATTTGATCCTATTAAAGATAGAATAGAATTTTTTTTATTTTAACTTACACTCAAATAGATAAAATTATTGTCACTTATGGAATGTAGTTAATTTACTTTTACTACTCTTACATGGTCAAGCATCTGTTGGACATGGGTTTTCTGTGAAGATAAATTTGATGGTAGAAAATTTTAAATAATCAATTGTGGTTAAGTACATCATTGATCATGTTCGAAACATAGGTGACAAAAATATAATAGTTAGCAAAGACCTACTTAGTATGATTTCTGCTGCTGGCGCCAAGCAAAAGTGTAAATTATATTTAAATGAATTAAAACAGAAAAAAAGCTGCTGATAACACAAGGAAAGCAAACAGCATTTGAAGAAATTGAGGAATTGAAAGTAAAAAATAAGCATTTGGAAGATTACATAAATGAACTTGAAAAATCTACTATAGGGTATGTTGAGGAAGCTGAATGAACTGGTAAATAAACATCAATTGCAAAATTAAACATCTGTCACTGGTACTTCAGAGAAGCAACAGTTATTACTCAGTATTAATAATGATTAAAAGCAAGAAAGCCTAGAACATGGATGTGAAATTGTATAATTTCTAAAGAATTTGAAAGTAAACAAGAAAAATTTAAAATAACTTTTATCAAAATAATAATAAAAGAAAAAAATCCTGAAATCTTTACCTAATTATTGTATTTGTTTTGAGTGAGTATATTTATATTTGAAAACAGGTTGTGTGTGTTGTACACAACTGGAAGTACTCAATAAATTAACAGATAGGAATCTATTGAAGGTGTTTAGAAATTCCGAAATTGCTCATTATTTTATACAACATATAATTCAGTAATGTAAAGAATATTGCTGTGTTTCTGTTACAGCTCTAAATTCATTGAAGGTTTTTGAATTAATCATTAAATATACTTCTAATTCAAATAAAAAATATTAATTTTTGCAATTATTTATTTCTATTATTCAAAAATATAATTGAAAAATGTTGCATATACATAATTATATGCATATTCGGTTAAGAACAATTTTTTACATAAAATAGAAAATATTATTTCTCATGAATGTGTCAATATCTTCTGGAAATTTTGATTTAACTCCTGAGAAGTTCTTAAAACTCCTGGAATTTGATTCTTAAAAATCTATACGAACCTGATTTACATTTTCAAAGTTATGATTCCTATGTTTTCCACATTTGTATTTACATTTACAATATTAATGTTCTTATGTTTTCCTCTTTAAAATCCCAATATTTCAAATATATATTTTTTGGCTTTTTATTTATCATTTCAAGTTTATAATTTAGATTTGTATTCTTTTTCAATAAAATATTTTTTGCATCACAATTACATTATCTTTGTGAGATTTTTTTTGTTGCCAAAAAATTCTCATTATGTATCATATGACAATGTAATGTGCAATATAACTTATTCAAACTAATTATATATGACCAACATTTTTTTGAAATTTAGTTTTAAAGTATGAACTGATTTTTTCCAAAGAAATGACTTAAATAATGCCAATTCTAGAAAATTTTTATTTTTTAAGATTTTCTGTTTGAAAATAAATGATTTATATAAGTGCTGAATTGTTATTTAAAACTTGCGTCACTATTGATTTTATATAACTTTATTTAAATCAATTCCATTTTACCAGAAATAAATTAACTGCTTAATTAGTAAACATTTTATGATACATATAATTAATTATGTTTTGTTATTCAAATGTATATAAAGCCCTCTTTTCCAGTTAAGTGAGGTTTATGTTACCAGCTAGGAAATATCTCTAAAATATTACAAATTTACTTCTTTTGACAAATAGAAAGAAATATTCACTTGTTATGAAATCATTTTAAATTACTATTTAGCTATTACTTTATTGTGTTTATTATTTTTGGAATTTTTACATTAATAGAATATTTTATTCACATAGTACTTAAAGCTATCATATTTTAAAATATTTTAGTTTTGGATTTAATTTACCCTTATGTTAATCTTACAAAAGTACCTAAAATTTTTGTTTTTCATGTGAGTAAATTATTTTGAAAATCCTAAAAATATTAACTTTTCAAATTATTTTTCCAGGTTGCTGCTGTATACGGAGAAGAAACATTGTCTACAGTTGTGGAAAAGGAGCAAGCTACTAATTTTGATGGCAAAAATGTTTTATCTTCATTGTGTAAGTACTCTCATAATTGTTTACTTTATAATGCAGATGCTATTCACACTTTTTAGTTTATATGGAATGCAAGTAAAAAATTTTGTGTTGTAAAAACTCAATTTGATACCTCTTATTCTTAACTATCATTCTGTAGTACCAATTCCATGTTAATAATTATTTTTGTGATAGCAGAATAGTTATTTTGTTCCATTCTTCTTGAATTGTTTTTCCACAGTTTCCACAAAAGCTTTTAGTAGGACGTGCAGGTTTTAAAAGTCCAAGATCACAAATATTCACTGGTGATACATCAAGAGATTTATCAGGAATATCAATGTTGGAGATAGTTTTAATTTTCATTTCTTGTTTTATTTTTTCTAAAAAAATAATTGGAATATTTGGTTGTTTGCTTTGTCTTGTTGCAATTCAATGGATCTATTGTATTGTGTGTAAAGAGCTGGAATTTCATATTCAAAAACTAGAGGGAAATTATTGATAGACTTTAGAATAGATTTTGACATTTTTATCAGCATTTTTTACTTTTATCATTTGTATGAAAAACATTTGACAATCATAAATCCTTTAGAAAAGCATTCTTTTGATTTTTTGACTCAAGTAGTAATATTTTTTTCTTTTCTTTTATGATGAAATTTTTGTTTTAATCACTTATAAGTAGACCCAAGCTTCATTCATTAAAACTTTTTTTCATTTCTCTTCTGATAAATGTTTTTCATAAACAATTCTTCAGCATTTTATATGTTCATAGATATAATGCTGAAAAAATTAATAAAGCATTAAGATGATAAGTAAAGCTTCCAGCAATAATTGTTACCTTGTTAAAAATTCCAGAATTTGAGAATAAAATTCTTATATAAATTTTTTCATGTAAAAAAAAAAAAAAAAAGAAATGTCTGAAATGTATATCTTTCCAAAGTACACAGCCTCTGTACAGATACAATTTCAAAAGTACTCTTTTTTTTAAAAGCAATTTTTCTGAAGTACTTGAAAAATTGTCAGATTTTTTTCTTTGCTATTGGTGCTCTAAAAACTAAATTTAAAAAATACTTTTTCATTATTTGATTTCATTTTTTTAAATTTTAATTTTCATATTATAAACAAATACTGATTAGAAACTTGTTTATGAGCTTAAATATTTTCCTAGTTTCTTCCATTCATTTCTTCTTTCCACCATTAAAGTCTTTCTATATTGTTATTTTTTGTTTCTTTTCTAAATAAATGAAAACAAGGGTCAGAAAAGTTTGAATTATTGCCTGTAAATATTAAAAAATTTATTAAATTTTTTTATTACTATGTTTTTTTCCTATAGTTAATGTTGTGACTCTGATCTATAAAAGATAATGTTAAATCAAAAATTCTAAATGGCAACTATTTAACTTACACACATTTTGTACATACAGTATGCATTACATATTGAAAAAGCTCAATTGGGAGAACTGTATTTTTTAAGTAATTCAGAGCAGTAAAAATATAATATAAAGTAATCTAAACTAAATATTATTTGTTGTGAAAAGGTATTATTCTGATGTTTGATTTAGTTTTATTTTGCTGTTAAGATTGTAATGTTTCTTTAAAGGAGATAAAGAATGGAATTAGTTTTTAGAAAATCTTTGTTTTCTGAGAACCAATTGTGTTTGCCATATCAGGTAGTGTAGAAATATTGAGAAAAAGGTATAACAAGTGAGAAGTGTCTTCTAAGTTTTGTTATTAAAATTTATATATATTTGAAATAAAATATGAAAACTTGATTATTTGTGTCATGATAAATTTACTTTGCCTTATTTCATTCATTGAATTAAAAGTTAGTATTACTAAAGCAACATTATCATACCTAACATATTTATATTCATAATTAAAATAAACTTTGTACACATGCTTAATTTTACATTAAGAATTCTAAATAATGCATCACACAGTATGTTGAAATAATATTTACATTTTTCTTTTTTAGTTAAAATTTTTCCCATTAGATGATTAGTTAACTGCTCAATTAAGTATATAGATTTCTTTTTGTAAAATTAAAATACTCTGTTTGACAATTTGATTTAAATTTTGTCATGCAATGAATGAATAGCAATTTTTTGAACACTGATAGCAATTTTTTTGAACCTGAAAACACTGATTTCTTAGTCTGCTGATAGTCTTTTGATTTTGGTCAGTGCAAGCAGTAATATTGCTCCGCAATGAAACATAGTATCAGTAAGCTAGAATTCGACCTCTTTTAAAATCAAATATTCTTGTGAGTATTCCTCCATGCTGCACGAGATATCAAAGAATTTTTCACCATGCCCTAACTTCAAATGCAGTTTGTGAATAAGAAATTGATGCAATTTCTTCATTTAAACATGTTATGGATATGATCTGCTTCCTGTTTTACATGAATGCATTGAAAGCTATTCAATTAAATATTTCTTGTAAATTTCACATGTGTAGCATTTTGCTATTTTTGTGTGCCAATTTTAATGAATGCAACACACTTTTATAGTGCATGAAATGAAATTTATAATACTATACCGATATTTATAAAAATTTGTTTTTTTTTAAATTTATGTTATTTAATTTACAAATTTTATTGTTTTATAGGTTCAGGAGCATCCATTTTGAAAAAGGTATTTATAAAATTGTTCTTTAATTTAAATTCTTCCTTAAGATTTATATTTTGCATTTTTAATATTTTATCACAAACAAATAACTATTGTGGAAACTCAATTTTATTGATCTTGTATGTCAGAAAATTGAAAATTTTTTTTATATGTAAAATGTTGTAAGCTAGAAAATGTGTTTTGCTTGATGTTAAGAGAAAAATCCCTCCTTTAATAAAAGGAATCATGTTTTCTCAGAAATTCATGAATTTTCTTGCAATGCTTCCAATGTATTTTTTGTACAAATCCAAATAGCTCTATCATCTAACTCTTCTGGGTTTGTTTTTTTCCAAAAAATTCCATATGTTAAATTTATTTTCTGATTTTTTAAAAACTACATTACAAGAATGTTAAAAGTTATTAAAAATTACCCCCTTGCAAATATAAAAATTATTTTCTTTTATTAGGAAAAAAGCCAGAATTGGTGGAAAATGTAGACAGACAAAATAAAATATTCAAATAGTTTGCAAGTGCAATTAGATACATAAATTTTTTTTAAATAAAATTAATATATATGTATATATTGATTATATCTGAGCAGTCTTATTTCAAACCAAATTTCTGATTTAATATTTTACATTGTTATTTTAATTGCTTATAGTTTCGAGCAATTAATTTCAAACCTGTGTTTAATTTTTGTTTAAAATAATGTGCAAATTTAAGCATTAATGAAAGTATTGAATAATTTGAGTTTAAAGTTAATACTCTTGAAATTCAGTGCATCAAAGTTTAATAGAAATATAAATGAAAGAGCTAACTTCGAGACCCAAATATGAAAGCCATTTAGGATATAATGTTATTAATGTCAACAAAAAATAAAATATAATGCTTTACAAGATACTCTGTTTTAAATATAATTTCAGAGTGTATTACCCAGAAAGGTAATATTAAACTTTTCTCTTTGTGCTGAAGCGCATTCTGCTGGAGAAAAAATGAACAAGTATTTAGGAAAGGATATTTGCCACTCTGAGACTATGCAACTTATTTTCTATAGATTTTCATAGCACTGAATAATATTAAGATCTTTGCTGAGTTATAAAATTGTATTTCTTATTTACACTTGACATCTCTGAAGTAAGAATGGATTCTCTTTGTGTAAAAGAATTATAAAAGCCTGCATGTTCATATCACTAAAAAGTGTTTCTGTAAAATAAGTATTCTTATAATGTGTCCTTAAAAGAAAGCATCACATAATGTGATTATGTACTATGGTTGTGTACAAAAGGTCTCTTTAACATAGAAATTAATTAATGCAATTTTATAATTTTTTCTAATAAATTTATTAAAATTAATGTTATAATATGTTAATTTTACTAATTTTAGTTAACATGTAAAATAATTTTAATTAACATATAAGAAATTTAATCAACATTAACGTATAATAATTCTTTAAATGTAACTTTTGCAATTAGAAATCTTTTGATAATTAATGATCATATTTAACATTTCTATATTTATTCTGATAAAAATACTTAGTTTTTTTCTTATGCATTAAAAACAAAAATAGTATGAAAATTTTTCTTTCTATCATAGAAATTGTAAAGAATTTCTATGTCTATCTAATTTTTTACTATCTAATTTTTTACAACAGGGGCAAGTAATTCAAGCTAAGCAAATTTTACATATAAATATTTTTAGCTCTAAGTTTTTGCTGTATTAAGAAATGTTTCCATAATTATTAATATTTTATACTTAGTTATGTATTAATTCAGTATTTAAAATTTCTATGTATATGAGAAAGACTATTAAATTTTAGCTAGTAATTATAAAAAGTGTCTTAGCTTTTATTAATTTTATTAATTATGATAATCTATTTATTCCCTAATTATAAAAGCACAATGTTTTTTACAATCAAAATTCTTATATTTTTCTTATTTTTTTTATTTTCATTGTAAGCTGCCCATTTTTTATTCTTTTTACTATTTTGTAGTATGAAGTGTTAATATAAGGATATTAAAGTTGATTCTGCATTTTCTTTTTAGTATTTTGAAACTAAAAATTCTGCTGAAACATCAATTTCTTCAAATTTAAAAGCTTCATTAGGACCTGTTATTGTAGATGTTGTAAGTGCAAAAGAAGGTGGTTTAACAGTTTTTTCTGGTAAGAAAAATGCACTACTTTCTGACAAAACTGAAAATTCAAATGGACAATCTAAACCACAACTAATTGATCATTCTCAGCAGAATTCGAGAATTCTGATAAAAGTAATTTTTTCTTATGCTTTTTTTGCTTATCACATTTTTGTTTTTTTGCTGATTTTGGACTTCCTTTCATTTTTTGTTTCTTTGAATATTTTATTGTTTTTTACATTAATATGATGTTATACATGAATTACTGTATAGTCATATTTGATGAACCAAAGACTTGTTGATTTGTAGATTCTAATAATTAAAATTCTCTTTTTTAGAATGATGGAAGCATGTTAAAGTCCAATTCAATTCCCACAGATATGAATTTTATCTCAAAAGTTATGCATCCTCATTCTATATTCAGTCTACAAAAATCAATCCCAGTGATTCCTGGAGGTCAACTCAGCACCCAGGGTATACGTTATTTGTTTAACATCAAGATAATGATAAATAAAAACAGAGTAGAAGATGCCCATGCTTTGAGTATGTATTGTATAATTTTTCATTGATATATTAGTTCAAACATGTTTTTATGTATCAATTTAATTCCTCATATTTATAACTTCACATCATATTTATAACTGATTGTTTTATTTTACAAAATACTATCAACTATGTGACAGTTAATACATTTTTTTAATACTTCAGGATTCGCACAACTCCTGGAAAATCCTTGAAACTCCTGTAATTTTGACTTGACTCCTTGAAAATTGTGAATTACTCCTGAAATTTTTTCTTAACTTGAGACATTAATGCCTTTTGAATTAATTTTCTTTTAATATTTTAAAATTTTCAATCAAATTGTCGAAAAACTTAATTTAGTATTGATTTTTAATATTGCCACTAGATGGCAGCACAATCAATATTAAATTTTTTGTATTTTTAACTGTTGACTTGTATAAGCATTTTCAGGATCTAGATCAGATCCAATAATTTCATGATAACACGGTTTATTATTATTTAGATTTATGTAAAGTGAAGTGAAACATTATGTAAAATGAAGTGAAGTAATTACCAAGCAAAAATTAATTTGTTCTGCAATTAAGACCGGCGATTTTAATTGATTCTTTTTATATTTGCTGCTGTTTTCCTTTTATTGTATAAAATTCTTTGAATATTAATATTTAAATATAAAATTTTTGAGTTAAAACATATTTTCCATGTTTCCCTTGATGCCGACCGATTGGCTGAGTGGTTAGTGTTCCTGACTCCTGAGCTGTTGGTCCCAGGTTCGAATCCCAGTTCGGGCATGGATGTTTCTTTCCTTCTCTCTGTCCTTTCTTCTGTGTTGTTGTATGAATGTGGCGCACCCGATAAACGGGTTTGTGGTGGTATGGCGCGGGTAACGCTACTCGCCTTCATTACTTGGTTCGCAGGTGCCCGCTTGGTAACGACAAATGAGTAGCAGTCTCTGGCCTTGTTGTGGTGTAGGGTTCAACCCTCTTGTGCCCACCATTGGAAAAAAAATGTTTCCCTTGACGAAAATTACATAAAATTCAATTGAATCATTATAAATTTGTTTATTAATGAAATAAAGACTGAAATAAAAGTTATTGAATCAGATTTACTAGATGGTCAGCCTTGGCGCGGTTTTTGGTGCCAAATTTGGTGAACATTTTTACTGGAAACCCGGCAAACTAGTGTTTTGGCAACCCTATTTGTCGTTAATTTCTCATGAATATTTACCAATTTAAATTCATTAATATAAAATTTAATCAAAAAATTTTATGGATAATTTAACATATCAACTTTATTATTTTACCATTGATGTTTAAAATCTATAAATCTGCGTTTTTTGTTAAATCTGTAAAATTAGTTGAGCATATTGTTAAATACCAACAATGTATGAAATATTTGTCACTATTTCAGCCATTTTCCTGCCACCATTTTTCACGATCGGAAATTCGTCACGCCGCCACCCTTGGCGACTTTTTTAAAATTTCGTCAATGGTGACCGTACGGTGAACTTTTACCTTATTATTTAATATGCCTGGTGGAAAGGGTCTTTTCAACGATCATTGGATTCTTGAAACTATGTCTAATAGTTGTATTTGTTTTGAGTAAGTGCATTAATATTTGAAAGGAAATTGTCATACGCATCTTGAAATACTCAATAAAATAATAGACAGGAATCTATTGAAAATGTCTAAAAACTCTAAAATAACTCATAATTTTATACAATGTATAATCCAGTATTATATAGAATGTGGATTTTTTAAACAAGATTTTGCTGTTGTAGCTGTAAATTCATATGAAGGCTTTTGAAATAATTATTAATAATTTTAACTTAAATGAAAAATAGTCTCATTAAAATTTGCGATTATTTATTTTTATTACTTGCAGAATTGAATGATAAATATTACATGTACACATAAGTAAATGCATATTTGGTTAACAAAAATTTTTAAAATAAAATAAATAAATTATTTAACGTGAATGTCGATACCTCCTGGAAATTTTTGATTTGACTACTGGAAAACTTAAAACTCCTGAAATTTGATTCTTGGAAATCTGTATGAACCCTGATACTTAATTACCATTATAAAGCAACCTTTGAAATGAATTGTCGCAATATTCTTAAATTTTGATCAGTGTTTTACAGTTAATGTTGAAATTCATTAAAATGACAAGAGTCCATGAATCGCAAAAAGAATATTTAATGAAGCAAGTTACAAAGAAAAGAAATTATACATGTACTAAACTAATAGAACAGAACATGGTGTATTTATAGATTTTGGACAGCTTGAACACAACCACCAATCAAAAGGCAGTGCAGCAGACAATTGCGGACGTCTTAGAAGACTACAGTTTTACAGACGAAAAGAGACTTACTTTGTGTTTCATAGCGATTACTTGCATTATATTATTTGCAACACTGGCTCTTAATCACAAAGAAACATGCACAATAAAATCATATAAATCAATAAAAATAAGTATACATTAAGAAATTAGAGACGTTAAAGCCATCCAATATTTACATTAACATGATGTAATCTAATACAATTTTAATCCACATAATGGTAAAAGCTCCTTTAATTTAAACTTAGATAAAGATTTTGTAAACATATCAGCAATTTGTAGGTTAGATGAAATACAGTAAACTTTTATATCATGACAATTCAAGATATGTTGAACAAATTTTAATTTAATGTCTATATGTTTTAATCGACCTTTGTTGTTTTCATTTGTTACACACTTAATACAAGATTGATTATCTTCAAAAATCATGATTTCTTTTATATTAGTTAATTCCAAAAAAATGTTTTTCAACCACAATGCATCTTGAATGGCTTTACTTAGGGCAATAATTTCTGCTTCTGTAGAATATAAAGAAATACAATTTTGTTTTTGACAAAACCAAGATATTGGACAATTATTAAACATAATTATGTTACCAGAAATGGATTTTCTGTCATTTGGGTTTGCATCCCAGTTAGCATCTGCATAGATATTTAAGCATGAATTTTTATCCACACACTTTTTATATTCCAGTTTTAAAGTTGAAGTACCTTTCAGATATCTCAAAATTCTTTTCAATGCACTCCAAGCACTATCAGTAGGGTGTTCTTGAAGTTGACTCAAACAGTTTACAGCATAAAGGATATCTGGACGAGATGTATATGCTAAATAAATTAAAGATCCTATTAGTTCTGGGTAGGGTCCACAAAAAGCACTTCCTTTATCAAAATCAGCTGCTGTTGCTCCTACTTCCATGGGAGTAGAGATTATTTTAGCATCAAAAATATTAAATCTGTTTAATAAATTCAAAATATCCATTTCTTGATCTAGATACAGTCCATCAGAAATAAATGTTATTTTAATTTTTAAAAATTCAGAAACTGTTCCAGATTTAGACATTTCAAATTCTTTTGATAATAATCCAATTATAATTTTGATTTCACTATCATCAGTACCCGCAATTAATAAATCGTCGACATAAAGTGCCATTAGAATTCTTTCACTTTTAGACTGACGAATAAAAATGCATTGTTCACTATTTAATGGCTTAGAGTTTAATTTGATAATGAAATTTAAAAATTTTACATACCATTGACGAGGGGACTGCTTAAGTCCGTATAAGCTTTTCTTTAACTGGCACTTCCTTCCACTATTAACATCATATCCTTCTGGTTGATCCCTATAAATAATTTCTTTTAATTCACCATTGAGAAATACAGTTTTAACATCCAGTGAATAAACTTTTAAATTTTCTTGAAGAATAATAGTAAGCACTATACGTAATGCAGGAATACTGATAAGTAGTGAAAATGTTTTATCATAATCCACTCCTTCTCTTTGCAAAAAACCACAAGCAACAAGTCGAACCTTATATTTTTCATCTCGTTTTTGCGTAGAATCCATTTGCATAAAATTGCACGTTTCCCATGTGGTAATTTTTCAAGACACCAAACTTCGTTCTTTTCCATGGACTGCATTTCTTCATCCATTGCTTTCTTCCAAAGATTCTGTTCTTCCTCTGGCAGTGCAGATAAATCTTTAAACGACAACGAATCTTCAAAAATTACCATTGCTTCATAAACTTCTGGTTCAGGATATATAACTGGTGATTTCTTTTGCCTTCGTGTCGTTCCAGAATTTCTTCTGTAGTAATTGTTTCAGTAATATTTTCTTCTCTAATAATTTCTTCAACATCATCTTCATTTTCCGAAATAATGGAATCCACATTCAGAATATTTTTATCTTCTAAATCCATTTTTCTTTCTTCGTTAAATACAACGTTCCTCGATATCACTATTCTCTTTGAATCTGGATCCATTAAACGATATCCCATAGTCGAATATCCCACAAATATCATTCTGTTTGACTTCTTTTCTAACTTCTTCCTTTGAGAAGGAGGAACCAACACCTATGCATTGCATCCAAATACTCAAATGTTTTGAAGATCAGAATCTTTAACATATTTTAATTTATAAGGAGTACAGTTTTCTATGGATCTACTAGGAATTCTGTTTCTTAGGTATGCAGCAGTTAAAATTGCAAATCCCCACAATTTCTTGCTAAGTTTTGCTTCAAATATTTAAGCTTGCCCTTTTTCTAACAGTGTACGATTGGCATGCTCAGCAACTCCATTTAAAGTTGCTGTGTACAGAGGAACTGGATGAATAATGAACTTTTTCGGACTTCCGAAAGTGAAATTGCCAGCAGCAAAAGATAGAGCAGAAGAATATTTTTTATCAGTCTTAGATTCAGATTTGAATCTACATTCCTTTTAAAATGGCCAATACGACCACAATTATAGCACGTTTTCTTTTTACAGAATTTAGAAGTATGTCCTTTCTTTTTACAATGAAAACAGGTGAGTTCTTTTCTCGTAGAAAAAGCCGCAGTGTCCACAGCTTGTTTCATAAAATGAATACTTGTTTTATTTCTCGAATCATTCAAAAGAGCTTCAGAGTCTATCAAACGCTGAGTTACAAAATCTAAGGATAAATTCTCACTCAGTTTATTCTCTAAGGCAACCTTAACAATTTCGGATTCTTAAGGGAGAGACATCAAAATATAGACGACAGTATCAAAATCACTAACCTCCACTCCAGACATTTGTAAATCGGCGACAAATTTTGAAACTTCATCTATGTGCTGGCGCATTGGAACATAATTCCTTCGCCGTATTTTCACCACTCCTTAACTAAGCACTTGATCACTTAGGAGTGACATGAATAATGCGTAGGCTTTCTTTCCTTTAACGTTTTCTGCTTCCTTCTTCACATCGGGCTCCTTAACTAAGTATGTTTCCAGTTCTTTCGCAGACTAAACAGCTTCAACTTGTCGCCACCAAACAGGAAAGTTCTTCCCATCAAATGGATTTATTCCATACAAATCATGCGGCGAAGCCATTGCTTACTGATAAATTTATTCTATCGAGCAATAAATTAAAACTAGAAACTGCTTTCAATTTATGACAGTGAAAACCACGCTCTGCTGTTGAAATTCGTTAAAATAACAAGAGTCCATGAATCGCAATAAGAATATTTAATGAAGCAAGTTACAAAGAAAAGAAATTATACATGTACTAAACTAAAAGAACAGAACATGGTGTAGTTATAGATTTTGGAAGGCTTGAACACAACCACCAATCAGAAGGCAGCGCAGCAGACGATTGCGGACGTCTTAGAAGACTACAGTTTTACAGACGAAAAGAGACTTACTTTGTGTTTCTTTGCAATTACTTGCATTATATTATTTACAACAATTATGTTAAATATTTCAATATATTTTTTTACTATGAATTTTTTGTTTCAAAGGTTGTAAAATTCTTTACTCTTGAAAAACATCTTTGTAATTTTTTATTTATAGATTTATAATTAAATAGTAAAATTAATTTTAAAACCGAAATTAAGTTAAAATATTTGAAAATTGAACTAAAAGAATATCAATATTAATAAATTGAATACTTTTAATAAATTAATATTAATAAATTTTACTTATCATAAAATTTTAAATTCATTATTCAAAATAAAGTATACACTACTTTATAATAATATTTAAGTACTTTTCTATTTTGCCGGCGCAAATCTCACCAAGCGCTAATCTAGTCGCCAATTGGTGACAACACACAGTATAGACATAAAAATTTTAAATAATGTTGACAACACACCGTATACACAAAAAAATAATTGTTAGCTATAATAATTTTTTACTTTAGAGGCATAAACATTTTAACATCGTTTAAAAATTTTTCAAATGGATCTTTCGTTTCCCTTCTCCACATAAATTCCGCAATATAACTTTCCAGATGATGACGTGCCGTTCCTCTGTGCTTCTTATTTCGCCATTTGGCGCTACCCTACAGTCTTTCTATATTTTGCGTATGCGTTCCAGTTTCAGGATAGACAAAATTGTATTTGTGGTTCACTTTGAAATGTTCGAAACTTTCCTGTTCCAGTTTTTCAGTGCGGTATGATTTCCACGACTCAAAATATATTGCAGTTCCTTTTTTGATATTTTGCTTAATGGCTTTTAATATAGTACTCTTAGATAGATTTGGCACCTTCACAAGGAAACATTCATTTGTCTTACGGCAAACTCTACCGAAAATCCACTGTTGTGGCAAAATCTGTCCTACCTTGTTCTTACGTTTCGTGAACATACTTTCATCCATTTCAATGATCTTACCATGTCCTCCTATTTTCCGTTGTTAAGCAATGAATTCACACAAACCTCATGCATGTAATTATTCCAGTCCACAACTGTTCCGTGACTGATTTCCAATTGCTTTTCACACCATATAATTGAAGTTAATTCTTCGCTCCAACTAAAAATAAACCTCACACATGTCAAGAAACTCAATTTCTTTGACTTGAACCAAGTGCCTTTCCTGATACTTCTTTTACTGCGACAAGTTGATAGATTGCAGTGCCATTGAATTCTGTCTCTGAAATACAACTTCATCTCATGATTTTTATCACAAGTAGCAAGTTTAGGCAAAATACCTTTAGCTCAAAAGAATCTGACAAATCCCAAATTTTCATTGGTTTTTCATCCATTTTTAACGTATTAGGACGTAACTGATGTAACATCTCTAAAACTTAAATTTATTTATTTGATTGTTGTTTTCGTGTTCATGCTATGTGTGGAATGATAGGTGCCAGAGCCTCAATTTATTTACTTATTATATTAGATTACAATTTATCAAGTGATGTATATTTCAAAATTTTATTTATTTTTTTTAAATATTTTTTATGTGAATTTGTTATGATAATTATTTTTAAGATATATTTTTATAATCCGATTTTTCTAGAGAGATTTTATGAAATTATTAAATTTATATACATAACATAAAATTATGAAATGAAAAAAAAAAAAGAGTTGAAATAAAATCGCTGACAGTGAAAGGCCGTCACATGTTTTGGAAACGTAGCAGTAGAAGGTTACCAGCGGAGATATTCCCTCCAGCACCGGTTGTATCATTTTTAGCGACTTTATCACCTGCGCTAGCAAAATGGAAAAGTACCAATATTTACTATTAAAATGTTTTTTACAAAATGGAGTTTAAAAAAAAATTTTTGAATATTTTTAAAAGTAATGGAAAAGAATTCTTTATTTTTAATTGCTATATTGTTTTTTTTTTTTTTTTAATAAACTTATAAAATTTTGTGTTTTTTGGTGCATAAAATTTTACTGAAAAGCATCATTCACATTTATGGTTGGTATTATCAAAATTAAAATTCCAGTTTAATTTGAATTTATCTGGTGATTTTTCTGTTCAGTGCTATGTTAACAAATGTCATTTCTTATATATTAAAATATATAACTTTTGAAATGTAGAATAAATTTTGAGATTTATATTAACTGTTATTTTCCTCTTAAAGAATTGAAAATTTTTTTCTCAGTCATACATTTTTCTAAAAAGATTATTTTTTATGATATAATTTTAATTCATTGATTTGGAATTAAAATAAATTTTTTAATTATAAAGTGACTGAATTTAAATTTCTTACTGTCCATTTTCTTTTTAGAATGGTCTAAGTTAATTTAATTTCTTTTTAGAATGGTCTTAGTTAATTTGTTCGAAGTTAAAGTTTATAATAAGTTGTATAAAAGCTATAGTATGAGCTCAAATATATGAAAATTCATTTAATGACCACTACTATGTTTCAGTTACTTTTTCTAATGATCTGAAATACTAATCTATAATTTATTGAATCATAATTAAAAAGCTCTCAGAGTGGCTAAACTAGTTTTTCACTATCTACCAAAAATTAAATCATTTCAGTTTTTTACTAGAAAAATTTTTTCCATTATAAAATTAAACATCAAAGAAATGTTTGCTGAAAGGAAATTCACAATTACAGCTTTAAATAATAAAATCTCATGTAACAAATTTCTTATGTTGATTTTGAATGGTTTAATAATGAAAATCTTTGTAATACTTCAATATAATTGTACCCAATTATTTCATGAGTTGTTGAAAACTTTGAAAAAGTAATCATGCAATTTTTTTTGTGATAAATAAGTTCATATAGCTATTGAACTGTTGCTTATATTAATGCTGAGTCTGTTAATCAACTGGATTTTCACATGTAAAATTCTAATGATATTTTAAGATTATTTTAGTATTAGCTTTAACATCTAATATATCTTAAATTTAGAAATTTTTAAATAGTTTCTAATCCTTTTTTAGTTATCCTTTCTAATAATAAGGTGTATAAATCCCTGCATTAGGGGTTCATTTGGTTTTAGCATAGGTTAAATAATTCCAAATAAAAATGCATTTAAAATAGT
Organism: Latrodectus hesperus; assembly: GCA_037975125.1. Lineage (NCBI taxonomy): Eukaryota > Metazoa > Arthropoda > Arachnida > Araneae > Theridiidae > Latrodectus > Latrodectus hesperus. The sequence goes on from CM075862.1 coordinate 73,397,302, forward strand.
ATGCTTTAATTTTTGCCATTGGTTATTTCTGTTATTGTTACTGTTGGTTATGTCTTATTAGTTTAAAAATAAACTTTTTTTTGCAATAAGTAATTTTAAATGTTATAATTTGAGAAATATTTTTGAGCTGGAAGACAATAGAATATGAATTTTCCATGTTATCCTTACAAATACTGTCAGAATGGTTTCTAATTCCACGAGTATCCCTAAAAGTGCAACATATCTTCTGATTGTAACAAAAATGTTTCTGAAATATATTTTTATAGTTCCAATTTAAACTGATTATAAAAATTCATCATAGTAATAACAATAAATAAAAAGGATAAAATTAGTTTAACTCTAAATTACTATGATTTAGTTTTAAATTAAACAATATTTTTTCTAATGCCTAACTGCTCTTAGATATTTGCCCCATTCAGCTTTATAATGGGCAAGGTGATAGCATCTCATAATGGGGCACTCAGTGGGTGTACTACCTTTGCCCTGAAAGGAGAGTGGTAAAGAAAGACAAATACAAAGAGAGAAAGAAATATCCATGCCCAAGCCAGGATTCAAACCCGGGACCTACTGCTTCGAAGTTAGAGACGGTAACCTCTCCGCTCTCAGTCAGCAAAAATAGAGCATTATGTCAAATTATAAATTTTTGGTCTTTTTACAAATGTGTGCTTTGCAGGGATTGCACTGACTTCTCAGAAACTTTGCAATTTTCTTTCAAATATAATTTATTCACTTTATTTTATTTATGACTTATACTTTTTATATATTTATATTATTTTTACTTATTACTAAAATTATCTATATATATAATTTTGGTGTATTAGTTATTTATTAAATATTAATTAAGATTAAGAATCCTCTTATATATCTTCATTTTTTTAGCTATCTTGCTTGAAAATTGGAACTATTTAATATGACAAGTATGTGATGCTAAGGAATGCTTTTTTGAAAAAATATAAATAATCTTAATATCAATCAAATATTAATCTGCTAATTTTTGCAAACATTTGAGACTTGTATTAAATTTTTTTAACTTAATAAGTCCATTCTCATGATAATTTAGATGTATAATTTTGAGAGGAAAATTTATTTATATAATCTTATTTATAGCGATAAAAATATTTTGCTTCAAAATAATTCATATTTAATACTATAAATGTTTTGTGGAAAATTCTTAATTGTGTGTTACTGTACTGTTACTGTATAGACACCCATTTTTATGAGCACTCACAATTTTGTGAACTGCTAATAATAATCATTGACTCATTATTTTAATTCTTATTTATAATCTAAAAATTTGCAAGACAATTTTTTATCAAATTCTTTTTCATGCATATTTTAATAGCATTCATTTTTTTTTTTTATCTAATTTCATTGATATTTATTTAATAATGAGTAACTAGTATTAAAGTTTTTATTGGAAAATTGTAAGTCATTCAAATTATTGATAATTAATTACTTTGCTGATGTTGAGATTCTGTGTTATCAATAAATTCAGTGCAAATAGTGCTTTTAGGAAATTGACATTCTTGGTTTAATTCAACTGCCAAACTATGTTTGAAATAATTTTGCAGGGAAAAACGAGTATTTCAGCATTTAAGCTTTGTTAGATAAATCATTGTAACTGAGGAAAGCCAAGAACTTCAATTGACAGTTTAAGTGACAATGAGTGAACTTCACCAAAAAAACTGTTGCTGTCTGAAATTTCATTTTGGAATTTTTTTAAATATGGGCTTATTTAAATAATTTGTATGTGAGAATTATGGATGATTGAAAGATAGAGAACATAATGAATGAAAATTGAAATTAATTTTTAGAGATCAAACAAAATGACTTAGTACTGTAATCATCTACAAAATAAGTAAATGAATAGCTCTTGACTTAGGTGCTGTTTTGGAATAAACAATGATGAAATACTTTTTTACATTAAAAAAATTGGAATAGAAAAAAAGTGATTATATTTTTCTCGATTTTTCAAGAAAAATGAAAGCATAGTTACCATTTTAAATAGGAATTTTTTCTGTTTATAAATGTTTCTTACATAATACATATTAAGTACTTTTTTATAAATAGTTGTTTGGCTATAAAAAATCTTTTAAAATCTAGCACATTTATTTTTATATTATGAAAGAAATAGTTAAGCAATCCCAACAAATTCTTAAAGCGTATCAACTTGATTACAAGAATTGCAGATTATTATATATCTGTTAGCATTCTGAGCCGAGCTGGTAGCAGAATGGTTAGCGCTTTTGCCTTCGGTTCAACAGTTCATGGGTTCGAATCCCACCTTGTGCATGGATGTTTATAGTTGTTCGGAATCCACTTTAAGCCATAGGTCCCGGTCTAATTAGCCCTCGTGTGCAACAAAAATTATTGTTGAGTGACAAACAAACAAACAAGCAAGCATTCTGATGTCTGTCAATTTGTATTTTTCAATATGTACTTTTAGTAGGTATTTGTGCTTTAATGAAAAATAATATGTAAATCATATACAGGGTGTCCAGAAAAGGACTCCCTGATTTCAAAATTAAATATCTCGAAAACAAAGAACGATAGAGGAATGCAGTAAACAGTATGTTTATAAAGAAAACTGTAAGAATCAGTTTGAAATAATAGTTACAAATAGATGGCGCTGTAATCGTCATACGTAATGCCTAGTATAAATAGTGATCCGAAGCGATCAATTTCACTATTGAAGCGTGAAAGGAAGTTAGTGTACCAAAAGAAGAGATTAAAACCATGTACTCCATTGAACAACGCGTTTTTCTGGTGCCAGAGTAAAACAGGTTAAAAGAGAGTCCTACGGCAACAAGGCGCAGTTTTCAAGCACGATTTAATGTTCCAAAAGGACCCGATGCGAAAACCATTCCTACACTCTTCGCCAAATTTCAATGAACAGGCAGCGTAACTGATGATCTAGTAGGGAATGTTGGCCGCAAACAAACTGCAGTTTCGCCTGAAAATGTCGCCACAGTTTCTGCAATTATTCAGCAAAATCCAATGTCATCCCTCCATAGAAATTGCATCTGAGACTGGTTTGAAGCGTTTCAGCACGCAGAAAATACTGAGAAAGAGCCTACACATGTTTCCATTCAAAATTCAAACTCACCCGTACGAGCTGTGCAACAAAGGGTTGACTTTGCTAATCAGATGCTCACAATGATTGATAGTGAAGGATTTGATGTTGGCTGCATCTGGTTTACAGATGAAGCACACTTTCACCTGAATGGATTCGTGAATAAACAGAACTGGCGATTTTGGGATTCTGAAAATCCAAATTGGTGTGAAGCGAAACCCCTGTATTCTCCTAAAGTTACTGTGTCGGTTGCAGTATGCAGCAGAAGCATTATTGGCCCTTTTTTCATTCGAGAAACGTTTAATAGTTAACGTTACGTTGCAATTTTGAAACAATTTATCACCACACAGCAAGTGTTAGAGGATCGACCACGTACTGAATGGTTTATGCAAGATGGAGCCTGACCACATCATACCGAACAAGTGTTTCGCTTTCTTGATGAATACTTCGGGAATCGAGTCATTGCTTTGGAATATCCCAAATTTACTGGTGCGGGCATGGATTGGCCTCTATATTCGCCAGATTTGACTCCCTGTGACTATTTTTTGTGGGGCACATTGAAAGACATTGTATACCCGAAGCATCCCGCCACGCTGGACGAGCTTGAATATCGGCGATCTGTGTGGCATGTGAATCCATTTCTGTTGAGACACTACGAAATGTGATGGCAAATTTCATTCTTCATTTGCGCCACCTCTGTAGTGCCAATGGTGAACATTTTGAAAACATTGTAATGTGAATTTTTGCAAAGAATGTTTTCATACGATTATTTCATTTATGTATGCTGATATAAGCTGTACAGTGTGCAGCGCCATCTGTTAGCAACTTTTGTAACTATTATTTCAAACAGCAGCTTTAGTCATGTATAAAATTCTTACAGCTTTCACAATAAACATACCGTTTACTGCATTCCTCTATCGATCTTTGTTTTCGAGATATTTAATTTTGAAATCAGGGAGTCCTTTTCTGGACACCCTGTATTTACATGAATATTATCCGTTTAACATTGTAAAAGTTAAATCTTTAAACAAAACTATTGGACTTAGTGTGATATATCCTTTATGACTGATATAAATAATTCACTAAGCAGTTTTACTCAATAAGTAAAGTGTAATCTCATAAAATCATTTAATTTTATTTAATTATCAAATATTAAAAAATATGTGATGAAATCTACCACATATTGTTAAAATTTACATTGAGCTTATTCCAAATTTTTTAAAGTTTTTCTGCAAATTTATATTCAGTTCTTTATTGTATTAAGATCTTGTGCCATGATTTTAAAATTGATTGAACAAAATCTGCTATTTTCATGATGTAACAAATTTACAATACATGAATAAATTTTTCAGAATTCTTATGAAATCATTTTCTACTAATTAGGAGAAAGATTAAGAGCTGAAAATTTCATTGTAACATCTGTTTGGTGGCTGGTGCAAAAGCATTACATACCTCTGACTCCACCATGTACTTTATGTGGGTCTACATATTTTACAGTTAACCGCAATAAGAAATTTTTTGATGGTTACTGTTGGACATGCCAGAATAAATCGTAAGTTTAACCTTTCTTTGAACTTTATTTTAAAAAAAGAGTTATAATGAAAAATTTCTTAATCCTATTTAAAAACTACTTTGCAAAATAAAATTTAGTTAATGTATGGTTATGAAGTATTATTAATTTTAATCTTTTGTTTTAAGTTAAATATTTATGAATAAATTTGCTTCATATCATCATTAACTCAACCTTTAGTGCATCTTGGGCTCTACTAATGTTGCATCCAAGAAAGTCCATCTTCTAGAAAATGATTTTCATTTTCCCCTTTGAAACCATCTGGAACAAATCTTATTAACAGGTAAATGTTTATGCAAAATTGAATGTATTGCTGTCTATGATCTGCCATGGGATGCTTCTATCTCACAATATGTGACATGCTGAACTTCTTCAATCATCTTGAGCAGAACATTGATGTTGTTTGAAATTATTAATTATTTTGATTGTCCTTCATGAGTTTCATCACTTATGGACGCATGACTGTGATGAAACTGCAAACCAATTGTTAACAGTTTATTCTGATAGTGCTTCATTACCAAAGTTTCACGATGCAGTACTAAGCAATTTTGTCAAGTGAAGAGTCAAACATCTAATGGAAACCTTCATAATTTATTGACATTTTTTTCTCACTTGATTCTTTAGAAAACTCACTATAAACAAAATATGCAGACAATTTCTAAGTTGCAACTGTTTCCAAGATAAAAAGTGTGAATCCTGAAGACAAACCTCACCAGCATCGTCTACTGATTGTTTTTAAAAACTTGAGTGGCAATCCTCATATTAAATTTTAAAACCATCCTCTAAATTTATTTTTAAAATTATTTTCTAGAAATGGATAAATATGGAAATTAAATAAATTTAATGTGAAAGATGAATTATTGCTTGGAATAAACCAGTTCTTTGAAAGACTTAAATTGAAACATTAAAAATTAACTGACAAAATGCAGTCACATCAATTTTTAAAAATTAACATAGTTCATACGTAAAAACCAATTATGATTTTATTCTAAATAGTGGTTAGTATGGCAGTTGAAGACTGTTTTGTTACACTCAATGTGAATTGTCTACTCAGAAAATTTTCCATAGATAGTGGTATAGTTTTTCTATCGATAGTAGGACTGTTATAAATGATTACATGATATAAACTATCATGCAGTCTTTCCTACAACTTTGCATTCTGTAAACAGAATGAAAAAGAAACTTCTCCTATAATTCAAAAGTAGCTGGATTGAGAGTGGAACATTTTACTTTGTAAAATATTGTCTTGCAACAAGGGTATGATGAATTGGAATTATGATTTGTAATAGTACAAGCAATAATAATTTAATGTGCAAAATCAAAATCAATTTCTATTCTAATTAAGGTGGACAGATATCAAACAACTTTCAATATGTTATAGCAAAAAAGGATATTTGATCATTATAAAAAATATGCCGATAATTTCTATTGTACCTTTTAAAAACAGTATTTATGAGATATATAGTTTTTAGTGGGGTATATAGAAAAGGTTTAATGTAGAACATAGCTACTAATTGTAACATTTTGCCCATTTTTTATTTTAAAGCCATCTTTACATTACTATTATGATTCCAATTTATGTAATATTTTCTAGTTTATATCGTATTCAAATACCCATTACTGAGTCAGCATTGTGTGAAATTTTCTTCAGTTCTTTCATTTGTTAAACATGATTGGGAACAGATTCGAATATTATATAAGTATTTACTTTTTGCTACTCATGTATTCAATTGATCCTAACACCATAATTATTTTTGATCTCATTATTTTTATGCTTGCAATCCTAAATAGAAATGATCATAAATGCAAATCAGTTTTGACTAATGGGAAATAAATTGTTCTTGCCAATATTTAAGCAATGATTTTGTGTCATTAATTTTGAAAAATGTCAAATATCATTAATTGAAAATGATTACGGCGTGTTTATGATGCAAAATCAAGAACATTGATGCTATAAACTTGGAAGATTATGCTGATATTTTTCAAAATTATTTTCCCTGGAAGATTTAAATCCAAAATGCAGTTTTACTTGGTTTTGTAAAAAGCTTATCTTTTTTTAAATTTTATATTTTCAAATCATTTTTTTATTTTTCAATGCATTCTATTTTTAAGTAAATAGATTTCTGTTGTACACAAATTTGTTTCGATTTCTTAACCAAATTCATTTTGGACATTATGAAACTAAGATTAGATTGGTTTTAGATTTATGATTATTTTCATATATCTTTACATTTTTAATTTTGTGATGAAAAAGTAAGGAATTTTTTATGCAAACAACTATTGTACGAGGATCACTCTGAAATTTTTGAGATACAACTAGGTTTTTAAAGTTATACTTACAAAATTTTAGGTGTGTTCAAAGTAGTCTCCTCCAGCATCAATGCACTTTTGTAGATGAATTTTCCGCAGATTAAATGCCTCAAGCCATTCATTTTTCTTTGAATAGATGAAAAAAAAAGCATTTATAGCCACATCAATCCCTTCTTCTGAATGAAAACAACGTCCACGCAAGTTTATTTTTAGATTAAAGAATAACCAAGTCGCACATAGCTAGATCAGGTGAATACTGCGAATGTTCGATCACTTTAATTTGTTTTTGCTTAAGAAACTCAACTGTTAATCCAGCTGTATGTGAAGATGCATTGTCATGGTGAAGCATTAGTCCCCTAACATTCAGTTCTTGTAGAATCTCTGGAAGACATTTAGTGGTATACCAGTTTGCTGTTACTGTTTTCTGTCCTTCCAACTTGATGGTTTTGACCAATCCCGTATTTCTGAATCACTATTTCACGTTTGCATACATCACTTTTTTCACCATTGCCGGCATGGGATCATCTTCAAAGACCCATACTTTGCTTTCTTCACGTTTTGGAACGTCAAAAAACGGTATGTACGTTTCATCACCTGTTACAATTGTAGAAATGATGTGGTGGCCACCATCATTCAGCATATTAAGAGTTTCTTTACTGATTCTGACACGCTCCTCTTTTTGATGCTCAGTTAGATTATAGGGAACCCAATGGCAAACTACTTTTTTCATATGTAATTCTTCATGAATGATTTTGTGTATGGCTGCGGATCCAATGTTAAGTTCCTTCTGTATCATTTGATAGGTACAGCGATTATCATCCATTAACATTTTTCGTATGGCAGACACATTATCCGGGATTACTGCCGACGGCAGCCTTCCTGTGTGTTCTTCATCCTGAAGAAAATTGCGACCTCTTCTCAATTCTCTAAACCATCTGAATACAGTAGCACGAGCTGGAGATTCATCACCAAATGCTAATTGCAACCGTTGAACGCATTCTTCTTGATTTAATCCTGGTTTGAAATCGTAGAAAATCATAGCGTGAAAATGTTCTCACGTAACTCCATTTTCTTTTCTGCTTAAAATTTATTCCAGGCTAAACAAGTTGAAGTAAGTCAGTAAAAAATCGTCTTTTGTGTTAAAATACTTTGTATTTTAAATTAAACCGTTATTTTTATTTTGTAAATTCACGTCTGGGCGTATCTCAAAAATGTCTGAGTAACCCTCGTATTATATATATTTGAATGCAAAATTTTTTTTAATAACTTTAGTAACTTTTTTGTATTGCTTTTTATTTTTTGCATGTCTATATCTTTTGCAGTGTTCTTATGTAAAATATGATTTGTCTTAAACATCAAAACTATATAACTTACTTAGGGAAGTTTGCCCATTTACTTGATTTTTTAACCTATTGTATTTCTGTCTATAGTTTAGAGTTGAAATTAATTTTTATCGGCTCTGTATTTTACTTTCTTAATTTGCTAATTAAGTAATTTCTAATTTGCTGAGTATCCTAAAATATTCAATTTCAAGTCCAAAGTAATCCATATTTCATGTGAACATTTTAATTAATTTTATATTCATTGTATTCACATTACAAGAGATTTTCTAATATCTTAAATTTTAGAATTAAAAAATAAGGCATTACTTGCTCTTGTAATAAGTAAAAATAATAATGTGGATAAATATTATTTTCCCTTTTTTTCCTAAATCATAGCAAGTAATTTAATTTCTGGTATTGTAAATGTCTTTCAGCAATTCATTGTGATTAGAACTTTGGCGTAGCTTAAATTATCTACATTATGTGTTCCTATTTCAACTTGCACTATAGATTGTTGTTTTTGTATTTTTTGCATAAGTACATTCTACTGACATTCTAATTCTAAAGACATCTATTTCATTTTGCAGTTTTACTTCTATGATAAGTGTGATTATGATTTGAATTGTGTGTTGTATTTATCTTTTATACAGTAAAACAAGCTAACTTTTATGTATTATAGTGTAATTTTTGTTGCTTATGAATTCCTTTATTTGGTTATAAAGTTAAACATTAGTTCTAACTAAGATATTTACATTGTAATTACATATAGATTTCTTTTACACATTTTAATTTTGCAGCATTTTTCATGTGGATAATGTTGAATTTTCAAACTTAAATGTCTATTTTTTTAATAAAAACCAAATTATAGTTTTTGAAAGCTTAGTTTGAAAATTACTTAATAATTAATACACAAACATTACTTTTTACTCATAAACACATTACACATTATCATACATAAACATTACTTAAATTTAAAAAAATTAAGAATTGTTTTTTTATTCCTTTTCTTTCTTAATATTTTAAATTTCTAAAATATTTAATAATTACATGATTCATATGAAATCAATTACCCATTAACGCATAAACATTCTTATAAACCATTTTAGATTATTTCATAGTATTTAAGTAAACTGCTGTTTTACAACTGCTTTCTTGATACTATAGAAGGATTTGTAAAAGGTAAAAAAGTTAATTTATAAAAACATCAATTTCTGTTTCATATAGCTTATTTTACATGTGTACATTACATGGCATACATTTTGTTGTAAATTTTAATTTGTGTGAAAATTAAAAGCTAAAATTATATTAATTTTTAAAATTTCTTAAAGTCTAAGATGTTTGTGTTAAAAATTGCTTATGGGAAATGATTTAAACAATATTTTTAGTTGTAAATCCCAAGAGCCAATCAAGAGACCTAGTTTCTTCAGCCGCTTTCAATTCTATACTTTAGAAGATTTGTTACTTCTGACCTACCACTGGGCCTGTCAGTCTGATCTCGAGGATATCATACAAGATGTAAACTTAAGCATTGAAAAGATATTCAGTTATTTTAGTGCACTTCAAGAGCTTTGCCGTGATGTTGTTGAAAAGAAAGGCAAATTAGGAACTTGCTTGCAATCTCAGGTTGAGGCATCTGTTGTGAAAGTGGGAAATAATTTCATATTAGGAGCTTATGAAAGAAGCAACAGAGCTGCAAGACTTGAAGCATTAAGTGTAAATGAAGCTTTTAGTTCACCACAGCATTTAGTCATATTAGATAAGTGGCTGAACAGAGGCTGCACCCTGATCAGTGACAGCAAGATAAGCGATGAATTTTTACCGGACATTCAGAAACTTGCATCTGACCCTTCTATCACCGATATAAAAAGCAAGGGACCTCATACCATCAATATTTCACGTTATCTAGTAAGAAATATGATATCGTTATTTGGAAAATTGCAAATCCAAACAATGAGTCAAAAGGTGATTCAAGGGTTCTTGTATGAACTGCAGTGGAGGGAAAGATATGGAAGATATAACGATACAGCATTTTGGAGTGTTTTTGAGCACATCAGTAATCTGGATGATCCTAATGGTGAGTTATTTTCTTATACATTTTATGATTATTTTGTTACCTCATTTTTTTGTAAGTAGCAATTGCAATAAACTTCAAAACATGAGTGTTTGTTTTTCTGTGGACATAAATGCTATGCTAATTAAACTTTCTCATATAAAATTTTTACTTAAAATTGAATATTTTTTGCAGAGTTTCTTTAAAATGAACTTCTTATCTATGCTTTTGACCTTTTAATTTTATTTTTGATATGAAATTTTTGAATATGTCATAAAATGTTGTTCTTTATTTAGTTAATAAATTCTTGTTTTTCTATACATTTTTTATTTACAGTTTAATGACGTTTATGGAGTATTTAGTAAATGTGTGTAAAATGTGTTTTAATGATTAAAAAAGATATTAATATTAAATTATGTACAAAAATAGCAATTTTAGTTTCATACTGCAATTAAATTTTCATTATTTCATTTCAGTTAAAAGTATTGATAGCAAACTATTTTTTAATAATTAATTAAATGCAATTTACATAATTTTTTTACTGTTGATTTATTATTGTTATTTGGTCAATAATTTTGTCATTTCAGAGAGTATTGTCCATGTTGCTGCAGGGGATCTGGAAATACCTAAATTTGTAAGATAACTTTTTATTTAATTGCTTTATTTAATTATATATATATATATATATAATATGATATATAATTACTATATATCATAGGTGTCCATATAAAACCTCTTTGCTTATATATAAAACCTCTTAAAAAAAAAAAAAAAAAAAAAAAAAACTTAAGCTTTTGTTCATCGAGTGCAGCAAAATAGTCAAAAAGACTCTTTGATGTCTCCTCCATTACATCATCAATTTCCAGCAAAGATTTGTGGTAGAAAGTTAAAATAGCCAGTGGTTTATACCAGAATTTCTCTATCCCAATATTACACACAGGAGCTGTCATATACTCTTCTCAATATGATATTGTCCGGCTTCTTATAATCCTAAATTTCTCAGAACCTTATAGTTTTATTCTTCAGCAAGCTGAAAGGAAACCTATAAAGTTTCAAGATAAAGCAATACATTTATATAGTGTAATTTCTCTTAACTGGAACTGCAGAGACCATTGTCCCAAATTAAAAATACTTGTCACACACACATGCACAAGGACCAGACGGTATCTCATATAAGATGCTTTGTCATCTTAGCCATGAATCTTTAATGAATTTTTTAGTTCTATTCCAATACAAAATATAATGAACATGTCTATCCCTGCCTCTGGAGCAAATCCTCAAAACTTGCTTTCAATTGCTCCCATAAGTTGCCTTGCTAAAACTTTGCATATGGTAAACTCATGCCTTGTATTGTACTTGAAGACCATCAGTACATACCACTATATGAAAGTGGATTCTGGAAAGGTCAATCCAATCTTGACAAATACCTAAAAATAATAATTAGGAATGCCTTTGACTGACAGATCATTTGGTGTCTGTATTTTTTTATGTAAAAAAAGCCTATGATAGAACATGGGATTAAGGAATTCTTCACACTTTTTAAATTTAATTTCAGAGGAAATTTACCCATTTTTATTCAGAATTTTTTAAACTCTCATATTTGTAATATCCATGTAGGATCTGTTTTTTTCCAATCTGAGGGAGTTCCTCTGGGAAGCGTCTTAAGTGTTAATGTTTCCATCTGTAGCATTCATCATGTCTTGGAACAAATCAGTCCTTGGAACATTCATTATATGTTGGTAATCTCCAAATTTCTTGCCAGGGTTACAATATGCGATTGATTGAACAGCAATTACAAACTGCTGTCTTATTGTTGGGTGTATTGAAAATGGGCATACTTTTTTCTCCTTCCAAAAGTAATTGTATACATTTTTGCGAAAGAACTGGGCCTCTTCCTGATCTAGAAATTAAGATATCAGGCACAACTATTCCTGTAGGTAAACAGATATCGTTTCTTGGAATAGTGTTTGACAAAAAGTTAACTTACCTACCACATTTAACTTAGATTTGTGCAAGAGGTGTTAAAGGTCGCTAAATATTCTCAAAGTGATATCTAATACCTCTTAGATCAGAAACCAGATCATAAAGTGTTACTCTTTGTGTATAAATTGGTTATTCTATCTCAAATTGACTACCATAAAATAATTTATGGATCAACCAGATCAATAATATTGCACAGATTAGAATCCTGTACATCACTCAGCTTTATGAATCTGTTCTGGAGTATTCTAGACTTCTCTTGTTCGCGACCTTTATGCGATTTGCTACCAATTACCTCTTGATCTGAGATGTAAGCAACTGTTTACATTATTATTTTAAAATGCTATCAGCATCACAATACACTTTGTTATCTATGATTGTTTGTTTCTCTGTAAGAAGGTAGTGTAATGCATGGCCACATAACATACTACCATTTTATGAGCATATAATTACTTCTTCTCATTAACCTCACTTCTGTCTTCATCTGAATACAAATCCAAATTGTAGATGCTCTAAATTTTCATCCTTGGAACATCTATATTGTCTATATATACATATCTATCATATATATATATATATATATATATATATATATATATATATATATATATATATATATATATATATCTTTGCAACAGTAAATCAGCCACATATCCCTTTATTTTGAAACAGACATTCTCACGCATTCATTCTCATCATTCCTCCTATATAGTGATATATAGCGATGGCTTGAAATCAAATGGCCATGTTGGTTGTGCTACTGCTATAAGTAGTTTTTAGTTGTAAACTTCATGCATCATGTTCTATTTACACAGCCAAAGCTGTTGATATTTTTTGTGCTCTAAAACTAATGTAATCCTACTTTTATCAAAAATACAATATCTATATAGATATCATGAGTGTCAATCCAACTCTCATCGAAAATAGTGTATACAGATAGCATGAGATTGGTCATGTGATTAGTCTATTCTAATAACAAATGTCATCCAATTATTGTGGAAATATCAGATATTTTTTAAATATATATTGAACAGTACAGGATTTGACATTGTGTTTTTCATGGGTTCCAGGTCATGTTGGCACTGCTGGGAATGAGCTTGCAGATAATGTTCTAAAAATGAAACTGACTTTTTGATAAAGTATTCACATTTTTTGACATTAAACAAATTGTCAAAGATTGTATTTCTTCCTTTTGGCAGAAAACTTAGGATTTACAGACAAACAAATTATATGTCTTCTCACATTCTTCCATTTCCAGTTGCTCCCATGCAATGAGTTTATGTAAAACTCACACGTCTTTGCATTGGACATACTAGATTTACACACAAGCACTTATTTTTGTCTCAAGGTGCTCTGATTTATGACACGTGTAATGTACCATTTACAGTACATCACATTTTAATTGTCTGTCCTTTACACTTAATGTTTTTTGATACCACAAATTTAATTTTATCAAATTTAATTGTGTTTAAACCACATAGAAATTACATTTTTATGTGTAATTGGTTTCTTGAGTTCTATTTAAATTTTTATCCATTTTAATCTTTTACATAAGCATTTCTAGAATTTTTAATACGCTCCCTTTTACAATTTGACTAGTCTTTTTTCATAGAATTTTTACTTATAGTTTTAAATATTGTACTATGTAGAAATGTCCAATATTAGATGTTGCACGAGTGAACTGCTCAAAAATCTAATCCTTAAAGAAATAGAAAAGTTTAGAATATGGATGTGATATTGTGTAGATTTAAAAGAATTGGAGAGTTAACAGAAGAAAAATTTAAAATTGTATTTATTGAATAATAGAAAAAAAATCCACATCCTAAAAATTTATGTAATAGTTTATGTATAATTTGTTTTAAGTAAGTATATTTATATGAAGAGATTGTTATATATATATATATATATATATATATATATATATATATATATATATATATATATATATATATATATATATATATATATATACACATTTTGAATTATTCAATAAATTTATAGATAGGAATCTATTTTAGATATTTAAAAACTCTAAGTTTACTCATTATTTTATACAATTTATAATTCAGTAATGTAAAAAATACTGATTATTTAAAACATTTTTCTGTTATAGATGTAAATTCATTGGTGGACTTTGAAGCAATCATTAAATAAATTTTAATAACTTAAATAAAAATATATTCTCATTAATTTTTGCATTATTAATTATAATTGAAAAATGCAATACCAAGAAGGAGTGGCCAGAAAGTGACAAAACTTGGCAAACAGAGAGATAGCAATGAACAATAAGTGATCTGTATTTTGAATGTTATTGTATTGGACTGCAAGACACTTCATGCTTGAAAAAGACAATGACAGGCGAAAATTTAAAAAATTTATTTCAAAATGATATGCATAATACAGAGCTGGAACATGATCGTATCAATTAGTTGTATGAACACCAATGCATGAAGCAACACATCTAGGCACAGAGTCAATGAGAATATAGATGGCATCCTGAGGAAAGACTCTCTATTCGCTGTTAACCATTTGCCAAAGTGCATCTTTTGGAGGAGGCAATGACAGGGTCTGCAAACGGTGTGCAATTATATCCCATATGTGTTCGTTTACTCAGAGATCTAGCAAACATGGTAGCCAGGGAAGCAGTTGTATACCTTGCAGGGCAAGTTGGCTGATGTGAGCAATGTGCAATCGGGTGTTGGGCACCGCTTGAATGTAGGGGAATGTCACTGGCGTTAGCACATCATCCACATAATGTTGGGCTGTCATAGTGCTGTGAATAAGAACTAAAGGTGACCTGGAATTGTACGCAATGGCATACCAAACCATGATGTCGCATTCCACAATTGTTGCAGAATTGGACCTGTCTCCACATCAACACCACATTCCTGTCGCGACTCACACTGAGTAAACAGAAGCACGTCTCATCTGAGAAGATGAATCTGTGGCACTCTGTTATCCACATCGCTATAATCCCGCACCATTCCAGACATTTTCATCTATGCTGTGGGATCAGTGGCATTCGCCTTAATGGACACTATGAACACAGGCTACTAGCAACCAATTGACGGCAAATGGTTCTGTTCAATATGGAAGCATCCATGTTGTCTTGCACATGCTGCAGAATTTCGGTAAACATGTCTTGCAATCCAGCCACAGCCTCCCGTCAGATGCGTTGATCCACACCGTGCTGACACTCTGGCTGCACCTGCACAGCCAGTGTACTGTGGTCACGTCCAGGTGCCTGTCAGCTGCGATTTGCAATAAGGACCAACCTATCCTTCTCCAGGGGTGTTTGTGCTCCGGGGAAACCTCGGAATTCCGGGGGATTTTGAACTTCGATACCCGGAAATTCCGGGGATCGTCGTTCAAAAGGAAGTAGGAATAATAATGAATTATTATTTTGATATGGGTAATTTTGTTTGCTTTGAAAGCAGAAAACGCAATAATTAGATCATTCAATACTTCATAATTGTAATTTTTCATTTCTCCCCCCCTTCTCGAAACTCCAAAATGTCGGTAGTAAGTCCATAATAGTTTCCGGGGATTTTTTGGGGTCCCACAAACACCCCTGCTTCTTAGTCCGATCACCATGCCCCTTGTATATTTGTCTGCTGCAACTGATTCCCTTAATAATGACCTGGCATTCTCTGCAGTTACAAACATCTTTTTTGACAGGAGTAAACTTTCATTGATTATTTTCCAAGCCGCAATAACAGTGCAAATATTGCACACTCTTCCAGTTCCTCACCTTATATCTTATCCTACATGCGCTGTAAAGATGCACATTTCACATCATTTGCATAAATCGGTAAGGTGCATCTACCTCGAAATTTGCATAATTTTCTGGCCACTTCTTCTTGATGTTACATTTTCAATGTTGGGCAGTGTATTTCGTTAAGAACAATTTTTAAAATAAAATAAGAAATTATTTTAAATGAATATTGATACCTTCTGGAAATTTTTGATTTGACCTGTGGAAAACTCCTGGGATTTGATTCTTGGAAAACTGTACAAACCCTTTTAATATGCATTTTATAAACTATTCAATTAGTATATTCTTGTAATCTATGTCAAAGATATATAGTACTAATTTTATTTTAATAAAATGGTCTTTATTTTTTTCTTGAGGTTATCATTGATTCCAGTTTCTGAAGTTTTATATTGAGAGATAGAAATTTGATGTTACATTGAAGTTAAATGTTGTATTACCTTTTTTAATATTGTTTATTCTACAAATAATTAAGAAACTAGGGTTTACAATATATTTTGGTGCTCAGTCTGTTTTCTGAAATAGATTTAATATTTTATGTATTTATAAATACTATTGATGGAAATATTATTTGTTAAATAATAAAGCTACTAATCTTTAAAAATAAAATATTTAATAAAAAAATTATGTATGTATATACTCTTTATAAAGTGTAGAAATACGATTTTATTACAAATGTGTTTAATTCTTGTTGACAGAATATTGCTAAAGATGCATGCAAGACATGAGAGAAATTAATTTGAATATTAATTTTTATTTTACAGATATATTTAAATGATGGATTTAGGAGTCGTTGGGGTATAATTCGTCGAAAAGAAGGTAAAATTTTTTCAAAATTAAAATTAATAGATGTATTCTTTTATAACCTTTTCACTAGAAAGTGAAAAGGTTATAAAAGAATTTTTAAATCTAAGAAAAGATTTTTAAATCTGAATTATAGCTTCACTAATTGCTGATTTTTATGAAGATGAATATATTAATTGTTTTGATATTTACTTCAAAATTGCAAAGTATTTTAGTTTTTAACATTTAATGAGTATTGTCTGATGAATGTGTGAAGCTAACATCATAATACATTTGAGGCAACATGTGGGGACAAAAACTTATACCATGTTAAATTATAATTTGTATTCTGTATATGTATCCTGAACTGGGTATAATCAAGCAAAATATCCTCTATTTTGATGCAATTTTCTATGATAAAACAGAACTTTAATAAAATAATGTAGTGTCTACTCTAAATTGATAGGTACTCTCTTTATATTAAAATTTGTACATAAAGGAACCAATGTTGTATTCATGTTACTTATTTTACAATGCTATTACTAAATTATAATAAAATTTTCAGTTTTGTAGTTTGGTATTTTTCACTTTAGTCTACTATCACCAAAAAAGATGAATTAATGGATCTAAGAATATTTCATCATACTAAAGTCATATCAATGACTTTATATTCATATTTTAAACATACTATTTTATACTTGTATTTTATATGTAATGTTTTTGTTAAAACATAATTTATGATTAGTACTTTATTTTTTAAAGAAGCTTACTTTAGTATTCTGGAGGCAAGAATAGAAGGCATATCAATGTTATAATACATTTATAATTGTTTATTGATAAAACTTATGTTGGTTGTATAACATTTTAATCAGAAGTATTTAATTGCTAAAGAATGAATATTTTATGTGTATGGTTGTTCAATAGCCAGTTAATATAGCAAAGCTTACCTAATGTGTATATTCTACTTTTACAATCAGCATAGATTATTTTAAATTTTAAAAATCAACATTTAGAGTACAATTTCTAATTTGATATTTCAAAGCAATTTTAAGAAAGCTGCTAATGATTTTATATTATAAAATATTTATACTGCTTTCTGAACCATTTTCATGTATAAAAAATTTCTATACACATTTTTATACCATAATTTATAAGATATGAAAAATGGGTTAAATCATTTATTTTAATTTCATGATTTCTAGAGGCCTAATTCTATGATTTCTGTAATTATCGTATATGTTCACTATATTTTTCTGTATATAATAAGTGGATTATGTGTTAAATACATTTCTACCTTCATTATGTGCATTATATGCCACCCGATATTCTGGTAAAGAAAAACATTCTTCATCAGAAAAGCATATAATAAAGTTTTGAAAAAAAATGCTATTTATGTTTTGTAAAATATAAATAACAGATGACTTTGAAACTTTCACAACTCGGCTGATGTACTTCAGCATTAACTAGTTTTGTCCAATTATATTCAAGAATGAATTTGTTACTCAAGAGGATAATACACTTGTCTAGCACCATTTCACATTTTGTTTAAAATGAACTATTTTCTTTCAAAATATTCAGGTTCATATATTGTCATGTGGAAGTATCTAAGTTACATGATAGATTTTAACCTAGAATGTAATGAGAAGGCAAATAAAAAATGAGGACAAAAATGCTAATGTAAGGTGAAAAACAAAGCATGTGCAACACAAAAGAAAATTTGTTTATTAAATTATAAATACTCTTGTATTTAATGATAAAATTTCTCAAAACATAAAATTATCATACACAATTTCATTAATATTGCTTGCAATAATTGTTTTCTAACTAGCACTGCATAAAGAAAAAATAATTATAAAGGGTTTTTTTAGCAAAAATGTGTGTGTTTATATATGAAATAAATAAAAGGGGAGTTCTTTGCATTGCAATTAAAATATTGAGATCATAAGTGAATGTGAAATAGTTTTAGTAGAATTTTTTAGAAACCTCTCAAAAATATCTAAAATAGGGCCCCCTTTGTATATCAAATTTTGTTTCTGTAATATTACCAAAAAATAAGCTTTTAGATTTAATTATTCTTTTCAATCAAATCTAGAGTATAAATAAGATTTATTACTCCAACTACTTTCATTTTCCATCTTTTTGTAATAACTTAATTTTTATTTGGCTATAGTAAATGTATAGTTTGATTATGTTGAATTAGTTAATTTAAAGTTTCTTTTCATACTTTAAATTTTCCTACTTTTCATAAAGTAAATTTTCATACTTTAAATTTTTAAAAATTCAAATTTGAGAACTATTGAATACAGGGTATTACAAAACGTTATGCATTTAAATCAGCTTATCAATGTCATGTTTACCTGCTTAATTTTATTTATACCATAATAGAATGAATTATCTGTAAAGATTGGATGGTTGATTGATTTTCAGAATATTTCATTTTTCAGTAAATACTACTAATGTTCAAAACAAATTCTAAATTGAATTGTTTTTATAATATTTACATTCTCCTTTTCTTTCTTGTTTAGTATTAGCAGAAATTTGAATATTGTTGAGTTAAAAAAGGATAAGTGGATTACTACCTTCTTAAAGATTGCTTGATATATATGGTTAAATATTTTATAAATTATTTTTGTTCTAGCTCTCAATTTTATCTGATTATTCACTAGTGTTTTAATTTTTACCTTTAGCTGTTATTGAAAATAGTATCAACAATAAACCTCAACTAGTACAAGTGCCAGAGGTAAGAGTTATTTAGTTTCTATTAATGCATTTTACTTTTTATATGTTGTTCTTGTTTACCTCTGATGTTTAGCAATGTTAAGAAAGATCTATGAAATTTTTTACTCTAAGAAAATCTAACACATCAATTATTTTATTATTCACCTTATATAATGTAATTAAATAATATATATAAATTATTTAATTATTTATGTGTTTCTAGAACTTTTCATTTTTCTTGGGTCTTATGTATATTAAAAAAATTTAACATTTTGCATAAAAATAAATAAATTCAGACATTATGTTGTTGTACTCAAAAAAAAAATAGTTTAAATTTAATACAAATAATTTCAAAATATAGCTTTCTTAAAATTATTATAGTAATCCTAATAATATTGTATATTAACTTTCTAACAATTTTAATAACTTAAAAGATTTAATTGTTATCTGTTTGAAAAGTTGTTGATTTTTTAATGAAATCAGACATTTTGGTATTTAGATATAAAGTCTAAACTTCTGAAAATATGATTATTTTTATGATTTTCTTTAGATTACTAATGTATTAAAACCGAAGTGCTTTACATTTTTACATAATTTTCATAATCTTTTTATACTTGTTTTCAGTTATATTTCTCAGGTATTTCAAACATATTTTGTTATTGTTTTAACTTATTTTGTAATAAATTAAAAGATAATTAAAGAAGCTCTTTCTTAAAGTAGAGAACTTGTGAAACATTACAGTGTGTATTCAATTGTTTCTTATGGAATCTATACGTAGCTTAAGATTACTTTTTTTTATCCTTGAAATCTAAGAATTAAAATAAAAAGTATTGAGAAGTCCTGTTTTTTTGATAATTCCTATTTATTTTCAACTTTATGCAACTTAAAAATTGGAATTTCATTAATATATTTTTAACAAATTTAAACAGTCCTTATTTTCCATGCATTGATTGTAATTGTTTCTGTTTAAAATTTTTTACGTATACTTTGAAAATATGCTTCCTGACGTTTTTGATTTGTGGATAAACAACAACTGAAAATTAATACGCGATATTTCTTTCATTTTTTAAAATTTCTGTCATTATAATAACATGTCCATATAAAAATAATAAACTTTCTATCAGAATTACATATACTTTGTTGTACTAGGGTATTGATCATAAAATTTTTAATTAACAATATATTTAGCTTGATATTTTAAAACTTGATAGCTTTAAACAGAAAGTGGTACTTCAATTTATTTAAAGTATATTTCAATTTATTTAAAGGATTTTAATTGAATCTTTTTCTATTGGCTTCTGTTTTTTTATATTGTGTAAAATTCACTGAAATTATTTATTATTATTTTATATTTATTTATTAGTTTATATTAATATTTAAATATAAAATATTTGAATGAAAATGTATTTTCCTTGTCTCCGTTGGGGAAAAATGCGTAAAATTTCTGTGAATCAGGACGAATTTATGCATTATTGAAATAAGACTGAATAAATTATTTAATATGCATGGTGGAATGTCTCTTCCCAATGACCAATGGACTCTGGAAAAGTTATACAAAGATTGGCTTTTGTGTGGTTCAGAAAAAAACAATTGCTCATTGTCTGTTTTGCAAGAAACACTTCTGTATTTCAAATATGGGTAAATCAACAATCAAATCCCATATTAAAGGCCAAAAAAAAATTTGTATTTATTAGAGCAGTCTGTATCTGCCAAAAAATCGATTCATTTAAAAGATATTTTCGCTTCTGCTGTTCCTGTTCAAGAATGAGAAGAAAAAAAAAAGTTTTGAAATTTTAGATTTGTTTCTTCAAAAAATTTTGAAAATTTTATGGGTCAGAGTTCTAAACAGTGGATTTAGCTATAATATAAATTCTCTCTTTCAAGCAATGTTTCCAGACAGTGCTATAACCAAGCAATTCAGTTGTGATGAAAAAAAGTGTACTTTTTTAAGAGTTTATATATAAATAAGCAAGAAATGAAAAAATCTGTTGAGTGATTAAAGAAATAGTAAAGCCATAGATTATGGATATTGAAGTGTATCGTTTTAAAAAGTTTGAAATTAAACAGAAGAAAAATTTAGAATTGGTTTTATTAAATAATAATTTGAAAAAGAGTCTTTTGGAAAATTTATCTAATAGTTGTATATGTTTGGAGTTAGTATATTCATATTTGAAATGAGGTTGTTCTACACATCTTGAAATACTCAATAAATTAATAAATGGGAATCTATTGAAGATGTTAAAAACTCTAAAATTACCATTAATTATACAATTTACAATTCAGTAATTTAAAAAGTATTGATTATTTAAATAAATTTTTCCTGTTATATCTGTAAATTCATTGAAGGCTTTTGAAGTAATCATGATATATAGTTCTAAATTAAGTGAAAAGTATTCTCATTAACTTTTGCAATTATTTATTTCTATTTGCAAAAATAATTAAAAATTATTGTTTATAATTACATGCATATTTTTTTAGAACTTTTTAAAATAAAATTGTTGAAATTCGTTAAACGAACAAGAGTCCATGAATCGCAAAAAGAATATTTAATGAAGCAAGTTACAAAGAAAAGAAATTTACATATACTAAACTAAGAGAACAGAACATGGTGTATTTATAGATTTTGGCAACTTGAACACAACCACCAATCAGAAGGCAGCACAGCAGACGATTGCGGACGTCTTAGAAGACTACAGTTTTACAGAAGAAAAGAGATTTACTTTATGTTTCGTAGCGATTACTTGCATTATATTATTTACAACACTTGCCCTTAATCACAAAGAAACATGCACAGTAAAATCATATAAATCAATAAAAATAAGTATGCATTAAGAAATTAGAGACGTTAAAGCCATCCAATATTTACATTAACATGATGTAATCTAATACAATTGTAATCCACATAATGGTAAAAGTTCCTTTAATTTAAACTTAGATAAAGATTTTGTAAACATATGAGCAATTTGTAGGTTAGATGAAATACAGTAAACTTTTATATCATGACAATTTAAGATATGTTGAATAAATTTTAATTTAATGTCTATATGTTTTAATCGACCTTTGTTGTTTTCATTTGTTACACACTTAATACAAGATTGATTATCTTCAAAAATCATGATTTCTTTTATATTAGTTAATTCCAAAATAATGTTTTTCAACCACAATGCATCTTGACTGGCTTTACTTAGGGCAATAAGTTCTGCTTCTGTGCAAGATAAAGCAATACAATTTTGTTTTTGGCAAGATATTGGACAATTATTAAACATAAATATGTTACTAGATATGGATTTTCTGTCATTTGGGTTTGCACCCCAGTTAGCATCTGCATAGATATTTAAGCATGAATTTTTATCCACACACTTTTTATATTCCAGTTTTAAAGTTGAAGTACCTTTCAGATATCTCAAAATTCTTTTCAGTGCACTCGAAGCACTATCAGTAGGGTGTTCTTGAAGTTGACTCAAACAGTTTACAGCATAAAGGATATCTGGACGAGATGTATATGCTAAATAAATTAAAGATCCTATTAGTTCTGGGTAGGGTCCTCAAAAAGCACTTCCTTTCTCAAAATCAGCTGCTGTTGCTCCTACTTCCATGGTAGTAGAGACTATTTTAGCATCAAACATTTTAAATCTGTTTAATAAATTCAAAATATCCATTTCTTGATCTAGATACAGTCCATCAGGTGTAAATGTTATTTTAATTCCTAAAAATTCAGAAACTGTTCCAGATTTAGACATTTCAAATGCTTTTGATAATAATCCAATTATAATTTTGATTTCACTATCATCAGTACCCACAATTAATAAATTGTCCACATAAAGTGCCATGCCGAATAAAAATGCATTGTTCATTATTTAATGGCTTAAAGTTTAATTTGAGAATGAAATTTAAAAATTTTACATACCATTGATGAGGGGACTGCTTAAGTCTGTATAAGCTTTTCTTTAACCGGCACTTCCTTCCACTATTATCATCATATCCTTCTGGTTGATCCCTATAAATAATTTCTTTTAATTCACCATTGAGAAATACAGTTTTAACATCCAGTGAATAAACTTTTAAATTTTCTTGAAGAATAATAGTAAACACTATACGTAATGCAGGAATACTGATAAGTAGTGAAAATGTTTTATCATAATCCACTCCTTCTCTTTGCATAAAACCACAAGCAACGAGTCGATCCTTATATTTTCCATCTCGTTTTTCGCGTAGAACCCATTTGCATGAAATTGCACGTTTCCCATGTGGTAATTTTTCAAGACACCAAACTTCGTTCTTTTCCATGGACTGCATTTCTTCATCCATTGCTTTCTTCCAAAGATTCTGTTCTTCCTCTGGCAGTGCAGATAAATCTTTAAACGATAACGAATCTTCAAAAATTACCATTGCTTCATAAACTTCTGATTCAGGATATTTAACTGGTGGTTTCTTTTGCCTTTGTGGTCTTTCCAGAATTTCTTCTGTAGTAATTGTTTCAGTAATATTTTCTTCACCACCAATTTCTTCAACATCATCTTCATTTTCCGAAATAATGGAATCCACATTCAGAATATTTTTATCTTCTAAATCCATTTTTCTTTCTTAGTTAAATACAACATTCCTCGATATCACTATTCTCTTTGAATCTGGATCCATTAAACGATATCCCATAGTCGAATATCCCACAAATATCATTCTGTTTGACTTCTTCCTTTGAGAAGGCGGAACCAACACCTATGCATTGCATCCAAATACTCGAATGTTTTGAAGATCAGAATCTTTAACATATTTTAATTTATAAGGAGTACAGTTTTCTATGGATCTACTAGGAATTCAGTTTCTTAGGTATGCAGCAGTTAAAATTGCAAATCCCCAAAATTTCTTGCTAACTTTTGCTTCAAATATTAAAGCTCGCCCTTTTTCTAACAATGTATGATTGGCACGCTCAGCAACTCCATTTAAAGGTGCTGTACGGAGGAACTGACATCAAAATATAGACTACAGTATCAAAATCACTAACCTCCGCTCCAGACATTTGTAAATCGGCGAGAAATTTTGCAACTTCATCTATGTGCTGGCTCATTGGAACATAATTCCTTCGCCGTATTTTCACCACTCCTTAACTAAGCACTTGATCACTTAGGAGTGACATGAGTAATGCGTTGGCTTTCTTTCCTTTAACGACTTCTGCTTCCTTATTCACATCGGGCTCCTTAACTAAGTATGTTTACAGTACTTTCACAGACAAAACAGTTTCCACTCGTCGCCGCCAAACAGGAAAGTTCTTTCCATCAAATAGATTCATTCCATACAAATCATGCAGCGAAGCCATTGCTTATTGATAAATTTATTCTATCAAGCAATAAATTAAAACTAGAAACTGCTTTCAATTTATAACAGCGAGAACCACGCTCTGCTATTGAAATTCGATAAACGAACAAGATTCCATGAATCGCAAAAAGAATATTTAATGAAGCAAGTTACAAAGAAAAGAAATTATATGCATACTAAACTAAGAGAACAGAACATGGTGTACTTATAGATTTTGGACAGTTTGAACACAACCACCAATCAGAAGGCAGCGCAGCAGACGATTGCGGACGTCTTAGAAGACTACAGTTTTACAGACAAAAAGAGACTTACTTTGTGTTTCTTTGCGATTACTTGCATTATATTATTTACAACAAATATAAAGAAAAAAGCATGAATGTTGATACCTCCTAGAAATTTTTTATTTGACCCGTAAAAAACTCATGGAATTTAATTCCTGGAAATCTACAAACCCTGAGAAATATACTATTTTTGTGTATTGCAATTTACTTTGTTTCTTATTTTCTTTTATTTTCAGTCATGATATTTCAGCATGAGATAATTTAGGGTTTGATTTGGCAAGTTTTGTAGAAAAATAACTAATAATACAATGGTTTGTGTCCAAATGTGCAGCAATTGTCTAAAATATTGGAAAAGCCTCACTGACTGAAACAGTGACTTTCATATGTTACACTATAGCAGTGTTTCCCAAAGTGGGCGATAACACCCATTGTGGGCGTTTGAGACCTAGAGTTAAGGAGCCCAGAAAAAATAGGGGGCGTTGACATGGGTTAGAGGGCAATGATAGATTTGTAATTTGATTTAATTTATATTTTAAATTTCACTAGAAATAAAACCTATCAACTACACAATAACGAATACTTAGTTTATATTTCTACTCTGTATGATGGTATAAAAACTTAAAATACTTATCATAGATTTCGTAGAATAGCCCACACCTCGTATGTGCCTATGTTGTAAAATGACGAAAAGCATACAGCTGTGTAAATACATTCCGGGGGGAAAAGACAAGCTGCAAGAGCCGGTACACTTATGATGTGCTCCGTAGACGTACTGTCCATATTCGTTTGGAGAAACCTTCAGCGCTTTCATGCTTGCGTCAGGTCTGCTTTGAGTTCATCAAAATAGGGTTGAGACAAAATAGAAATGTTTACTTAACATTCGTGCTTCCGTGCTTTTGAAAAACCAGTCTGCGGAAAAGTCCATTTCAGCATATCGCCCCTTTTCAGAATAGAATTGTCGACAGGTGGAGGTTTTGCAATAGGAAAACGGGCTGTACATGGTAGCAATCGACTGGTCCATCGATACTTGTCCTAACTTGCTCAGTACGATTGAGTGTCTATAGAGATAAACGAGTTTGCGTGTGTTTGTCTTATTCCTGTCGGTTCTTGCTTCTATATGCACATAATTTTTATTATATTTTCATTAGTGGTTTTGCGCTCTATTTTAAAACGATTATTTAAGTGCAACACTTTATTTACATATTTTTGAAAAAAAAAGCCATGTCGCAAACAAAAAAGAAGAAACAGCAATACAGTGCAGAATATATTAAATACGGATTCATAGAAAATTCGACAGACCCATCTTTGCCTTTGTATCTTCTTTGTTCAAAAACATTTTCAAACGAAGCAATGAAGTCTTTAAGACTTCTAGATCATTTAAATAAAATGCGTCCAGATAAGAAGGACATAAATGTAGTATATTTTCAAGATCTGGAAAAGAAGCATAATGCTCAGCCAAGTGTATCGAAACTTTTTCGATGGCTGCTAAGCAAGCCAGTGACGGAGTTCGAGCTTCATACAATATCGCTCTGTTCATTGCTCAAAAAGATAAACCACACACCATCAGAGAAACGTTAATTTTGCCGGCGATAAAAGAAGCTATAACTGCTGTGCTCCATAAACCGGCGGCAGATAAAATTCGAAAAATTCCTTTGAGCAATAATTCTGTGCAAAAACGAATTGATGAAATGGCTGAAAACATTGAAAACTTACTGTGCAATCATCTGAAGGCTAGTCAATTTTCAATTCAGTTGGATGAGTCCACTTTACCAACTAATAAAGCATTGTCGTTGTCATACATGAGGTTCATTAATGATGAAAAATATGTCGAAAACTTATTTGCTAGAAATTTAGAAACAGACACAAAAGGAGAAACCATATTTAAAACACTGGAAAAGTTTTGTGATGTAAAAGGAATTCCCTTGAAGAATATTATATCAGCTGCTACAGATGGCAATTATTGCAACATGTCATCAGAGCAGTCAATAAAATCGGAAACAACTCTTTAAATGACTGATTATTTAATCAGCTTTGTGTTGCTAATATTGAAGATTTGTTAAACATTGATAACAAACTTGTTAAAAATCATCAAATTCATGTTTCCCATTAGATTAGTTTAAAAACTAAAATTGATTACCTATTGTTTCTTTTAATTTGATTAAAATTTATTAATATTATAAAGTTGCATTTTAATTGCTCTAACTTGTAAAAATTTCTAGTTTAGAATGTAAGTTTAAACACCAGAATCGACTAATATAGCACACTATAACTAAATTAATTAAAGTAATGAAATTGTGGTTTTTAAGTTTTAGGAGTGTATAAAAAATGAGGAAGGACGATGAAAAATAATTAATTTTCAAAGTGGGCGGTAGAAGAAATAAGTTTGAGAAACACTGCACTATAGGCTTAAGTTATATAGATAATACCCATTTTTTTAGTACTTTGTGTATAATCTGAAGAATATATTTGAGTGTTTTATACATATTTATTAGCTTAATTTCGTTTAAGTTGAAACTAAAATGAGACTAGTCCAGAAGAGAGCAGATAGCAGATCTCCATCTGGTTGGTATACTATTACCACACTAATACTGCTGTTGTATCAACAGGCACTCTGCTTAAGTTCATGATAATATACAAAGATCTGAGTAGAACAATATGTGCCAGTCAAAAATGTGAATGGAAAACCAAGTTCTGTGTGAGATGTAGGCATATATATTAAAGAATATTGTGACCACCGTAAAGACCTTAGTAACAAATGTAACTACTGAGCTGAATGAATCTCAACAAAACCCAGTATCATACCAATTTTTAAAAGAAATTTTGTAAATAAATCCTATGGAACCGAGCTGCAATTGTAAGGCTTTTGTATAAATCTGAAACAATGAATGCAGTAGTGTAAAGATCATAAAATTGAATCAATGAATTGTCTTAGTCCAATAAATCCCTACCACAAAACATGTTTATATGTAGCAAACTCTCTTGGAAAAGTTTATAGCTGATCTTAGTACTGTTAGCAGTAACTACTAATAACATAATTATTGATCAAATTTCTAGTCATTCTTAATGAGAGAAGAGATTACTTAGTTTTTATCCAGAATTGAAAGTGTGGCACCAGTATCCTCATTTTGTTTTTGTATTACAAGTGTGTTAATGCGGGAAATTTCCGAAATTTGATTATTTCATTGATTGCGATAAGGAAATCTGGAATTGCAAGTTAACTCTTTAAAAAGAATTGGCTAGTAAATGTTTAGAATCCTATACTTAGCTTTTATTTTGTTAAAAAGCTCATGGGTCTTTCCCAACTCAAGCTTAGATATTTTCAATAATTATGAATTTAATTTTAAACTGCAAGTCCATGGCTAATTAATTTTGTGTCTAAAGAATGACTATTGAGAAATTACCAAATCAAAGCCTTAGAAAAGAATTAAAAATATAACTTTTTGGTATGTACTTTATGTTAGCATAATAATAATATAATCAAGACTTCAAGAGATAAAAAAAAGTATCCATTGCAATATTCTGTGACATTAAATATTTCCATGTTTAGAACTTTATAAAGTGAGATAAATATGTCAAATAATTTGAATGAAATACAATATTTTTTGTCAGCTTTATGCATCTAAAATAAACATCGCAAAATGGTTATTTTATAAAAATTTCTTAATTTCATGATAGAGCTTAAATTATCAGGATCATCCATAAAATTAATCAAAACTATCATAATCCTGTTAATGATACGATTCTATTTATTTACTTTTAAATATCAAATAAACAAAATTATTGTCAATTATGGAATAGAGTTTAGTTCCTTTTACTAAATAGAATTTAGTTCCTTTTACTAAACCCTCATGATTCAGACTCCTTTGAATGGTTTTCTGTGAAGTTAAAGGCAAAAATGATAAATAAATAAAAATAAAATCAATTGATTATAACTAAACTTATCACCCATGATATTAATATTATTATAATTACTGAAAATTTTATTATGTTATCTGTACTAGCCAAAAATATCAGTTGTATTTAGTGCAGCCAATAATATTACAAAAATAAACTTTTACAAGATGATTAAAATCAAAGACAAAACTGGAAAAAATTGGAGAATTCAAAAAAAAAAAATCTTAAAAGGTGAAAAAAGATTTTATTGGCATTAAAAATCTACCTTATAATTCATTGAAAATGGTGAAAAAACTTGGATAACTTAACATCAAAATCAAGCACATGTTGTGAAATTTCAGTGAAGCAAAAATTATTACTTAATTAAGTTACGGCAAAAAATTTTAAATTAATATTTTTGTTAATTATGTAAGCATATAAATATAATATATGAAATAATTAAGTGAACAGATAAGTCTTTTTTTCCAAGTTAATGAACATATGTGGATATGTAGAAGTTCAATTTATTTCTCTTAATTTAAACTCTTTTAATCAATTCAAAAAATAAATGAAATCAGGAAAAGGTTAAAAAAATTTTATTTTAAATAATATTGATTAAAAAAGAAAAATTATATAAATCCTCCATGTCCTTCTCTCCTGGCAGCCTTTCCGGCCTTGCTCTTTGGTCCGTTCGGTTGGCGGGATGCTTCTCGCTTTTGATTGCCTTGGTGTATTTCAACTCAAGTTCCCTCAGCGATTTTGCGTTCCTTCACCAGCTTCTTTTTCTGGACATTAGAAAGTCTCTTTTTAAGTT
Organism: Latrodectus hesperus; assembly: GCA_037975125.1. NCBI lineage: Eukaryota > Metazoa > Arthropoda > Arachnida > Araneae > Theridiidae > Latrodectus > Latrodectus hesperus. The sequence goes on from CM075862.1 coordinate 73,427,161, forward strand.
TGATTCTGGTCAGAGAGTCAGTCATGCTAGTGATAGCTTCCTGACTCTCACCAGAAGAAGATGGTTTGGAGATCATTTCTACCTCCTGTAAAGGATTCATTGTTGTCCTTTCATTAGATTGCCTCTGGGTTCCCTTGTCTTTTTCAGCAAGGTCTACTTCAGAGGCTTCACCTGCTAATGCAGAAAGGTTTGTTGTTTCTGTTTTTTCAGCCATAAAATAACAATTAATAAGCTCAGGTAATACAACAGTCCACCCAGCATTGCCTGAATTACTGGGCAAGACAAAAAAGCTCTAGAAGTTCGCCAGGCAACTAGAGGCTCCGTTAAGACACCATTACCGCGGTGTCAAATAGCCCTAGGCACATAACATCAGGGTTTTCGGGAGCTGGTTCGCGGCCTCTGATTCTATATTCAAAGCTATCCTGTCATTCCTACAGGACGTTCGGCGATCCACCACCTGCCGACATGCCTGGTAGCTGCTCAGGCGCTAGAATTCCTGACCATTACATATTTGCGCCAACATTCTGGAACAATTTAAAAACTAATTTATGCCACATGATTGTATTATATTTCCATGAAATTGGAGATACATGTATAAATATGACCTGCTTGAAATGTGAGAGGTATGATTCTAATTCCTTGTGACTTGGAAAACGTCCCACTTTCTATGAAAAAATTCTGCTGGGAAACAATATATTCTGGGTGGTATGAAGCCTTACAACTTTTTTTTGTTAATTAGTACATAATGCTGTTAAATACATACATTATTGGGAATCTTAATGCCCTTATTATATTATAATATTATTAATTTTCTCATAGCTCAAGAAAGCTGTCATTTCAATTTTAAAATCATTTTTTTGTTAAGTATTTATGTTATTTTGTAAGAACACGATTGAAACTAATTAATTTATACTGACTTTAAGTCTAGATATTTTGGCTAATTTTATTACTAAAATTACCATAAGTAATAGGATAATAAAATTTTAAAAATAAAAAAATAAACATTTAATATCAAATTAAAAACAAACTTCAAATGTCAAATTTCTATAGCCTAAATATAATTTGTCTTAGAAATTCTGTATTCTTAAAATAAAATAATAGTTAATTTTATAGTTCAAGGCAAATTTAAAAATTAAAATATTATTAATATTTTCTACTTATAACCATGAATTACAAATTATTTTTTCTTATATTTTTCTGCATTAGTACAATACTATAAAATTATAACTTTTCATTAATTTACTAAACTGTAATGTGATTTAGTTGCTGAAGAAATTACTTTAAATTACACTTACTTATTTAATACATTAAGTAAAAATCTAAAAAAAATTTTTTGTCTTCAATTAATGTGAAATATTATTATTCAGTGTAGTTTAACTTTTAATATCCATAACTAAAAATGGAAAATACTGAAAAATAACTTTTATTTTTATCATGCATTTGACAATATCACAAAATTGGATTGGAGCCAGTTTTGTTACAAATTTATAAACATTATTTGTATTTGTCTTAAAATATCTCAGATAGATTGAAAATACTGAGATTTTGGGCAAAAATTCTACTTTCTAATGTTAAAAACAGCTTTTCCAGAGATTTAACAACAATTTGGCAATATTTTTGGTGAAAAATAGATACTTCTAAAAAAATTCATCACCTCAGCTCTAGGACCAATATTAGCAAGATAGTCTAGAACCTTTGATCAATTTGGCAAAACTCGTATAGTTTTACACCAAGTCTGCTATAAATACTGCCGCCAGTAACAGAGGTGATAGAGAAGATGCTGAGCAGTGAAGACAGTCTTGAATGCCAGTTTAGTGCATAGAAGTTGTCTGTCTGAGGTGTTAGAGACTTCTGTAATTAGAAGCTGTTTCCTGTAGTATGAGCTGCATTGGAGCTGTATAACTGTTATTTCTACAGCTGGAATTTCATTTATTTAATTGAGTTTGCTATGAATAAAAGTCCTGTGATTTTTAGGGATTGTTTTACAGAACTCCTAACTTACATGAACCCTTGACCTGGTTAATTCAGTAGAGGAGAAAAGCTATGAGATAATTTTCTAGTTTGTGTAGCAAAATATTTATGTTTATTCTTGTTAAATCACAGTTTGTTTTTGATTTATAAGCAGATCATGATTTAACAAGAACTTGAAGAAAGTGATTTTTATGGACAGTTTTAAATATAAAATTGTAAATTTGCAGAATTTTTTAAGGAGTTTTTATAATAAAGTATTTTAGATTTTTTAAATTTATTTGATTAAATAATACTGTACAAAAATAACTAAAATAAAATATATCCCTTTGAAAATAAATGAAAATACTTGAAAGATATGTAGGCTTTTTGTGTAACAAGTAAGCTCATACGGTTTAATCAGTTTCATTGATTAACCTATCAGTATTAGATATCTATTTATGTTAATTCTGTTTTACATCTTTTTATATTGAACCCTCTATTTGATCATTAAATTAAATTTAATCAGTGACTAAAATTTTAGTATATAAGATGTTTGTGGAATTGCAATCCAGCTCTTATATATTGTTTGTAATTTTTTTATTCTGAATAATCAGTGTTAATTTTTTTGTTTTATAAATGAAAAATAAATACCTTACATAAAGTTTTATAATTAGTGAACATGTTCCTACTATAGGTTTTCCTGTTCTTTTAAGTTTTCAATTTTATGAGTGCACAGTTACCTCATTAATATATGATTAAATTAAATTCATATAGTTAATTCATATATGATAATCTGGTAATTATTAATTTAATTATTTGCTTTCTAAAAATATTTTCCTCTCCTTAATATGTGGTACTTTTTTTATTTACAGAATGTGTATTCCAAAGAATTGGCATCATATGGGAATTACAAATTTAATACAAAATCTTCATCCTTAAATGAATTAATGAAAAGCCGGTTTTGGCATGAAGGTTCTTTAAATATGCTCTTTCAAGATTTACCAGAGGTTCCTGGTGGTGAATCTAATGTAAATTCAAAGTCATTTTTAAATATTAAAATAGTATTTGCAGAAACACCAGAAGAAACTGAAGCATTTGAATCAGACTCTGAAAGTTTAGGTAAAAATGTTCTATATTTTTTCTGGCTCTGAATTTTTCCCTGTTTAATCAAAAGTTAATTGATTGTGAAAATTTAATTTTATGAATTTTATTGAAGTTCATTTTTTATATATTGTTAGATAAATTACTCTCTGTCAATTGATAAATATTAAATATCATTGAATTAATCTTAATATTTAATTGTTATTGACGTATATCTGATTCTTTACTTACTATTTTTTTTTATTCTGTTGTCCAATAAAAGGTTAGTTTTGAAAACTGCATTGTTAATTGATTAACATTTTTACTGATTTTAATTATTTTTATTACCATTTGGTGTTTATTAATGTTTTACTTTTCTTTACAGTGAAATTAATTTTCTAAATTATTACCATTATTTTTACTGTTTCATATATCAATTCATATCAATTTTAATATTCTGTTGATGAATATTATTGTAAGATGTTGATCTTTAAATGTGAATCTTTGTTTTTAAGATACTTCTCAATTATTAAATCAAATCTTTGAATATTATATTTCTATTTTTGTTATTTTTAAATTTAAAATGTTTCATTAGTTTTCCTTAGTGGCCTAATCATTAATTTGATTATAAATTTGGAAAAAAGAAAAATTTTACTGTTTATGTAATAATGTACTCTTTTGAAGTCAAGTAGTTTCCTGAATTTTCAAGAAGCACCGACTTCAATTTTCATTTCTTTATTTTTCACAAAGTTCCTTAGATTCCTTTAAAATTCTTACTAAATGAAATGAAAAGTTATATATTTTGCTGTTTTCCCCTACAATTTCTCACTTCATATGCCATCAAAATCACAATATTTTAAAGTTACAATTGAGTATGATTGGTAATTTTCTTAAATTTGTTTGAGCTATCTCATAAATATTTTTAAATGTGAATCTAATAGATTACAGCAATTCCATATTAATATTTATTTCACCATTTTGTTCTTGTTTGTCATTTTGTCTCCAGTGTTCTTGATAAATGTCTCATTGTAACTAATTTCTTCAAACATTATTCTGTTAAAGTAAAATGTCAATTAAATTTGAATTACATGGTTATTTTGGCAGAAGAGATGCAGCAACTGTCGATAATGTAATATGATTTCTCCTTTACCATTTATCAGATCACATGAAATAGTTTTGCTAACAAATTTCTCTTGCTACAATATAGCTCTTTTCATTTTTAATGTTAAAACACTGTTTTTGCAAAAATTACTTAGCTTATTCAAACATAGAATTTGAAAATATATATATACTCTACAGTTTATTTATTATTACTTTCAGTCGGTCCAAAAAGTGAACTTAATACAACGTTTTAAAATAATCCGTTTTCTTCATTTTATTATTAATGGAACAAAAATTCATTTTTAAAATGCATAATTTCTCATTTTAAGAATTATTAAAAACTAAAAATCCATAAGTTTTACTTAAATCTCCCGAGAATTATCGCTCATCATCGATCAAATACTTTCATCTTAATTTATCTCACTTTGTGATGAAGAGGGCTTTAACAGATCTTTTTCATAATATGTTTTTCCTATACAATTTATGGTATTTTTAATCTCACTGTGTATTTTTCATTATATGCGATTCTCACACTATCAGCAGTACATATTTTAGTGTACAAGCCGAAAACATTACAGCAAATTATGCAACGTTTTTTTTTTTTTTTTTAACTTGAAAAAGTTCTTGCAGATAATACTTTGCTGCATATTATATACAGGAAAATACAGTAAATCTAAATTGAAGTAAGAAAAAAAATTACATGATGGCTTGAGTGAAGATCTATTACTCATCGTGAACTTCAACAAAGAAACAACTACTCCTTAAAATTTCTATTCAGGACTTTTTGAATCTGGATTTAGATGTAATTTGAGCTTGTGTAGTTGCAAAAATGAATGTCTTCTGAATGTTAAACAAGAGTTTTAGTATGATTTTTGTATACTAAATATTAGAAAATAGTAATATTTTATATCTAGATAATAAAATTTATTGAGCTGTAAAAACTAAATAAAGGCCATTTTCATAACAATATTTTTCTTACAAAGATAACATTTTTTGCAGGCTTACGTTTAAGTGCTGAAGGTTATAAAGATAATCCTGTAAGATGGCTGGTGAAGAAAAGTTACATAAAAAGCGTTGCTCCCTGTTATGTGTGTAATAAGATGGCATACCTTCGCAGCAATCCCAAATTTACAGATGGATGTTCTTGGAGCTGCCAAAACAAAAAGTTAATACAATTGATTTTTTAATAAAAAAATTTGCTTTATATATGAATTTAATCATTATATTTTGCATTTTGTGTAGAATTGCAAAGTGCTTTATTATATGCACATATTATGGAGCATAATGTGGATATTTCATTTTGACTTTAAATCATTAAAAAAAAATTTCAGTCAGGATGTATTCTTTAAAAGATATAAATTTTTAAAAAAAAAAAAAACAAGAAGAATGAGTCAGGGTTTGTACAACTGCTTTAACCCTTTAGCGGTTAGGGAAAGTAGCAGTTTTCGCTTACTTAATTCGCGCTGTTCTGCGACTTAAGAGCAGTCGAAATTCGCAGCTGTTTTCCTCCGCCGTTCTTCCGAAAATGTCACCCTTCTGTGGCGATGGGGTGGATAGCTCACCTCGCGCGTTTTATAAAATTCTTAAAGTACTTTTAATACATAAATACCAGTTTTTAAGTACTTTAAAATAATTAATAAATGATAATTTGTAAATAGTAAATTATAAATGATAATAACCAATTTTATAAATAATAATCGTTAAATATAAATACAAGTTTATACAAATATTAAATTGAAAAGTCTAAATAAATACAGCTAATGTAAAACACTAATGTTGATATATTATGAACAAAGTCGTCATCAGATTCAAAACTAGATAAGCTTTCTGTATCACAATCATAATCATCGTCATAATCAATATCATTTAACTTTCGCTTTTGAGCCATTTTTCTTTACAAACACTCAAAATACCACGCCAAAATGGCTATATAAACAACAATGTAAAAATATAAGCAACTTCAATCATTATGAAAAGAAAGTCGTGGAATCCGTTATCTGTAGACGGTAAAACTAACTTAATTTGCGAGTAGGGTTAGTTTGTAACATTATCAATGCAAAATAATATTGGCAAACGAGCTCAGCTCGTCAGCGCGCATTGGGGGAAAATTTAACTACGCGAGCTGAACTCGTTTCTAACCTTTTCGGTCGAAAACACGCTGCCGAGCGGAACTCGTTTGCGCGCATTATGAAGCACGATTCGATTGCGAGCTCAGCTCGTTCATAACCATCAAAGGGTTAAAACTCTTGGAATTTTGACATGACTCCTTGAAAATTGTGAATGACTCCTCTAACTTTTACTTACCTGGATGTGTTTATTTTTTGTTAGAAAATAATATAATTTTTTGAATTTTTTGTTTTAATATTTAAACTATTTCTATGAAATTGTTTGAAAACAAATTGAGTTATTTGCTCTTAATATTACTACTAGATGGCAGCACGATCGATATTAAATTGTATTCATAAATGTTATTTAAAATAAAGATCTAGTTCAGCTACAATAGTTTCATGATGTTCGAATTCAGTCAAGATCAGGTGTAGCATTTAAATTAATGTTTGTGAAGTGAAATAAAGAGTAATCACCTATAAAATCATTATGGGGTGCAATCAAGATACGATTTTAATTTATTCTTTTTCTATTTTTGTTTCTTTCATTATATATGGTAAAAAATTCACTGAATGTTAATATTTAATAAATTTTTGAGTTAAAACAAAATTTTCATATCTTCTTTGGTAAAAATTGTGTATAGTTTCAGTGAAAAAGACTGAATTTGTTTATTTAACAATGAAGTAAAGGCTGGAATAAATTATTTAATATGCCTGGTGTAAAGTGTCTTTTCAATGAACAGCGAATTCTGGAAAAATCAAACAAAGATTGGCTTTCACATGGTTTAGAAAAAAGAATTAACTAATTTTGTAGAACTGTTTAAATCATTGCAACAGACTGTGAAATTTCAAGACTGTATATGTGAAAAATTTGATCCTATTAAAGATAGAAAGAATACTTTTTATTTTAACTTACTCTCAAATAGACAAAATTGTTGCCACTTATGAAAAGAAATTAATTTCTTTTACTACTCAGTCATAGTCAGGCATCTATCAAATGTGGGTTTTCTGTGAACAAATATTTGATGGTAGAAAATTGAAATAATCAATCAGTTGTGATTAATAGCATCATTGATGATCACATCTAAAATATAGGAGGTATCAACAAATTAATTAGCAAAGACCTACTTATTTTTCTACTGGTGCAAAACAGAAGTATAAATTATATTTAGATTAATTAAAACAGCAAAAAGCTGATAACAGAGGGAAAGCAAAAAGCATTTCTTGAAAAACTGATGAATTGAATATTAAGAAATGTTTGGAAGATGACATATATGAACTTGAAAAATCTACAATAAAAATTGCTGAGGAAGCTGAAAAAACTGGTAAATTAACATTAATTGCAAAACCAAACATGTGTTGTTGTGGTGCTTCAGTGAAACAACAGTTATTACTTAGTATTTGTAATGAATTAAAAATTAGAGCTTTAGAGATGGAAAGTTAGCATTTTTATAGCAATATTGTTTGCATATAAATAACTAAGAAATTTTAAAATCTATTGAACGATTAAAGAAATAGAAAAGTCTATAATATGGATGTGAAATTGTATAATTTTAAAAGAGTTAGAAAATAAACTAAAGAAAAATTTGGAATTATTAAATAATAATTGAGAAGAAATTAACCTATCCTGGAAACCTAATCTAATAGATGTATTTATTTTATTTTAAATAAGTATTTTTATTCTAAAAGAAATTGATTGTTTTAAGCATCTTGAAATACTCAATAAATTAATAGATAGAAATCTAGTGAAGATGTTCAATAATTCTAAAATTACCCATTATTTTATGCAATGTATAATTGAATAATGTAAAGAATATTTATTATTTAAACAAAAAAAAATTTTTTGTTAAAACTATAAATTAATTGAAGTTTTTAAAGTAATTATTAAATATATTTCTAACTTAAATTAGAAATAGTCTCCTTAAGTTTTGCAATAATTTATTTCTGTTATCTACAAATATAATTTTTAAAATAAAATGAAAAAATTATTTAACATGAATGTTGATACCTACTACAAATTTTTAATTTGACTTAGGGTAAACTTCTTAAAATTTCTGGAATTTAATTCTTGGAAATCTGTACGATTTTTAATAATTACAACTATTTATGTTTATACATGATATTTTTATAAAATAATTTGTTAGCAAAATTAATTCCTAAAATGCTTCATTTCTTTGCTTTTGTGTAATCTTTATGAAAATAACAATACACAAATTTAAAAATTATTATGAATTTAATCTCCTCCATTTTTCTACAATTGACATTTTGTGTGCTTCATAATTATACTAAAATAAGTTTTAAAAATATTGTTAAAAAATTTTGCAATCTTTTTTAAAGAATTTTTCTTTTCATGCAAATTAATAATTTCTGTTTAATATTCAATATTTAACAAAAGCTTTTCTTTATCAAAAGTTAAGAAAAAGCTTTAGTAATCAAAAGTTATCTTTATAAACCAAAATTATATCCAAATCATGAAATGAAAAATATTTTTATTTCAGTCAATTTTGTAATGATTCAAACAATTCAAGGCCAAATGAAACTACACTCTGAAACTAGAAAATGTTTTGTTCTTTGTCATTTTGTTTAGGAAAAAATTTATGTTAGTAGAGGAGATCTGTGTTATGTTCATAAGATTTTTTTAATACTGAATCTATGATCTATGAGTCATTATTTCAGAAAACTGTTAGTTATTAGAAGAAGCTATGATATAGGGTTGTGTGAGTGTGCATTCAAGAAAACTTGTTGTGTATTAAAATCAATCTTTTATATTTAAAAAAAGAATAAAATAAAATAAATTAAAAATTATGTGCCAAAGTTCAAATCTTTCTATTATGAATTTAAAAGTAATAGTTTATGCATGAGAATTTACTGTTTATAAAAAGTTCTACATTTTATATATAGTTAAATTCTTCATATTTAAAATTGTTTAGTTTAATATTACATTTCCCTCATTTATTACATATATTTTAACTAATATTGTTGAATTATTATGTATTCTTTCTATGAAAATAACTTTAATATCAAAAATAGGTTATTTAAAATTATCTCTATGTAAATGACAAAACTTCTTCTTTTTAAAAAATAAAATTAAAGCTTTACTAAAATAAAGAATTACTATGAGTGTGTGTTAATTGTAATTACTAGAATGAATAGTTTGTTGCTGTTTCTTCTCTGTTACATAAAATTCTATAATTTAATTTGCAAATATGTTTATAATTGTTTTGTGTTATTTATTACTGATTCATGCTTTAATTATTTTAGTGCCTCAGTTGTCATGTAAATATGAATAACTTAAAAAATTAGGAAGGAATGTGTACGGCATCAGAACTAAATATGATTATTCTGTTATAAAATATGTTAGATTTCTCAAATTAAACAAAAAATATTTTATTCATTTTAACTTATTCCTTATGGCTATAAAATTAAATTGTTTAAGCCTTTAATTGTATTTATTGTATTTCTTTTCTTCTATCCAATGAATATTTTTTCAAAATTTAATTTATATGTTGGCATTTAGTTGAAAAAATAGAGTATTCCATGTAAAAAACCTGATGCTTAGGAAAAGTCATTGATGCAATTCAGTAAATCACTGCTTTTTATTTTTTTATTCTGAATTTTAATTTACTTTTATAATGTTATTATTAATTTTGTAAATTGAAGACTTTTAAAATTTATGGAATGTAACTTTTATTTCATTAAGAATTGTCTAATTTCTCATAAAAATAAAATACATTTTAAAAGAGCAATACTTAATAATCATTTTTATTATTTACTAAATTTGTTACTGTATGTTTCATCATTTTTTATAACTGTCACATTTGGTTATTTAATTTTTCTTATTTTAGTTGCAAGTTTGAAAATATATTCAAACGACCTCAATTTTATGCTCGCTTTCCTATGCTGACAATGAACCACATGTCTGCAATGATTTTTCATTGGTCTGTTCAGTCAGATGTTTCTCTAATATCTGTTGATGTACCCCTGGATTTGGTCCAGCTATATCATGTTTGGCGATCCTTTCAAGTGTTATGTTCTACAACTCTAAGGAAAAAGAAAGTAAGACTTGGTGGAGACAAACAAATTGTTGAAATTGCTCTTGTGCAATATGGGAAATTATATATCCTTGGTGCCATGGAACGCAGTACTAGACATACATTACTGCGGACATTTCCTGTTGAATTAAAACAACAAGTTCCTGTGTTCTTTAGAATGATATCACAGTGGATTCTACCCCAGTCAATTGTTGTAATTAATGCCACTAAATACTTTCAAATGCCTGATGATTATATTATTAAGATTGCTGACCCTTCAGTTATTGATATAAATGACTCTAGTTATCATGTCTTAAATGTAACAAGCTATTTATTAAGACAAATAAGTTCAATGTTTGGACACTTAAAAGCAGATGATGTTAGAGTTGAAGTTTTGCAAACTTTTTTGGATGAACTTATGTGGAGAGAACGTTTTGGAAGACTGCCAAGAGATGCTTTTTTTAATATCTTAAAAGATATATTTAGTTTAGAAGGAAAAGGTAAGGATGCCATTTTTATTGCATATTTTTTTGAACAATTGAAAATTCTTATAACTTTTATAATATTTTTAAATATGCTTATTATATTTTTTTCAAAAATATATGTGGAGCAAAAAGATTAGTATATAATTTTTTAGTCTATATTTCTTTCTATATATATATATATATATATATATATATATATATATATATATATATATATATATATATATATATATATATATACCTTCCATGTTAACAGTAACCAAGTGAATATTTATTTTGCTATTAGTCACAGATATATAGTATTAATTTAAAATTGCTGAAAATGGGACTAAAGATTTATTTTAAAAGTAGCTGAAATCAATGAATACATTTATATAAAAATTATGAAGCATATAATTTTATATGGTCACCTGCTAATTTCTAAGTTTTATTTCCTTCATGGTAAAATTTCTAATCTCCTATTTTCTTTTTTATTTTATTGAATGTATTTTTTAAAGTAAATCATATGTTACAGACAATTAGAGGTCTGATACTTTTGTTTAAGGTATATTGTATAATTTAATGATGTTGGTGTGAAATTACATCCATAACTATCTTTATAAGCAGTAAAACCAAAGAGTTCAAATCTTTAAATATAAGTTCATTGATGAGATAGAGTGATGTGTTGTTATTATATTATTATTATTATTAATGAAAAGGGGTTCCATATTGTATTGAATGAATAAACTTTTTGTGTAAAATAATTTTTAAATATTTGAGCACAATATGAAAAATAAAATTTTTATAAGAATTTATTTGTTGATTTTAACAACTTTTACTATAAAATTTTATTTAATTATTATCATTTTTAAGTAGAAAATTAAATTTATAATAATTATAAAATTAACTAATGGACATCAAAAGTTCTTTCTACTTTGTATGTATATTTATATGTGTGTGAATTGGCTCTTATATTACTATAAATAAGGAATCCCCCTTTTCCATCTGGTCACTAATTTCAGTCTTTTAAAAATTTCCAAATTTAATATAATTCAAAAATTGTGTTTTAAAAAAAGTATAAAATTTACCTCCAATCAATAATTTAAAAATATTTCAATTAAAGTGACTGTTGAACTGTTTTAGACCAGTTTTTTTTTAAATTCTACTGATTTACAATACAACGTTTTCCATTCTCATTAATAATCTGAGTACATGTATTATCAGATTAGTTGTTATATCACCTTTTGAAATTGAAAGCACATTTTTCTCTTGAGTTGGTATAATTCTTTAAGCATTCTCTCATTTGTAGAGTTGGAAAAAAAATTTCATCATATTTGAAAAGGATGAGCATCTGCAAAATAAGTGTGGAAAATTCAAAGAGCTTGGATTTTGTTTTCCATGCTCAAGAAAGTAAATTATAGCAATTTTGGAATGAAATCATATCAAAATTTTGTTAGAATAAGTTTTACCAAAAAGCTACTGTACTTAGGACTACAAATTTTTCACAGAAAAAATTAATTGTTAAAATATTAATATGCAATTTAGTTACTAATTAAAGATTAATTATCACTCCAGTTTGGGGTTAAAATATTTTTACTTACTTTAGATTTCTTTCTTCATTAACTAATGATATATTATTTTAATTTTGTCCTGAATAAATATTAAAAAACTTCTGCTAAATATATAATAACTTATGGAGTAGTTAAAAAATAAATCCATATTGTGCAAATTAAATAATTTTTATTAAATATTGATGAACTTATAAATGAAGATGGGCATTAAATTATAAATGATACGGTTAAACTTTTTATGAGGAGCAGAATAAATTTATTAAATTTCTTATTTAGGTTCTAAAATTTTATTAGCTGACATATTTGCAGGATTAAAACAAACTTTTGAACAAAAAAGGACTTGGTATTTCTAAAGTAATAAGTTTATTCAATATTTCGTTAATCATGTAAATCAAGAAATGTGTGTAAGCACCAGCATATTCCCTGTATGTAACCCAATTTGATTTTCTAGTGAAAACCTTTTTTATACAATAACAGCCAAATTAAAGTTCCTTTTTTCTGAATTTTTGCCATTCGCTCTGTTTATCTGGTGTAAAAATATCTTAAAAGTCCTGTAAAGCAGTATAGAACAAATTCATGCATGTTGGTACATTTGCTTGTGTATAAAAATGCAGTAGATTTAAAGGAAACAATCTATTCCATATAGAATTACTTTAAGAATCTCTTCAACTTATTTGGAAAATCTGGATACTTGATGAAAAATTACTTCTTGGTAATAAAAACTTATTTCAAAATGGAAAATGATGTAGAAACCAAAATATTATTCTATATTTGTAAATTTTTTTAACTCTTTGTGTATAAAATAGAGCAAGCTTACTTTATTGCCAAAAATGACAGATTATGTACACATATTTGAATCTTGTATAATGGAATTCCAAAACAAACATTCACAAATCATGAACTTTTACTATACTGAGTTGCACATTCAGTTAAACAGGATTTTGACATAATGCACTATGTGCAGGTTAAAGATTTACCTTTTAAAGAAAAGAAAACAAAAGGAAAGCCAAGTTTTAAATTTCCATTCATAGTTACATTTATAAGGAATTTTTTTATCTTAACAAAATTACAATAATAAGAATACTAGATCTAAAATATTGAATTAAAAATTATACAAAACAAATATAAGAATAGGTCTTGTAATATGCCTGTTTACGCTAGGAAATGTATCTGTGCACAACAAAATCCTGGTTTACTTCTGTATGTTTATATGGTTGGGCAAAAACAGTGGCTGTTACCGCGTTCATTACAACTATAATTTTATCATCAGTGATTGACTACTTAATTAATCATATGATAAAAATTTTTAGAAGTAACATTTGAGGCAAATTTTAAAACCTATATGTTGGAAATTCTTATTTTTTATCTATTATTTCAAATACAAATTAATTTTCATAAAGAATTTATTTTGAAGTACGAAATGAAGCTGTGAATTAGCACTAATATTAACCTATTTTTTAGTCATTTAAAACTACGGATTTAAAAATTGCTAAATAGGGATTTAAAATTTTTTTTCAATATATAAATTTATATTGAAAAATATTTTGTTAAAAAAATCGGCTTTCATAACTTGAAGTAATTTAATAAATCCATTGCAGTGTTATTCTCAAAAAGAATTTTGGTGTATAGGATGTTTTTCTGTATGCTGTAATTTTTATTTTCAGATGGTAATTTTCTTGCAAATCCTCCACCTATATCTAATGGTGAAACTCAACTTGACTCAAACACTGAAAGTGCTAGTGAACAAGAAGAAGAGTTTATGTATGATAAATTGGCTATTCCCAGTGAAACAAGTGAGAAATGTATCAATAATTATTGGTTAACCCATGAAAATATATTTTGTCACTGTGTTTAAATTTGTCAAATGGTGTGAAATGCATTTTTATGTTTATTGTATATATCTTAAATTCTTTCATTGCAGTGTGGTGTGCAAATATGCGTAATGCTTAATGATGTTACTTGTAATATTTAATACTGCTATGCAATTTTTTTATGAATATCAAAAAATATAAATTTACTCTAATATTGTTTACAAAAAATTTTAAAAATGGGTTTTATTTGTTTAAATATTTAACTCAAACTATTTAATATGCATTTTTTAATTGATTCCATTCAGCATACATTTATAATTATTTATGATTACTGTTGAAATATTTTAAGAAAGTGACAGTTTAAGCTATTAATAATGTGCATTTTTTTGTGAATGCTTTGATCTATGGATACTTAAATAATTTTTCCTGTTAGCAAAATCTTATGGTTTGTTTACAAATACAATTTAAATTATAATTTTTTCCATTTTAAAGATACTCAAGAAAATATAAATATAAAAATCTGTTTTCCTTTCTTTAAATTTTTGAAAAATTGTTCATTGTTTTAGTAAAACTATATTCTTTTAAAGTATATTGAAAAAAATTATTGCAATTTATTTTGACTAATAATGAATAAATAGAAAATATTAAAAAAAAAAATTGTGGAAACCCATCAAAACTTGGAATTTCATTCTATGCTAGTACTTTGAGTCATATTTTAGTAATGTTACTGAGCACATCTACTTAGATACTTATTGAAGTAGAGCAAATACTTATCAGTTAATTCTACTAATAATTTTAAATTGTGGTACTTTTTTCTGTAAATATTCATTAAATATTTCATGGTATCAAATAATAGGATGAATTACTTAATCATGTCTGCATTTTATCATTATTATATTATTGTCAAAATTAATTTATAAATGTATTTTCAGGTGATTCCAAAGAAAAAGATAAAATTGAAATAGTAAGTTTATTTTCTTATTTTTAGTTTTGTCTCTTCTACTCTATCAAAGAGTAATCCCTATCAAAATTTCATATTTCTCGTTAACATTAATTCATTTATACTGGGAATTGGTTGTTTCTATTTATTTATTGACAATATGTTTCCCATGATTATATTAATTACAATGTGTGTTGCTTTGTGAGATTAAATTTTAGGTATGTTAAAAAAATTAAATTATATGAACTATTTATTTATTAATTTAAATATTTCCTTATTTTCTCTATTACATTGATTGCTTTATGTGAAAAGTAATGTCAATATTTAAATGGTCATCAGATTATAAAATTAAGCTGTAATTTATAATTATAATGTAAATTGATCCAACAGCTCATTTTAATTAGGGTTGAAGTTGAAATAAATTTTGAACTTTTTTTCCATCTTCAGGGAAACGTTAAAAGCCAGGAAAAATTTAAATATTTCAATAATATATTTAAAATATCGCAAATCTCAGAGAATTCTTAAGATATAGTAAAGAAAAATTTAATCATTTATAAAGTATTAAAGGAAATGTAAAATTTTGCATTTTTAGTAAATGTGTGTTATATAATTGTATGAAGTTTCCTAATTAAAGTATTTTGTGAGGTCAATATCATATTCTTATATCTTGTAATCTGAACATACAGAATCTTTTTCATTCCACTGTTCCAATATCATGTATGTTCATTCACAGATGTGTTTGAAAATTATCAGTAAAAATATATTAAAACAGGGAATCTCTTTTGCCAGTAAATAAAGTCATTGTTTTCTTTTTAATTTGGTAGTATTGCGATACAAAATAAAATATTGAGAATTCAGATAATTCATTAGTGTTTTCAATAGTTTTTTATTATAAGTGTGCTTTTATTTTATTTTCAAATTTATTAATTTTTTATTAGTAAAAACAAATAAAATTTAGTTTTTCTATTTATAATAGAGTAGACACTTGTTTTTTATGAGTCGTTAATTTACAAGCACTCATGATTTATGAACTTTTGTCTGGTCCCTAACAGGGCTCCATAAATGCAGTGGTAATTTTAATTCTCATTTACAAACAGAATTTTTTAAAAATCTCTTGTACTAACTTGCTTTCATCCATTTTTTGTTTGAATTAATTTTTAATCTTATGTTTTATACATTTTTTTTATTTTATGGTTAAAAAATATAGATTGATGTTATTATTAGGGAATCTTTGAATTGTGGATAACTAACTGCAACATTAATTAATCAATGTAATGAATGAAATGTAGTTTCAATTCTGAAATCGAAATTTAAAGGAACTGTTATTGTAAATCCTAATGTGATTTGTGAGTACACTTTGAGCTATTAATTGGCACCAACTCAATTATCATTCAACCATAGTTTTTTGAAGCAATCCTTGTTGAATTTCTTAGCATGCATTTGAGAATGTAATCAATAGCTTCAAGTGAAAATATCATTGAATTAAATTTAGGGTAGGTTAGTTCTCTCCAGAAGAACTTTACATTGTGACCAAAGGTCTATTGTACTATACCCATAAAAAAACTAAAAATTTAAAGAGACCAGTAGCTGAAGCAAATAGATATAGATATGTTTGAATAGATATAGATCAGATATGTTTTATTTAGAGAGCCTTCAGTCATTAGCAACTCTTAATTCTAAATTTATAGAAATTTATTATTTGTAAATTAAAAATTCTTAGTGCACTAAAATTGTTTTTGTTTTTTGAAATTTTATTTGTGTGTAACCTGTAATTTTTTTATTTATATAACTCATTCTTTTGTGTAATATTTTTTGTGAGTCTCTTGTTTTTAATTTAGATATTTTCTCATTTCTAAAATGAAAGTAGTTTGATATTTTCTTGTTGATTTTAAAATTTTCAGCTACCATTATTTATCTGCTAAATGTAGCCAAAGTATAATGTTTTTCATCAACAAAGTAGATCAACTTTTTTTTTCTGATTTTTAAAATAAAAATGCTCTGAATTTGAAGAAATTAATACTTGTTTCATTTATTAAGGAACAAAAAATTGATCCAGCTTCTCTGCCAAATTTGCGTGTTGTTTTGGAAAGAATTCCTGAAACAGTTTTGAGGTTTTATAACTGCTTCCCACCAGGTAAGATTTCTATTATATGTTAATCTTCTGTTTTTTTATGGTCAGTTTTCTTATTTTTGTTTTGTTTGAAAGCATTATATTACCGGAAAATAATTTCTAAATTAAAATTCTCATTTAATTTTTTCAGCTATCCTATTGATCTAAATCTATTTAATTTCAATTCATTCAATTTCTTTGCATGCATTTATCTTTCACTTTGCTTTACTATTTTTATCTCTCTTTTTTCATCTATACCAGACTTCTTAACATATGTTTACAATGAAAATTATTGTATGATTTCATTTATGCTTTTCTATGTCATTTTGACAATCAACTAATTAGTGCTCTGGCATTTGATTCAGCAATGTGTGAGCTCAATTTCCAGTTCATGTTTAGATGTTTGTAATAATTCAAAATCATTTTAAACTGTTAGCTTCAGTCTAATGTCTTTGTGTGCAAAAATTTACGATTGGGCAAAAAATAAATAATTATATTTTCCCACTTTGTTTTATTAGCTTAATGTTTTAAATGTCTACTTCATAAAGCATATTTAAAAATTATATTTGTAAAAAATATAAGCATAATTAAAAATTTGTCTCTAATATTTTAAAATATAAATATTTTTCTTAATAAAAATGAAAAAAAAAATTCTAATACGTGGAATTTAATAAATTCTGTAAATTTATTTTTTAAAAAAATGTATATTTGCTGTAAAATTAGCATAAATATAAAATTATCTATCTATTCATTGAGGAAAAATCTTATTTTGCAAAATGAATCCCTTATGCTTTTTACATTTTCAATGAGCTATTTGCGGAGTTATCTGCTTTATAGTTTAACAATTCAAATCATTTCTCATAAAAAAAAAAGTAAAACTATTATGTAATGTGAACTTTAATATTTTTAATGCTCCGTGGACTGTAAAACTCATGCAAGTTGGAGTAATTAAATTTATCTCATTATATCTAATCATGACTACAGTTTGAAGTAATTTGAAACATTACAAAAGGCAATTTTAATGAAAAATAAATCCTTCACCTATTTTAATATTTCTTGTAAACTTTAATTATAAATCTAGAGGAAAGAATTTCCTTCTCAAACAATTAGCACTAAAAAAGTAAATCAATAAAAATAAAATTATTTTTTGTATAAAAATTTTATCACCTCGGATTTAAATATAGATTCTTTACCATGAAACAAAACATAATATTCCAATTAGATAAAATTCTTAGATTATTTGCTTTTCATCTCATCAACTTGAAAAAATATTCATTCTTGCACATGAAAAAAATTGCAGACATTTGATTCTGCTAACTACATTTTGTTGTATTTATATATTTTATTTTTCTTCTGACTTTTATAAAAGAACTAGTAATATTGTAGTTTATAAATGAATCACTCAAATGTTTCCCGTCACTTTGATAGCCTAATTAGGCATATTTATTCTAGTTGTAAATTTACTCATTAGTTGTGTTTCAAGTTTTTTGTTGAATAAGTTACTAAAAATTCATCATTAAAATCATTTCAGTAGAATCTACAAACTTAATAAAAGATTATTATTATAATCTCTCATTTTCATATTTATGTATAGTACTTCATTATTTTATATAAACTAAAGATATATTTCAGTAGGATCTTTTATTTTGAAGAAACTAAGTGTACCAAATATATTTTTGGTACCGAATGGTGTATATGTAAAATTCCAGTCAGCTATTAGATTTAGTTATCATTCTTTTTGGCAGATTATAATTTCATTCGAAAAAAACTTTTATTTATTGTTATGTTTGTTAAATAATTTAATTTAATAAAACAAAATGCAATATTTTTTGTTTCAAAATGTAGTAAATATAAAAAAAAATTTTTTATTTTAGAATCTACCGAAGCTTGTTCCACTAATGTTCAGAAAACTGTGAAGCCTCTTATAATTTCTAAATCACAAATAAGTAAAAAATACTTTTCTCCCTCTGACAGAAAAATCTTTTTTGAACCTCATGTAGCACCAAAAGTGAGCACTTCAACTCAAAAGACATACAGTAAATCCAAACCAATTTCTATTAAGCAAAATAGTGGTAAATTACATAAAAAACGAAAAGTATCGATTTCTGATGAGGAAGAGGAAATTGAAATACTTGAACAAGATTCACCAGAAAACACATTTTCCACTGATGAATCGTCTTTAGACTCTTCTAATGAAAGAACTAAAGTTTTTCCTGCAGCTGTGAAAAGCAAAACCCTATCACCAACTGATAAAAATAGAAATTCTTCACTTGATACTGCATCTAAAGTCGGTTCTTCTCAAAGGACGTTTAATAGATCTAAGTCAACTCCATCTAACCAAAATAAAAATAGGGTTCATAAAAAGAAACAAAGAATAACGTCATATGAGAAAGATGAGTTGTTTGATCCAGACTTATTAGATGATAGTAGTTCTTCAAGCGAATCCTCCTCTGAATCTCAAAATGAGTGTCCTGAAATCACTTCTAGTGTGGCTACGAGGAGGAAGAATCTCATTTCTGTTAATCGAGAAATATATTTTGCACCTCATGTTGTCCCTAAAGTGAGTATTTCAAATCAAAGGACATATAGTAGATCGAAGTCAAGTGTAGCAAAACATAACAATAAAAAATCAAAGATGATATATTCTGAAGAAGATGGGGATTCATGTGATCAAAATTCATCAGATAATAAAGTTTCTAGTGAGTCATGTCTAAAATCTCTCAATGAAAACAACGAAGACAGTCTTCATGTGAACAATTGTAATAAAAGACAAAAGAAAAAACAAGTTACTGTTAAAGCTGAAAGTAAATTAATATGCATTGAGTGTGGGGCTGTTGCAAATAATGATCATTTCAGGTACTGTATTACACTATATTCATTTTTAAAAATTATATTGTTTTTCTTAAAAGTTATCATTTTACTTAGAAATTCTAATTACCTATCAGAACTATCGTGATTCTCAAATATTTTGGTCAAAATATTTTCAAATATAATACATTCTTATGAGAAAAAATTAATGTATTAAATGTTACATAATTAATATTATTGTTGAAAATAAATGTTTAAAACTTGAAATCTTAGTTATAATGATGCTCAATTAAATTTCTTATAGATTTTTTAAATATTTCTTGTGCAAGGTTATTAAATATTTAGCTGAGCTTTCCTATTTTTGCAAAGTTTTTTATCATTCTAAGTATTAGAATAATTAATTTTACTTCAAATCAAATTATTTTAATGTTCTTTATAATTTTTTTAACATCCTTTTCATTTTATTATTTTTATTCATTTGCTGGAGTTATGTTTTTGGGAATTTCAAAATATATTTGTAAATGGGAAAGTAAATCATTTGACCAATCTTTTTTTATAATACCATGAGACGCCCAATAAATTGATTGATTTCACAAATGTATTATTAAGTCTGACAATAGAAGCTGGATGAGTAATAAAGATGCTGCATTATAATTTTATTGTATATTTTGTTAGAAAACCATTGCCATTTAAAATTGAATTTTATCTTTTAAATCGTCCAAATCGTTTAACTTTCATTTCATATTTTTAAATTTTGTTTGTCAAACTACTGCTTAATTTTTATATCATTCAAAGTTTAAAATAACTTGGTAAATATATTTTTACAAAAGTAATAAAATGTGCTAAGAAAGAAAGTGTAGATATCAGGACTGTAATAATCTTCTTTGTCTCTTGGCATTGTAAAAGAAACATATTGAGAAAATTAAATTATAAAACTTAAAATTTAATATTATCAAATACAATTAATAAAATGGAGTGTATTAATACTGTACTATATCTCAGTGTGCTCTATATTTTAACTGTGTAGGAATTTATTATTTGCCCTCTTTTTTTTTGTTAATTTAGTTATGATCATATTAAATATTGTGTTCATTGATCAGGAGTAAATAAAATATTTCATGATTTCTTCTCAGCTAGCCATTATACTACAGTATTTGTTTCTTGCAACCAAAATTTTTGATATTTATATTTTAAAATCATTATAGTTGGAATCAGTATTTTTTTTTTTTTTAATGTGTTAGCATATTGATAGTTGATGAATAGCTTAAATCCAGTGGAATATCAAAATTAGGATTGCCTTTTAAGAATTATTTGTTGTCAGTATGCATATTAATTCTTTTTATTATAATTATATATTTCTGAAATAGCAGACAATTTTACATCAAACCCAATCAGTTTTCTTTTCCAAATTAAAAAGGTTTTTATTCCTTTTTCCTTAAACGTGCCTTAACTTAGTACCAGTGTTTCAATTGATCTACCTAAATCCAATTGTGCAATATACAAAAAGCACAATAGCTAGTATAGGCATATACAATCAACAATGATAAGAGATTGATATTGGCAATTACCTAGGTGAAATAAACAGTTATTGTCACAATATCCCATCACCAGCTACATTTAATGGAGGAATCAAGATTAGTCAAGTGGACAGCTCCATTCAATCGCCACAAGCTGCTAGTAACTCGCAACTATTGCTCTGCCAATCATAGTTCAGATTAATTATTTGTAAGACATTTCTTTTTAAATATGAGAAATCTGACATGATGTAAATATTAAATATATTTGTAAAATAATAAATATATTGTGTATTTTTTTTTATCCTACGCCCGACCTTGGTTTTTCAACTGTCAGTCTCTGTTGGGCAGCCCAATACAATCTTGAGGTGAATGAAAATTCATCTTCCGCAGAATTTCTAATTGCGGCGTCTGAAAGTCCAGGACTAGTGTAAAGGTGGTCACCAGTCATGTCCTCTAGTCCACAAAAAGGGCAGATCAGAGAGTCCTTCAAACCCAAACTGTGAAGGTGTTTTTGCAGATAATCTTCATGATTGCAGATGATTTGCAGTTTTAAGGTGAAAGTTTGCCACTCCCACAGCTCTGTGGAGGTTACACGGAATAGGCTTTGTTAGTAAGGAAGCCCATGCTTTCCCCTTTATGCACATCTTGTAAACATTTCTAAAATAGGAGGCTATATTTGACTTTATAATCTTTTTAACAGTATGGTACTCCGAGGCTGAAGAAGGCTGTTGTAGATCTGAGCCAGCCTTTGCCAATTTGTCAGCTGCGTCATTTCCCGCGATACCACAGTGGCTGGGTATCCATTGCAGCACAATTTGACTTCCCTATTCTAGTAGAGAACTAGTTGCCATTTGACAGAGATAAACCGACCCAATACTGCTAGGAGCAATTGAGGAGAGAGACCTGATGGTGGCCTGAGAGTCTATAAAAAATACTATGTTGTTCTCATTACCCTTTCTGATTTCTTCAAGTGCTAATTGCACAGTGGCCACTTCACCATTGTAGCTGTTATAGTATTTCCTAACAGCCTGACAAAGCCTGAAACTCTTAGAGTATACTCCTGCACCAGCATTTCTGATGGCATATGCAGCTGAACCATCTGTATAGACATGGAACCAAACAGATGATGGTTAATGCTCATCGATAGTAGCTAGGGTAGCCATCCTTAGCTCAGAATCAGTGGAGACCTTCTTACTAACAGGTAGTATCAGGTCTAGACAGCAATCAGCTCTATTAATATGGTTTTGAAAGATAGGGGGTCTAAATAAAGGCACTCTATCTGCAACTGGGATCTTATACATACCTGACAATTCCCTGGTCAAAGTCAAAAAGGTTCTCTGTGTTTTCAATCTTGGGAAAACAGGAATATAATTTTTCCAAAAACCATCATCGCTTAGAAGCCTTTTGGAGAGTTTCAGGGCAGCGCTTTGTCTTTGATCTGCCAAAGGTTCCAACCCAGTCTGAATTTGCATTGCCTCAATAGGTGTAGATGAAGCCCCACCGGAGATAAGTCTAAGGACATTATTCTGAACAGTCTCCAATTTTTTTGGATGGTATCCGATGCAGTAATCAGGAGCTCAGCTCCATATTCAATTGCAGGTCTGATGTAGGACTTATAGGTGGTGCAGAGTAAATCTTGTGAAGCTCCCCATTTTGCTCCTGCAAGTCTTTTTAAAAGTTTACTTCTGGATTTTCTGATGTCTATAACTTCAACAGCTTGGCTATTCCAACTTAACCTTGTATCCAAAGTGATGCCCAGATATTTGGCTCTAGCTGTTTTACACAGACGATGGGGACCATAATATAAACTAATATCATAGGATTTTGTACTTAAAGTAAACAGCTGGTAAAAGATTTTATCAATGTTTACTATCATCTGATTCTCATTAGACCAATGAAACAGTTCTTTTAAAGTCCTGTTAAGGAAAAGCTGGATGTGCTGCATATCTCTGCAGGTTGACCAAATGACCAGATCATCTGCAAAAAGAAGGGCCCTAACATCCCCATCAACATCCATTTTGTGTCTAGATTAAATTTAAGTATTGACTTATAGACTTTATTTTCGTTTTACTAATCACTTTCTAAAGTAAATTCTGATCATTTAGCATTTCCAATTTATGATTTTAAAGTTAAGATGATTGCTACATTCAAAGTTTTATTGTTGCATTTTGATATGAATCAGCTACCCTCCTTGTATTGAAAAATGTTTGTATCCAAGTCAGTTTTTAAAAAAATTATGTTACCTTTTATGTTTATAATACTTAAATATTGCCTAAAAGAATGGTTATTGTATTTGATACCAATTTTTTTAGAAATCGTGAAAATTTTTTTATTTGCTCGTTAGTAGCCTATAGTTATAAAATGATCTTTCATGTGGAAAGTCTTTATTTTTATAATTTGTTTATATATTTTGCATAGTAATAATATTATGATTATAAAATATATAATGTCATATTATATATAATTATAGCATTTTACAAACTCCTGTAGATTTTAAAAAGATTGTTCAAACATAAACATATTTGAATTTGATTATCAATTAGGTTTTAATAGATTTCTTTTATGGAATAAATGCATAAATATTCAAACAGTAGCAGACATCCAGAAAATATTCCAAACTGTCTGTATGGATACTCAGGTTTTTTCAGGATCATATTTTATGTTCATTATCTCTTTGTGTGGTTTCTTTAGCCAAACAATCACGTTGTAAATGTGCAAGGAAATGAAAGCGAAAGTCTTGTGTGGTGTAGACTTTTAAATGTCTAAATCAAGTACTTCAAAAATCATCATATATTAATAAAAGTAAAATATGCCAAATTGGCAGCCAAATGGTTATTACTGTGGCCCTCAATTCAACAGTTAATGGGTTAGATTCCACTTTAAACAGTGCTACTCTTCATCATCCTCACTATGCAAAAAATTACTGTTGAGCTACAAGTAAATCAAATCAATTTAATTTGAAACATGCTATATAATAATCAATTAATAAAATAAACTCATCTTTAGTATATTTAGAAAGATTTTCAATTGTCCTTTTTTTTCTCCAAATTCTATTAGTATAATAATTGCATAAAGATAGAATTAAGTATTTACCATTATTTTGTTGCGCAGTTTTAAAGTGTTGTTCTCAATCTGTAAAATTTTTTAAAATTTTGTATCTCTATTTGTCATACCGTAACTGTCTTAACTTGCGGAATCCCTGTCATCATGTTTAACCCTTTCAAAATGGTGTGCACTTACCTATAATGGGTCCATGGAATGAAGCATAATTGAAAGAAATAATTTTACTAGACTAGAATTTCATCTCATTAAACTTAAGGAAAAAATCATTAAAAAAATGTTTCTCTTAATTTATAAATTTTGTTACTATATTAGATGATCAGACATATCACATTAAAATTAGTTTTTAATGATAATTTTCCTTTGTTCATATCCAAAATACTTATTAAAGAATGTTAACCTTGATACATAATTTTTGAAAGTATAATTTATATCATGCTGAAATTTTAAATGGCAAAGTATAATAATTTCCAAAATAATAAAAT
This sequence comes from Latrodectus hesperus, assembly GCA_037975125.1. Taxonomy (NCBI): domain Eukaryota; kingdom Metazoa; phylum Arthropoda; class Arachnida; order Araneae; family Theridiidae; genus Latrodectus; species Latrodectus hesperus. The sequence goes on from CM075862.1 coordinate 73,452,194, forward strand.
TTAAACTTAAAGTTGGAGTAACTGTAGAAAAGTTTCAAAGCACAAAGTGCAAATATAAGATATGTTTTTTATTGTGTTTATGTATCAGAATCAGTAGATATGTCACTGCCTTGTCTTTTAAAAATTGAATCCTTATTTTTCATCTATATAAGTAATTGGTTCACTAATCAGGTTAGTTTGTTATTCATCTGAAAAATAATTTTTTTCCATAATTATATAATATCTAGGTTTTTATACACGAAAGAAAATGTTATATATGTGTCGCAATATCGCATGGTAGCAACATTGCATGGTAGCAAAAATGAAATAAAAATAAGTATTAAACCTTGATAAGAATAAAAATATCTAATAAAACAAGACTGAGCTCTATTTATTTGCATTACAATTTCCCTCTTTCACCAAACAGTGAATAAAATACCAATAAAAGCAATATTTAAAGAAATTGGTGGTAAGATCGTAAAACTAAGTTACTTTTAAATATATGGCACACAGTACCATATTCTTCTTCTTCACAAGCTCAACAGCCTATTGCAGGCCAAGGCTGACTCGCTGATCTTCTTCCAGCTGACTCTATTAGCCGCAACAGCCCTCCATCGGTTGACTCCCATTAATTTGAGGTCTTTTACAACATCATCCAGCCACCGCATGAGTGGACGTCCTCTACGACGAATCCCTTTGATTTTTGAGAATGTCACTTTTTTTGTGGAAAAAGCATCGGTGCATCTGAACAGGTGGCCCAACCACCTTATTCGTGATGCCTTTATAGTTCTTACAATATCGGTCCCACCGTATTTGCTATATTTTCTATTGATTACACAGTACCATATAGTGAATATTAAAAATGTTCCATGTAATGGTGTAATGGGCACTTTCCATTTTTATAAAATTTTCTAACCTTGGAAAAAGTTTCTGTCAAATATATATCAGGGTTCGTACAACTCCTGGAATTTTTTCTTACCTTGATGCATATAGTTTTTCTAGAAAATCTTATAATTTTTTGAATTTTTTTGTTTTAATATTTTAAAATTTTCAATAAGATTGTCGGAAAACTTAATTTAGTATTAGTTTTTAATATTGCCTCTAGATGGGGGCATGATCGAAATTCAATTTTTTTATTTTTAACTGTTGACTTGAATTAGTGGCTTCAAGATCTAGTTCAGATATAATAATTTCATGATAATTTGGTTTAGTAGTATTTAGATTTATGTGAAGTAAAGTGAAGCATTATGTGAAGTGAAATAATCACCAAATAAAATCAATATGTTGCGCAATGAAGACGGGTGATTTTAATTGATTCTTTTTCTATTTACTGCCGTTTTCCTTATATTGTATAAAATTCTTTGACTATTAATATTTAAATATAAAATTTTTGGGTTAAAACTTGCTTTCCATGTTTCCCTTGATGAAAATTGGGTATAATTTAATTGAATCGGGATAAATTTGTTTATTAATGAAATAAAGACTGAATTAAAAAAATTATTTAATATGCTTGGTGGAAAGTGTCTTTTCAATAACCAGTGGACTTTGGAAAAGCCATACAATGATTGTCTTTTGCATGGCTCAGAAAAAACACAGGCCCATTGTTTGTTTTGCAAGAAGGACTTATTTATTTCAAATATGGATGAATCGGTTATTAAATCCCATATGAAGAAAAAAGCATATATATATTTTTTAAAACAAGCTATATTTGCTGAAAAATCTATTTATTTAGAGATTTTTTCACTTCAAAATGGTATAGTGATTTATAAATTGAAAAATTTAAATTCATCACATAAACTAATTAATATTTAAGTTATATCTTTGTAAATTCTTTTATTATATAAATGAAGAATACTTCTGATTTTAGACTAAATAGAATTGTTAGCATTTCAAATTTACAAATTGAAATTGTTTTCCACTTTCAATTAGCAAATTTGAAACATTTAATTGTTCCATAGGAGAGAACGAATATAGTAAATATCCATGTAATATACAATATAGTAAATATATTTCTTATGCTAAAAATATTTCCTCCTAACAAATCTAACATTAAAAAAATGTTAAGTTTTTAATTGGCGAATCAGCACAGAGCTATAAATAAAATTAAAACATGCAATTTCAACATTAGATTTTTCATTAAAAATATGTGTTATGGTAATAATAGTTGTTTTCACAATAATTTGATATTAATGTGAATTAATATTCATATATATTTATACATTTGACGCATATATCATGTGATTAAACATTTATGTATTATTAAATTGATTTTTTACATTTCCCCTCACACATTTATACAAGCATTTTTTTCCTTAACAAAATAATTTTATAAAATCAGTAATATATCGTTCTTTCTCTTAAATTTTAAATTATTCATGAAACATGTAATTTTAACATTCAATTATTTCTAATATCATGTGAGTAAATCATGCATACTAAATAAAAATTTTTATTAAATATATTAAACTTACCCTTGATGATTTCGTTGGTTGAAAATCCTTCCTTGGAATAAATAGAATCCATTTCTTTAAAAGTTCTTTATCCATTGGAAATTTGAAAACACTTACAGTAGTATTACTACTTTCGTAATTTCCTTTACAATAAGGAACGCAGCACCTAGGTGGCATGATTCAGCAGTTTTTGTGGAAAATGTACTATCCAGGAAAAATAATCAGAAGAAATCAATTTAAAAGTAAGCTTATAAAGAAAATATTTAAAAATCATTAAAACGCCACCACGTTGTACACACGTTTCATGTTGAAAATGCAAAAACTCCCTCACTCCAGTCGAGAGAAACAGGTCTTCTCTTCGTAACGTCACATCCACTTCCTGTTCGAGCACTCAGGCCTTGTATCTAAGGGGTGATGGCTGGGACACATTAAAACTGAGTGTCATTCACAATGACCTCCAAGTAAAATGGTAACTCTGTATCTAAGTATTTAGTATTTTCTGCTTGGTACTTACTTAAAAATCACAAAGACTCCATCCACCCGGCTGCTTCTATCTAACTGGTAGAGCCCAACTCAAGGCTAGGTTCAGGGAAGCATGCTGATCTAGCAACTTCTGGCCCTATGCTGAAAGAGGAATTCCTTGTAGCTAAGCATTGAAAAACACTTTTTCCACTAATAGAGGGTTTGGGATTTGCAGACAGACAACAAATTATTTATAATATTCTTATTATATATATTTTATCCAATATCCAATTATTCTCATGCGGAAGTTTGTTATAAAGTTTACATGACATCATATTAGGTATACTCAATTTAAACACAAGTATTCATTCTTGTCTCAAAGTACTCCAATTTTTGATATGTGTAATATACCATCTACAGTATGTTACATTTTAACTGTCTATTCTTATTTCAATGATATGCGCTTAGTCTTTTTAACAGTACAATTTTCAGTTTACTAGATTTAACTGTGTTAAAACCCCATAGAAAGTTTGGCTTTTTACTGTAATTGAGAATTTTTGAACTCTAACTTCAATCCATTTTAACCTTTCATCCAAATTTTTTACCACACTCCTTATTTATTTGATTATTCATTTGTTACAAAATTTTGGACTTCAGGGTCTCAGTAGCTAGCTTCATGCCATTTCCCATAAGATTAGCAGAATGAAACACTTGTTGTGGGCAGTGCCTAGGAGGGTGAACACATTCTCCTAATTACAAACATATCTATGTTAATCTGTGTCTCCAAAACCTTAATGCTTGTATGGAAGTAGTGTGTATTTGCCAGAGCTGGCACAGTGACTGTTAATGGCTCTCAACTCCTCCATTGATATCTCCACGCACTTTTAAAAACAATAGCTCTCAAACACCCATAAAAACTCCACCCACTTTTGGAGAGTAATCCCACCTTTAGAAAAGAATATCCTTTACCCATAATTTTTTACACCCACTTTTAAAAAATAATAGTCACAAACCTCCATAAAAATCAGACTCACTTTTCATAAAACAATGGTATAAAAAAAAGCCATAATTTTTTCCACCCAATTTTATAAAACAATGGCTCTTAAAATCCCACCCACTTTTAAAAAGTAATGGTTCTGTTGTTTCTTTTGTTTTATTTTGTTTTATAAAATGAGGCTCGAAAAGTTGCTGAGATGGAAGGGTAAGGGCCCCTTCGGTGAGCACCTCCTTTTCCTCTGATGGGAGGCTTATAAAACAATGGTTTCAAAACCTGTCTTAAAAAAGAAACAAATGTATATACCAGAGAGATATTTTAAGTATTTAAAGACAACAAATTTATAAACAAAGAAATGGAAATGAATAAAAAGAAAACCCATTTGATTAAGGTATGCACTCGCATCTCATTAATTTATAGCTTTTGAACAGAATTTCAGAAGCTTCAATCAATGATACTTTCATCATCTGAAAGGGACGTATTAATCGAATGCTTAGGAAATTTAGAAGAAAAGTTTCAAAAAATAATTGTGAATCTTGATGAGAGCTGAAGAAAAATATTGTTTTATGAATACAAAATAGAAGAATTCCAAGTCTATCTTTTAATAGTTCGAAAACTATTAAAAAATATTTTCCCACGTAGTTCATTGAAAAGGTCATTACATATTTCGCTTTATTCCTCATTTTGTTATTGTGTAGTGACCGAGAGCTAAAGTGTTAATACCATTTTCCAATATATGACGCTTGTCATCTTCCCGGGAGAGGGCGACCTTATTTATACATATGGAATGAATCTCATGTTTTGTGCTTCTGATAAGGTTCATAGTTCTGTGCTGTACTTCGTGCTTGAATAGGCAATTCTTGTAGTCCTCGAAGGTTATCCTATTTTTCACGACGCATTTCTTTACTCCTTTTGACTTTTCCACCAAATTTGTTTCAATCTTACAGGCATACATTTTTGATCTTAATCCGACAAATTCTTCCATAATTTTTCCAGTATGCTCATCCTTCATTTTCCCCAGAACCTTTTTATTTACCCGTGGCATTTCATATTTATTATTTTCTGGGTAATCCGAGATATCAAAGTAGTCAATCATTCCTTTCATATTCATAAAAATCTTCTGTTTTTACATCGTATATGAAGCTCTCCATATCCATATGTAACAGTTTAACATCCATTCCATACTTTGCCTTCATCACATTATAATGAAAATCCTACATTAAATGCTTAGATAGATCCAATATACTCATCCCAACATAGATGAGCTTATCAAAGCACACTTTAGTTTTGTTCATATGTATAGCGACCAAATTATCATCAAATATAGTTCTACCTTTAAAATTTGGTTTAGCTATAAGTTTTTCCACTCTCTTTGGAATCTCACAGAAGCCTGATATCGAGGCATTTCCCGATATTCTCCATCGTCTTTCCGAACACAGAGTTGTTCATGAGTTTGTAAAAGTCCTTTTCAAAATCATTAGTTGCCCTGGTTGTCATCTGAGTGTTTAGGTCTATATACTTCTGTAACCAATTGGACTGGTTGAACTCCAACACTCTGTGCACCTTTTTCAACTTTAACCCCAGCTGCAAATATTGTTTTAGAACCCTGTAAATGGATAACATATCGCTCTTTGTCATACAGGGTTGTTAGAAGTTTAGACTGCTTCGAATCATCGGGTATTCGGTTCTTAGGGGCTAATGGTAAGTCTGAATGGAGATTATGCAAGTATTCAGGATAGTGCAGATCACACTCTAGAATGTACCCTTTATCTGCGTCATCCACTATTTTGGTTACATCAATATCAGCATTCCCCCACTTGAAACTGCCATATGGCAAGAATTGACTCATTGCCCATCCATATAGGTTATGAGCGTCGAGATACATTAGATAATTAGGTCCTTTTGTTTTATCATAAACCTTCATTTATTTATTATTAGCTCTCCCATATCTGTTACAGCACTAAGGTACACCTCCTCTTATGCCTTTTTCAAGCATAAGTACCATATCATAATTGCTTAATAGCTCTAACTCTACTCGAGTAGACTTTAACATGGCATCCCATGAGAGTCCAGGTGCGGTGAAGTACCATGCAGGATCCAGTTTGTACGTCTTTATACAGACATCCCTAAAATGTTCTATAATATCAGTCAAGATAAGTACATCAGTCTTCACGTATAAATCAGAATATTCGCCTAAATTTTTGATGTTGAATGCATTCCAGACTTTCTTGGCGTGTTTATAGTCCTCATGTGATATATGTGACTCAGTCATTTTATTGTAAAAGTCTTTTTCTGATGGTAGCTTGGTTTCTTCACATTTTTCCAGGAGTCCATATAATCGTATGGATATACACCTTTTCAGGTGACAAGATCTAGCTTGTCCTTGGGGAAGTATTTGGCCATCTCTCTGAACTCTTTCACATTCTTTGCTAAACTGTCGAGGCTACTGGCCATGATTCGAAATGAATCAATAAACCTCAATTTTATTCCAGGGAGCTTGACTTTCTTTCCTTTATCAATTTCTATCATTTTTGCTCCCACCTCTTTGCTGAATGAGATGTATTTTTCTTCGGTGTTTGGTACAAAGTCAATGTCTCCATTATCCCCTCCCTTCCTTAATGAACAGGTGTGCATCATATCCGGATAAATTATGGATGAAGACTGGGATGAAGGAAGGGTTTCGATAAATTAAGTTGCATAAATTATGTGCTGGACTTCTAGTTTGTTTCATATTTTGATGGGTCGAGTAAATGGTCATGATCTCTAACATTTTCGTGGTCTGGATTTTCCTCGTTTAAATAGGGTGATGGCTCTGTTCTGATGTTCAACTCACAGATATGACATACATGAGTTCTCTGAAAGTGCTCTTCATCTTCAGCAGTCATCTTGATTGGTTGTTTCTTGTCATAAATTTCCTTTATTGTTAGGGCCTCAGTCTTTAATGTATCATAAAATACTTTTGTGCCGTCGGGGCCTCTATAAATGATGGGTGCTTTGTAGTCTTCATGTTTATATTTGATATAAAGGAAAAAACTCATTGGTTCATTCTTTTGTTATTTTTGCATGTACGATGTGCTTCCATCAGGTTGACAGGTATCCATCTTATTCGTTAAACATTCAAAATCTGCATTTATTGTGAAAGGTACTCATAATGATTTATGATAATTTTTAACTTTAAAGAATTACCTTCTTTAGGCATTGCTATTTTAACAGCCTTATTTTTCTTACAATCCGGTTAATGTTTTTGCAGATCTTCCTCAGAGTGATAAAATAACAGGCACCTTTCACAGGGATATACTTTTTTGTCATGTTTACTTAATTGAGCATTTATTAATCTAGACAAATCTTTTATCCAACAGTAATGACTTCCCCTTCTTGGTTTTTTATGTAAAGCAAATTAACATGTCCCTCAACCTTATTTTTAGTTATTCTTAAAGGGTATATGTCCTTGCTCTTGTATGAATATACATTCACAGATACATTATTCATCTTTTCAAACCTTTCGAGTACCCTATCTTCCACTTTTACTGGAAATTCAATACCTTCGAACTTAAGCTCATTTTCGTATTGTTTATATTTGGTGACTCTTTGGGCATCTTTTCCTGCTGGCTGTAGTGCAGAGAGCATTGCCCACATGAAGCACTTCTCGTCCTCATTTTGTTTGTTTATGACTGCTTTTTAGCTTTAATCCTTTTTGGTAAATCAATGTAGGATTATCCTCTCAGTGGGTTGTATTTATTGATCCTTATCTCAAGGCTTTTGATTTCCACAAGTATCCTACCTGAACCCTTTGCTACAAACTCCTCCATTTCTCTCAATAACTTTTGAATAACTGATATGTAATAAGCTACCAAATCAGTTGATTCTAAGATGATTTCATTTTCTGTTTTGAAGTTTTTCTCCATTTCTATCAACGATTCATCTTTTCCCTTTTCATAGTTATAGAGAAATTGGAAATTAACCTTCAAACCACGTAGCCTCTTCAGATGTTTTGTGATAAGACCCCGGACTTGTGATGCAATATCGTTCAAAAAGTCTTTGGGAAGCACCAGATTGTGCACATTTTGGATGTCATATGTCTTCAAACAAGATTCATAACCCGTCTCAACTTCATGGGGGGTATATAGCCTTCTCTCCCGTGAATCTGAAAACAGGCTATAATCCAATTTGAAGTGACGGTTGAACAATGCGCTCTCAATGTATGTGCTATGATGTCTGCCTTCCTTCCCAGTTTGGAATAGCCTCTAATACTATGCATCTGACAAAATTCACGCAATTGGTTAAAGGTCATGTGATGCAGGCTCTGCATATTGTCAAAATCATACTCTTGGTAGGCTTTCTGGGGCTTATAGTTTTGATGACCTTTAGTTTGTATGTGTTTATTTTATCAGTTCCACCTTCTTAAGCTTCGAGTATCCTCAAATATTATTTTCTCGACAGTAGTTTTTCAACTCCTGAACGGTTTCCATCTTTATTATATCTTTATAAAATAAATGTATTTCTTTAAATGCTTAAAATATTGAAGGGGTCTCCTTCAATTTTAAAAGACATGAAACATTTTAATAGTTGTTAAACCATTAAAACGTATCCCAAATTAGAGGTATCATTTTTCATCATTTATGGTGTTCATTAACTCTTCTTCATTAATAATCGAACCATCTAACGAAATCTTGCATGACGACTGCTTTTTTCTTCAATTCATCTTTAACGTAGAGAGTTTGGGTGACACGAAAGGTCTAATAAGATAGAGATCTCTGTTAGAGGGATCGTTGACGCCATAGTGCACTTTTGGCGTTAATGTCCTGTACTCTGATTGTATTGTAGGGGTATACATCATCATCTCGTCTAATAAGGATGAATCTCTCACGTTTCTGGGGCTTGTCGGGTTGTGGGGCTCCACAGAGACGTCAAGCTTGCATTGAATAGTGGTGAGCTGCTTGCCCTGAGTGTCGAGCTGCTTGGTCTGTTGATCGACTTTCTCTAACAGCTCATTATTTTGGCAGGAGATGTCATCAAGGTGAATGCCCATATCCCGGAGCATCTTCAGATCTTGTTCTCGCTTCCGGTCTTCCTCCATCCGCTGTAGCAGTTCTTCTATTCGGTCGTTTTTACACTTAATCTCCTCATCCTTCTCCATTTGCAATAGTTGCATCTGCTTCTCAGTTTCTTGGAGTTTAAGTTGAAGGTCTTGGTCACTCAGTGTCTGAAACTCTTGGATAAAGTAATTTAAAATAACATTGTTATACTTATCGTAAAACTCCACTGAGATCCATGAGGCAATATCGAGGATCAGTTCTTTACAGACATACTGACCAGTGATTTGTTTGTTGAGAGTATCATTGTTTTGGAACTTAATCTCGTAAAAGCTGACCTCAAGATGTGGAAGGCAGCTTTTACTTTCATAGAACTTTTTCAGCTTTTTAGACTTTTCGAGATGAGTCCAGTCACGATACCTTTTATTGGAGTATCAATTTTAAAAGGAGTTAAAAGGAAGTATCTTAAAAGTAAATTATGAGCGAACCAGAATTGACAGAAATAATAAAACTCTTAGAAGTGAAAGCAGTTTCTGTTGACAAATCGAAGGAGTGTGAGCACAAATTTGGTACTAGAAATGATGATTTTTGGTAAGTCTGTATGACATGCCATGAAGAGCTGAGATACAATCCTAATAAACGTCCTCTGGATAGAAAGCAACTATATTTGATGATGAAGATGCAACAGAGGAGTGAAAGCAGAGTGAAAAATCTTACTAAATGGTTAAATGGGTTTAATATCCCCTTAGAAAATGTGATTTTGGTTGAATTCTTTACATTTATTAATAAATATGAAGAATTGTTTCCAGAGAGGAAAAACTTAATCAGCAAAGAATACATTTTATTTCATCTGTTGCAGAAAAGAGATTTTCAGGTTCTGCTTAAGTTACCTAAAATGAAGAAAACGCTTGATCAGAATAAAGAAATCTGTCTAACCGTCTTCGAAGCTTTAAACTGGAATTTTTAATAGCTTTTGTCAGCTATTAAAAATGAACTAAATCTTTCTTATCTATCCAACTACTCTTGATAACCTAACCACTTTACCAGATATTTATTTCCCACCATTTTGAGAATTTTTTCGATTTTGTACACATCCCTCTTATCATACCTTACCAGCTCATTTTCATAATTCCTTTTACATATTCATTGTTTAAATGCTTTATTCTATAAGTGACAGGATCGGTTTCTAATACTTCAGAGATGACAAATATTTCTTCTGTAAAGGTTGCTTGATAACCTCTTCTGAAAGTTGCTTTATATATTGATATTCTAACTTTATCTCCTACTTGGTATTTGGGCTTATGTATGACCTTTTCTTTAAACAAATTGCAGTAGACTTCGCCACTGTTTTCTTCTAGACTGGCCTCAACCGACGTCATCTTTATACTTCTGTGGTAAGAGTTGCTATAATTTTTCACTAACTGATCCAATACATCTATATATCCATTGGTATTGTTAGCCGCTAAATATTTCCGAATTTTACCGTTTAGAGTTCTGTTGAATCGTTCCACCACGGAGCATTTGATTTCAACATTTTCAGTAGTGAACCAGTGGATATTGTTCTCTTTAAACAGAAGCTGTGTCTCTTTGTTAATGAACTCGGTCCCCTTGTCAGTCTGGATTTTAAGAGGAACTCTCGCTGTGAATATCTTCTTAAATGCCTTAGTCACTTCTTCTGTTTTTCTGCGAATGGGCACAGCCCACCCATATTTGCTGAAAATGTCTATGACTGTTAACAAGTAGTTGTAGCCATCATTAGATTTTGAAAATGGCTTTAAAAATATCAAATCTGCTTGCCATTGATCATCAATGTGTGATACGTAAGTTCTCCTTCTTTTAAACTTACTAATGAGTGGTTTATGCTTTGTATAAACATCTTGTTGATGTAAGAAATTTGAGACTTCTTTTCGACTTAAACCTGTTTTTTACTGAGTTCGTTTATACCACAATATCCAGTCTCTGGATCCTAATAAATTTTTTGGGGTCCTCAGTTACCCCTTTAGCAGTAAACAAACGACTCTTTTTAGAACCACAATCTATGCAGATTCCTTTCATCAAAGGTCTGTCATTTTTAGAGGTAGCGTGCTGTACATCTTTAGTCTCAGTGTGGGTTTTACATTTTAGGCAGTATATTTTTGAGCCCATTCCAAAAGTCTTCTTTGCTTTGATAATTGGCATCACAACAGCTCTATCTAATTAGGAATATCCTCAAGTTCTTTTATCATGTCTGAGTCACACACCTTGTTTCTTGTTTCGGTATCTTTATTTTTTAAGTAACACACATCATGTTTATAAGCAGCTTCATCGACTCTATTAATGGGCTTACTCCATTCTTTGTATGTTAAATTGGGATTTAATCTAGTTTTACCTCTGAGCAATTGAGTACCTGGCTCAGTAAATTGGTGACCAGGCAGATGCATTTCAAACGATAAATTATTAATTGCAGAGTTAATAACTCCTTTTCCTTTCATTTATTTATATGCAAAAAATTATTTACTCACATATTCATAGCCACTCAGCTGGGTTTATTTCATGTATTTTTCTCTGGGTAAGTAGACTGAATTGTTGATAAAATCATCCTCTCTACTGTACACCTCTTCTTCTGATAATGCATTTAATTTGAATGAATTCAGCAGCTGCTTATAAAACTTGTAAGACTGCTTATACTCTTCGTTCCTTTCCACAATATTCATAGATTTTTCGATAACTTCAACTATACCAGCACTTAAGTTTAGAGCTAAGGGTATCATCGCAAAAGCGGATAAACCCAATGAACTGCAGAGGAACTTTGTAATGGATAGCGAAACCTTTATCTTATGATAATGGTGGTAGCTCTTTCTATACACGTAAATTTTCTTCCGTAAGTATTCTTCCATCTTTATTTATAGGGATGAAATATTTTTTCGGTATCTCAAAGCTGGATTGATTAAATAAAGCATAAAAAAATCATATGGTTGCTGCATGCACTTTTTGTACAAGCGATGGAACTCTTCTTTCGTTAGATTACCATCTAACTCCCTTATGATCTTTTGAATCTCCCTCTGTTGGAGGTTAAAAAATATTAAGTAGTTGCAGTTTCTCCTGATAACAATAGGCGTTCTGTAATAGGATTGAGAGAGATAAATGATTGAGGCATTCTTCTTCCTACCTCTGATGAAGATATCTTTTATACTCTTCTGGTCTTTCTCTGTCACACAGTCTTCGAAGACAACAACATTTTTACAAGATTGATCCAGATCGTCCACTGTAATAAAGTCTTTTGTATCAGAGGAGAATAAGGTTTCTTTCTTGCCGTACTTTTCAAATAACTCGAGCATAATTTTCTTCTTTTTGGGATACTTTGCTAATATATCTTTAATATTTACACCATCAAACATTGTGTACTTTTCTTTCAGTTTAGTATACTTGGGTTCAAACATATCTTTAGCGCAAATGAGCAAGTTATCAAAATCGAGATAATTATAAATAAAATTCAGCAATAAATTCGTTTTACCTGTGCCTGAAGCTCCAGCGATCAAAAGTCTGAAAGGGTGCTTCGGTAATAAGTAATGCTGATTTGCATCGGCTAATTCTTCTGGTTCTGTATAATCTTCAATTGGAATCATCTTTATTTAATGTTGAAAAAAATTTGCTTCCAGTAAAACATATTTTGCTTTGAGTAAAAACTAATTTGCTTCCAGTAAAAAATAATTTGCTTATTAATAAATGAATGCTTTACAAAAAGAGCGAAATAAGAAGCTAAGAGCAGAAGTTAAAAATGACCTGAAAGTCTTTAAGATTCAGGCGGAGATTAGAAGAAACAATGAACAAAATCTTGAACAAAGATTAGGTCTCCAGAAAACATTGTCTGAATTTCACAAGCCTGTAACCGAGAAACTTCAACAACAAGATGTTACTAGAAAAGAACATTTTAAGGCTGTAAAAAGATGCAGTTGATAAGATTCCTCTTGCGATTGAATCACCTCCAGCGACTCCAGATATCTTCTATTTTGATAAAGATTTGGATGTAGAGTTTTTAGAGAAAAATAATTTTCCAAGACCCCTCAAAATTGTACAATGAAGCAAAGGATGCTTTGCAAGAAACTATCAATAGAGTAAAGAATACTTACTTAAAATTTGCTCGTCAAAAAGGAAATGTTATGAGTCAGATTGCTCGAATGACTAAGAAAGACGAGAAAAGAGAAGATAGACTATTATCTAAAGCTGATTATTTAATGAAACATATGATTACATTAGAGGATTATCGAGAGCGACTGAGAGACTTACAAAGAAAGGAAATATACCTCAGTAAAGGGGTGAAAGATAAACTGGAAATTTTGGCTCGATTCACCGATAAAGTATGCAATGGATCCAAGAGTAAAAACTTACATGCTCAAATCGTTGATTTACTGGATGCATTATTAAGAGAAGCAACTCTAAGCAACGAGCAAGTAAAAGAATACTATAAAAATTTCTTATTAAATAAATGAGTAACTACCTAAAAACCAAAATATATCTTAGCGATCATCAGATTGCTAAATTAAAATCTGCATACCAGAAAGGAGAAGTTGTTTCCCTACAAATAGATAAGACAAAACCATCTAACTATGACATATACTTAACTCAAACACAAATAGCTCAAATCGGGAAGGGAAAGAGAATTACTATCAGCAAGGCACAACTCAAGAAAACAGGTGGCTTTCTAGCTCCTTTTTTGCCTGCATTAATTGCCAGAGCTAAGGCATTGGCTTTAGGTGCCGCAAGTGGGGCAGCTGGATGGGAAGCAAAGAAAGCTTTGGATAAAATTTCAGGATCGGGTTGTGCTCAAAAAAAGCCCAGTGGAAAGGGAGTCTATCAAAACTGAGAATATCCAACTAAGTAATTGAAGATAATATAAAACAAGAAAAAGGGTTTAGGGGTGTCTTCAGTTTGGATCTGTTACCGAAAAAGATGAAACGATTTGAGAACGGTATTATTAATTTGGACATAGTTACGGAACCTGGTACACACTGGGTATGTTACTATAACGATCCTAATAACAATTTCGTCGAGTACTTTGATCCTTTTGGAGAACATGTTTACAAAATTCCTAAAAGTATAAAGAAGCATCTAAAAAGTTCTGGGAAAAAAATAGGTTATAACTCAAGCTTTTTACAACCCACAGCCTCTGTCAAATGTGGCTACTTTTGTATGAAATATATTAGTGAAAAAAACAAAAATAAATCTGTTGAAGATGTTTTGTATTCCTTTTCCCAAGAACCCAGTGACTATAATGAAAAAAAAAATGTTCTCTATAAATAAATGGTGTTATTAATATTGGATTCGCGAAAAGTCTGAAGATTTTACAATTGAATATTCCAGACCTTTTAAGTTTAAACAGATCGCCCTTCAGTCCTTTTCAATGTACGTTTCTTGGGATAATATCAAAGATGAGAAGCTTTCATACTATGATGGCCATCAGTGCTTAGATCTGTCGCTCCCAGATGGAAATTACACTGTTAAAAGGCTGAATCGTTACATGCTGAAATTCTTTAGAAACAATCCGCCAATTCTATTTGGTATAGTTGAGGAACGGCAAAGAATTGCCATCAAGTTGAAAGATACATATAAGATTGATTTAACAAAATGCAACAACCTGCATAAACTGTTAGGATACGAACCCAAAATATATCAAGAGTCTGAACAGATTGGTAAGCATATTGCCGACTTATCTGGTGGGAATGATAACATTTATATACATTGTGATGTCGTGGAGGGAGCCTACATCAACGGCTTTCACTCCTCAAACGTAATCTATTCCTTTACGAACGTTAATCGTCCAGGCAGTCAAATCATAAAATCATTTGAAAAACCTCTGTTCGGATGGAGAGTGTTCACAGAATAAGAATGCGAATAACGAACCATAGAGGGGATTTAATTCTCTCAATGAACAAGAAGTACAATACAATTTTATTGCCCTCTAAATAAAGAAATGAATAAACATAGACTTCAAACGAAGAGTTAGAAGATACAAGGAAGAGGGTTCAACACCGATTATTATTACGATGATGACATCAAAAGTCTCGAGTATAGAGAAGTGAGCCATGAAAATAGCGATAGTTCTACTGAAAATGCCACTTACCATTTCTTTATACAAGACACTAACTCCAATATCTTATATTCTAATAGATATTTACAACAAAAGCTAAAAATTGTTACAGTAATGGAACGGCAATAGCGGATGATAATGTAGCTCTCGTGAATGGAGGTGGTTTAATAAACGCCAACAGATTTACATTAGGCAACACTGAAAACGAAACCAACATTAATTATTCTGCTGTCATGCGACATATGTTAGATTTAATTCATTTCACACCAGATTATTCTACTTCGGAAGCTAATAATATGCTCTTCTACGTAGACACGTCGGATACAGCAGACAGAAAACCCTTGAAATATGATGGGACTTTGGTAGACGCAACTAAGATAACTGAATTTTTTGAAAAATTAGAAACTAACGACGAGTATAATCAAGGATTCAAAGAAAGATGCAAACTTACTATTGCATCTTTCTTTGAATCCTTAATTGCATCTTTCTTTTGATTCTTTGAATCAAAATAGCAAAACTGTCACCATATGGATCCCATTAAAATACGTATTTGATTTCTTCAATGAATACTAAAAGGTTATAACACGGTTCCAAGTCAAGTTTGAGTTTCAGAGTAATCATAGTCAGAATATGCTGTACACAAATGAGCAAAATAGGGATTACAAAGTTGTTGATGAAGATTTATCACTTTGGCTTCCTTATGTTAGGTTTAAGAATTCAGCAGCTGTAAAATTCAATGAGTTAAGATTATCAGATAACCCTGTGGAAATAAACTGGAACCAACACAGCATTGTAAAGTCGAATATTTTCTTAAAGAATTCAAGTGGGTCTTATTCCATAAATGCTACTTCAGACGAAGTATTGACCTTGTACGTCATACCACAATACACTGAAAGATTTGAAAATGGAAAACAACAATATGTTATTCGACAACTTAGATATGATGGAATGTTGGCTGATGGTTAATGTAAGGGTTCCAACTGTTAGTTACATGATGGATTTTGAGAAAGGTGATTACAATTGGCTATACACAGCTCTTTTGGAATCTGGACTAACACCCTAACACCAGAAACAGGGTGGATAGTCAATTATTCCAATTTCGGTAAATTATATCCAATCATTTGCTTTAAACTAGCTCATTATGAAAATTATACAGACACGAATAACCTGACTATAGAGTTCAACTGGAGATTCAGAAACAACACCACCAAGAATTATGTCTTCTATTTCATCTTACGAGAACGTAAGAAACGCTACTTAAACATAAAGAATCAAGATATTACCATTATCAAAACATTAAAGCTATAAATGGTACTAAATTTTAATTTTAATAGTCAGAAGACTATTGAAATTATTCATATTAAAATAAAGAAATGACAGCATATTATCCACTTTTTGAGGAAGAGCTCAAAGAAGGACCACCTGATATTCCAGGAATAGGGTTTAAACTGACGCATGATGGTAATTATGATATGGAAGAAAAGATATTAAGGAATGTTGGAGAACCTTTGGAAAATAATGACGTAACAACAAAATTTTACGTAGACAGCTGTAGGAAGAATCTGAGGTCATCCATTCGAGATTTGTCCAACAAAAGTTTAGTTCTTTCAGAAAATGATCAGCAGTGTGACGCAAAAGGAAAAAGTATTAGCAATCTTTTAAATCTGGTTGAGCAGTCTGATTCTGCAACTAGGAATTATGTAGATACAGTAGTTGACCAGTTGCGAAACATAAGTTTACTACACTCACCTCGAGGAAATTTTGATGCGAAAGGTAAAACGATAAATAATGTGAAGGATCCGGAATCTGAGAAAAATGTTGTGAATAGATAATATTTTGAAAATAATGCCTTGATGCTCCATGAGGAGGCTTATAATGCTAAAAATAGATCAATCGCACATCTTGCGGATCCGAGCGCTAGTCAGGATGGTGTCAATAAACAATATTTTGAAAATAATGCTTTGATTTTAAAAGATGATTGTTATGATGCTAACAATAAAGTAGTGTCAAGTGTGAAAGAACCTGTAAAGGTAAATGATGTAGTTACTAAAAAATATCTTGATTATTATTGTATTCTATGGAATAAAATTAATAAAAATTATTATGCTCACAATCAAAGAATTTCAAGTGTGAAAAGACCTCAATTTGATACAGATTGTGCTAATAAATATTATGTTGATACTAAGACATTCTGTGCCTCTACAGATCAAGGAGTAGAGTTTACAGGTAATGGTTTCAAGACTTTCCCGTTCAATAGGTTTACTTCAAAACTTTTAAATTCAAACTTAAAATTACCTCATGATATGTACATGAAAGTAACAATTTTTTTAGTCTGTGATAACATGAATGAGAAACCAAAGATACGATTAGGAAATGGTAAAGAGGTCCATCTCGATAAGGAAATACGTGTCAATGAAGAATCAATCGTTTTATTTGTGTATGGGAAACAAAATGATGTTTCAACCTTATCAGTATTGACAGGAGGACAATGTAAGTTGAAGCCCTATTTACACATTGAAAAATTAGAATTTTTTTAGCTCCATAAATAAATGGAGAAACTTAATTCTTTACGTATTAGAACCTATAAGGAGTTGAATCAAGCATATCCGATTTCTGATATTGCAGTCCATATTGATAAAATTTTAATTTGCTTAGAAAATGGGTCACTGATTTACATATCTCTGGGCATATTAAATATGGAAGAGGTAAAATCATTAAAAGAGAAACAAATCAAAGTTATAAGTGTAGGTAAGTACATAAATTTTTCACATTTAAAGAATGAGAAATTTTTTCTCATGTAATAAACGCAAAATGGAATTGTTAAATAAATTAAACGCACTCAGTTCATTTGAAGATGGAGCAAAGACTTTCAAGAAAATGAGGGAACTCAACATCCATGAAAAATATCCTGTCACTGAAATTAAACAGATAACTGATATGGAAATAAAATAATTGTAGAATTGACTAATTGTCTTGTATCGCTACCACAAAGATGTGATAAAATGGTGTCAGATTATTTAAAACTCAATGATTTGAAACCACTTTTCTTTGTGTATTTGGGGAAGTAAGGATGTCGGGAAGTCTCAACCAGCGCAAATGTTTCAATTCAAACAGTAATTTTAGTGGTTTTAAAAATCATTAAAATTAAAGAAGTTTGTCCAGTTTAGATAAAATATCACATCCCATTTTCCGAACATTTTTGTTCTTCTCTTCATGCAATATTTGATGCATTTGAATAACATATTTTAAAATTACGGAATAAATTTCTTAATATTTATCAGTTTCTTCTTCTATGCATAAGAATAACTTTTGACATATTATGCTAAACTAGTCATTCTGCAGTTCACACTCCCGTAGAGTGCTATCATGTCACCGAATAAGTCATAAATATTTTCCATTTATGTTTATTATTACTCACATTTCTTTAAATGAATAAAATGATAAAGTGTTTTGACCTTGATAAAGAGAGCTCGAGAGAGGAACGGGTTTTTATTTTTCCTGTCTCGTACATATTTAAAAACAACTCTGAATGATGTAAGAGATTTTTATTTTAACAATCACTGGATGGCAGTACGAACTGGACTCGGAATCTGGTATAGAAAATTTTTCACCTTTTCGTTTTAATTTCTGAAGTGTTTTTGATGATAATTTTCAATCGGATAAATTGCAGTCTTTGATATTTTAAAGATTTTCCACACTCTAAGAGAGAAATGACTTGTTTAAAGCTATATTTTAGCGTCTTTTTGTCTTCGGTGACATGTATATATTAATTATATGTTCTCTCTCTGTCGGGTACCCAGTAGCTCCGTGGCAAAGTCTAAGCTTAGCAACCGCAAGATCGCGGTTTCGATCCCCAGCTTGGCTTGGTAGCAGCTTTTGGGAATAGTGTAATGCTATTTGCGTTAAGCTCACTTATGGATCAACCACGGAGCAAAACATCAGTTGAGGTTTGTGGTCTCTATGTCCATTTAGATGTTGTGTTTGTGTTGTCCTTAATGTATTCTCATATGCAGGCCCTGCTTGTCAGGTCAGTGATACTTTAACTCCGGTTCTAGAATTCATAAACAGCTGTTGGAACTGGACTTCTGGTATCACTGACCTGGTAGGCCGTTTTGCTATTTTTTTTAAAAAAAAATTTTTGTGAGAAACGCAGCAAAGAGGGTGCGTTGCTTAAATTTTTAATTAATATTTTAAAACTATAGTGGTGTTAAAAATTAAATAAAATTATAATAGTGTTAGTTTAAAAGGGTGTGCTCACCGAAGGGGGTACCCTTCCGTCTCAGCGACTTTTTGGGCCTCATTTTATAAAATTGTTATGCATGAAACAGAGCCATTACTTTTTAAAAGTGGGTGGGGTTTTAAGAGCCATTGTTTTTTAAAAGTGGGTGGAAAAATTATTGGTAAAGGATATCATTCTTTTCTAAAGGTGGGTGGCTAAAATAATGCCATTACTCTCCAAAAGTGGGTGGAGTTTTTATGGTGGTTTGAGAGCTATTGTTTTTAAAAGTGGGTGGAGATATCAATGGAGAAGTTGAGAGCCATTAACAGTCACTGCGCCAGCTCCAGCAAATACACACTACTTATGAAATGGATATGGAGAGAAGGATACTAGCTTAGGTGTAACATTGTCTCCTGACAGTGGTTCAAAGTTACGAGGCATTTGGTGGTAGTTGGGTATTCAAACTTGTTAAACTTCAATACAACCCAAGGCTCATCTGCACCACTGTGTATATATGTTATAGTTTTTAGTTTTAAATGTTGTAATATATAGATTTGTGCAATATTGAATACCAGTAACTTCCCAAAATATCTAAGTCTTCTATATTTGAATTGTGTATTTAAAATTAAATTATAGTGAGAAATATTTTTCAGAAATTCCGTAATACCTTTATTACATTATTTATCAAATCTGGATAGTAATTTAAATTTTTTGTGCATTATGGATATCAGTTAATGTATTGTTATTAACATTTATCAACATTTTTTTGATAATTGGTGTAGATAATATTCAACTGTGATTTATTTAAAACATGTTGCTTTAAAATTGATGTGAACGTAATGAAATGGTAATATAAACATTAAATGCATTTGTGAGCTAAAAATTATCATTATATTATATTTTATGAATTAAAAATCATTCATAAATTAAGTCAGTCATTAATATGTCGCATTATTTTCCAGTAAAGAGTTTCTATGTATGGACTGTAAACCACCATTGTATACTACTTGTTGCTGCAATGCATTTATGGATCATAGAGGCATTTTGTTGTTTGGGAAAAGAGGACCTCGTAAGAGTACAGAATTATATGGGCTCCATAGGGTTATAACTTTGCAAGATTCTTATTCTTGTGTTTGTGGATTCCAATCAAATGTAGGAAATAAATTAGGTAAGTTATTCTCTTTTGTTTTCCTTTTCTGTTCTCTTTAGTGTTAATAAATTTGTGTCATCAAATAATTATATATATATATATATATATATATATATATATATATATATATATATATATATATATATATATATATATATATACACACACACACATACACATCAGCTATAACAGGTTAGCATAGAATTTTCAAATTATAAATTAACAGTATATAGAATTCTTTTAAAATTCATAGAAACAAAAAGCTTTTACCATATAATTGTTTAAAATTATTGTTGTTATTTCCACTGAAAACAATTAAATTATCATTAACAAAAAAAATTTTTGATTTTCATTTTTTAATCCTGAATAACAACAATTTTTGATATTTGATCAATAGTTAACAGTCTTTGTTATTGCATTTTCATATAAAAATGATCTGAATCTCATATTTTTTATCAACTACTATTTGATTTTCCAAAATTTTTCCTAAAAATATCATTTGCTTAAAACTCTGTACTTCTTTGATCAACCTTTCTTAAAGACTTTATTAAGTATATTGCTACAATATAGTTTTTATTTCCATTCAGTTAATCTCATTTTGAAATCACATCTATAAATTTTTCCAAAATATGCTTGTTTATTTAAAAAAAATAAGTGTAATAAATAAAAATACTTAAAAGAAAAATATTGAAAAATGTTTGAAAATAATAAAAAAAAGCTAGCTATATGTTTGTACAAAGTATACTCTAAGTAAAATTATATTACATGTATAATTTATTTTTCACATGATTAATTAATTTTACTTTACATTTGTTTTGGCCAAGCTGGCAGCCGAATGGTTAGCACTCTTGCCTTCGGTTCAACAATTTGTGGGTTCAAATCCCACCTTGGGCATGGATGTTTGTAGTGGTTCGGAATCCACTTTAAACCGTAAGTCCCGGTCTAATTAGCCTTCGTGTGCAAAAAATTACCGTTGAGCGACAAAGAAACCAAACCTTTACATTTGTTTTAAACATGATCAAATAAAAATTCTATGACTAAGAAAAAGCTCCATTTCAGCTAAGTGTATTTATACAGTGTTTATATATATATATATAAATATTGTTACAAAGTTTATTATTTATTGCAATTAAAATTAAATGCTTTATTGCAAAAAATTCAACTTGATAATATTTAAATATATATTTACTTTTTAGAAGTTTTAAAAGCATAGCACAGAATATTTGCAGAAAGTTAGAAATTCTTTCCTACTTAATTTAGCTTTGACTTCTTTCAATTCATTTTAATTTTGTTGTATTACATGTAATGTATGTATTTTATGTATCCAAATTAACAAAAATTAAATCTAGAATACTGTTTGCGTATACTCTTGTGATTAAAATTAGTTTAACAACAGTCATAAAAGAAAATTATTTCTCACAATTTTGAATGTTTACTTTTGTTTTTACAACCTTAGAATGGCTGAGGTTATCTTCACATTTACGTTAAATTTGCTTAATTTATTCTGATACAAATCCGATTTTTTAAAATTCCTAGTCATATTGAGTCTAGTCGTACCTTGTCATTTACTATATATGCATCCCCTAAGTAAAATATTCATTCTTATGACTAATAAATTATATTAAATATTATGTACCTATTTATAAAATTTACTTTATTAGCCTCTTAATTTCTTATATATATATGCAATAATATCGTTCATAAGTCTAACTTTTTATTTTACAATTGGAAAATACTTGATGAAAACTCTTAAGTGTTCTTTCAAATTTATATCTTAATTATTTTTCTTAAATTAGTTGAGATTATTTAAAGTTTTTTTTTTTCAAGTTAAAAAAATGTAGAAATCTTGGCCACTAGATGACAGCATTCAAATTAAAGATGTGTCTAACTCATATTAAAATTACTACCTTTAGAAATGTAAAAGAATCCAAATGCAAAGAAAATTCTTTGAATGTTTTATTTTGTTGCAAAATTGATCGTTCAATTTTAAATGTAGTTATCTCTTTTATTTTAATATTAAAAATTTTCTATATATAAATGGCTTAACAATCAAAACAAGATTTTCTTGAAATTATTCAGAAAGTATGTTGTATCATTTCATTGCAATAGAATTTTTAAAAAAATATTTTTATTAGTTATTTTGGAAATTGATTGAAATTTTTATTTGATATATTAAAATATATCAAACCAATAATAATGAAACTAGAATGATTTACAGTTTTGATGTATAATTATATACATCACTAATTTTGCCCCTCAATTTGGTATACATAATAATATTTTCATTGATCAGTATTAATTGAAACCTTTATTTGAGTGTTTCACATTAATGATAATCTTGTATTTGAAAACTATTATTTTATTATTTGTAGAAATTTTGAATATTTTGATGATGATTTCTCCCTTGTAGCATCCCACCTGGTGAAATGTGGAAAGTCAACTTGTTATTATCAAGCTGATATATCGTGATAGCAATTTATGTTGCACATAGGTTATGTATAAAATTGGTTTTGTACACAAAAATGTATTTATGGTGATATAATCACAATCAAGTTTACATAGTTTATATAAGAAAATTTGTATATTTAAAATAAAATATTTATTTCTAATTATAATCTCTGCTTCTTTACTAAATTTATGAATGTTGTTGCAAGCTTCCATTTCTTGATACAGTTTATTAAATTCTGATTATTCCTTCTTATTAATTTTTTTTATTTATCCTTCAATAAAAACTTTTCATGAAACTAAAAAAAATTTTTTACTTTATTAAAATTATAATTGAGTACAGCAATAGTAATTGAGAAACTGGTCATAAAGTTCAGGTCTTAAATTTTATATCAAATTAAAGTCTCCGATCTTAAAATATGAAAATATTATCTAATATATTATGGAAGTTATGTATCTATATTTAACGAAAGTGAATATAAAAGTCTATAAAAAATTCACATTTCTGATTTGGGAAATCCTGAGAGGGAATAATCGGGAATTCACTTAGTGAACACTGAAAAAGATAGATGATTATCTGAATGCTTAAACAGCACATATTTTAATTCAATAAAATCTTCTATGTAAATATTTTTAATTATGAGTGAGTAGTGCTGTGAATTTGTATGTGGTGTTAAGTGTGATATAAATAATTAGCATACTAATGTTCTATATTTTGATACACCACACCAATCAGAAATGATTTGTATTTTATCATCACACACAAAATGTTTTTAAAGTTTGATTTAATTCTGTATGCTGTTTTATTCATATTTGTTAATTCTTCACTTAATAGAAATGATAAACATCACTTGATAATTAAGCTGCTTTAAATATTTGGATATTACATTTTTGGTCTAGTAAAATTACAAGAGACATGCATATAAAATATATGGAAATAGAAATACACTTACCAGAAAAAGTCTGCTTACAAACGCACAGTTCTTTCTACAGAGAATAAAAGTATATTATATCGTCAACATTAATTCCACTTTTATATAATGCTTTTCTTTAACAATTCCTTAAATATCAGTAACACTCAATGTTTCAAAATAATAATAAGAAGAATCAAAAATTACATAGAAAGCAGTCAGAAATAGTTTGTGTACAGGTGAGAAAAGTCTTTAAAAAATAGATTCCGTGGACTTTAAACTTTAATGTTTGGTTGAAAAATCTTTATGTCTAAGAACCTCTTCCAATCGTTTAAACTTAGAGTGAATTAGCTTGGCGGTTTTTGCAAATGAAATATTATTTCATTCATTTTAATTACTTTTTTAGAATATCTTTCGATGTTATGTTGTCAAATGTTGCGTTTCATTCCCATAAATGTACAATGGGGTTTAAGTCTAGTGATTGTGGAGGAGTATGCAACTGATATTTGATATTGTGCAAGAGTCAGTACTATACTTTGTGGGCAGTGTATTTTGGATCGTTGTCTTGTTGAAACCAAAAGTCGTCACCGAGGTTCAAATCTTGTGCACTCTGCTTCAAATTTTCTTTTAATATATTTAGATATCTCATATGATCTAATGTGGAGTCTATAAAAATTAATCGATCAACTCCACTTGCTGCCATGCACACCCAAATCATTTCACCACATCCACCTTGTTTGACTATAGACACAAAATTTTGCTTCTCAAAAGCTGTACCTTATATCCTGCACTCCATTTTTCTTTCTTTGATGCAACAATACAAAACTTGCTTTCATCAAAAAATATTACTTTTTCAAAAAACTAAGAAGGTTTATTGTACCTACTGGCAAAATTTAAACAGTTTTGCTTATTGGCAGTTTAAATACATGGCTTTCTACAAGTTACACAGCCATGATAGCCAGAATTGTTCGTATAATGTCTTCATGAAGAGATTTTTTAAACCTTTCTCTGTAATATCATGTGCTATTTGACATCCAGTAATCTTTGGATTTAAAGGTACAGATGCATATCTTTTCTCGTTAAGTCAGCATAGATGGTCGTTTATCCGAGGCTTTGAGATAACGGATTTCTTTTACTTGTAATTATTGATTACTCTTTGGATAGAAGAATGAGTTCTTCCAACTATTTTTCCAATTGCTCGAAGAATCTTACCTTCGTTCCTTTGTCTTAAGATGATTTTCCTTTCATCCGGCGCAACCTCTTTTCCTTTAGAATCCATTTTAAGTCTACTTGTTTGAAGGTACTAATGTATCATATCTAGAAAACAATGTTTTTTATTCTATTTGTTGTATTGCCATCAGAGTTAAAATGAATAAGTAGTAAAAAATAAATGCAGACAATATTTCATTTCATACAAGTTCACAGAGGCTAAAAAAATTAATATTAATTTGCAAATATCTTTGTATTTGTTGCTGTATGCAAACTTTTTCTGATAACTTTTTTAGTAATTATTAATTGTTATTACTTTTAACTAACGTATGTTATCTTTCTGAAATTGTTACGGATATTAAAGGAATTGTTAAAGAAAAGCTTTATATAAAAATAGAATTAATATTGACACTATAATGTACATTTATTCTCTGTAGGATGTTTGCTGTACGTTTGTACGCAGACTTTTTCTGGCAAGTGTATGTCTGTAAAAGTTTTTTTTCATGGTTAATATCGTCTGCACAGATAGCTTACATTTGCTTGTTCGTTTATATTTTGTGAAACGATTTTTGCTATTTGAAGATTTCTTGTAGAACACTGAGGTCTGTGTAAAAATATCGTTATCATTAGGTACAATGTGTCTGTAATTACGGAGTTAGACATTAGTGCTATGTCCATTAGTCATGCTATGCATCGCATGAACTTGATGTACAAATTCAATCGCTGGGTGCCACGTGAGCTGTCTCAAGCAGATGAGAACAGATATGTTCAGGCCTGCACTCATCGGCTAGAATATTAACACAATGACAAAATTCTGGATCAGATGCTCACTTGGGATGAAAAGTGGATTTACTTCAACAACACAAACCGAAAATGGGGTTAGTCTGTGTCTAGTGAGCTGTCAGTAGCGTAGCAAAGTGAAATTTGGCTAACAAAAGGGTCATTCTTTGTACATGGTTGCATTGCTATGGTGTTATCTATAAGAGTATCAGGAAAATTAAAATTGTCAACAGTAAAATGCACAGCGAAATGCTAGTCTGTGTTTGTGCTGTTATCAAATCCAAATGTCAAACTGAGTTGCGGCACAATAGGGTACTGCTCCATCAAGATAGGGCAAGACCACATGCGTCTGCATTCACTTGCTGGATTCTACGGTTTTGACGAGATCTTTTGAAGCAACCACCATTTAGCCCCAATATGGCCTCTTCCAATTTATACCTATTTTCGCAGTTGCATCTTAATCATGCTATCTTCAGTTCTACTCAGGATGTCCGCAGTGAGGTTGATTTGTTTTTTGATCTCGGGACCAAGTTTCTAGGCCAAAGGATTTCAAAAACTACCAAAATGTCAGAGGAAAATCAAATGTGGATAATGATCACTACCAGCTTTTTTTTTTTTATCTAAATTAAGAATTTTTTGATAGAAAACACTTTCATTACTACTCAATGAATTTATATCATGGTACTGGTTTTGCTTTGGAAATGTAAATCATTTTGAATAAGATAGTTAAAAAAAATGGGAAAATTAAAATAGTCTATTAAATTTTTGCAGTATTTCAGTTAAATATCGTTTTTCTTGATTTAAATATTTTCATTTTTTTTTTCGAAACTGCAATTTTTGTTTCCAATTTTACAAAGTTAATATTTTAATTCTCCAAATTCCTAAAAAATTAATATTGCTATGAATTATAAAGTTCATTCACTCAATTTAAATTTTTTTATTTGAGTAATTTTTTGTTTTGAAATCGTGACAAATCATGAAATGTTATTTCCTAATTAATCACAGCAAATATATTCAAAATTACAAATTTTTAGCTTATTCTATTCCAATTTTTTTTTATTTTATTTATTTTTTATTGCTTGTTGTTTGGGGAAATTTTAAGTCCTGTATTTCAGAATTAATGTGCTGTGTCACAGATTCTGTTTTTCATGACTTTCTTACCCAGTCTTAAATGAGCTCAGAAACGTTCTAGAGCATGGTTTGTCAGGTACTTTCTTTAGAATGGTACCAACTGTTTGCTACAAATGTCCTTAATCTAAGGACATATGTTGTTTTATTCCTCATTCCCATTAGTTATGAACGTTTTTGTCTTAGTTAAACTTTTGCGCAGTGGCTATTTGTAATTTAAATATGTAGGAATAGGTTTCAACAGATCTTGCGCCATCTTTTTTCCATTATTGTTTGTGTTTGTTGATATAACGTTAAAAAAGAGGTAGCTAAGCAAAAGCATTAACTAGGACTTTCGTAAGTAATTTAAAATTATATTCTTTTTGAAAATAGTTTCTGAGAATAGATGATTCTTTTGTTTTGTATTTATCATTTGAATTATCATCGTTTTGGTCTGTAAATGTTTTAAAAATATATTCCATTGTAAAAAATTCAAAAATATAAATA
Source organism: Latrodectus hesperus (assembly GCA_037975125.1). Lineage (NCBI taxonomy): Eukaryota > Metazoa > Arthropoda > Arachnida > Araneae > Theridiidae > Latrodectus > Latrodectus hesperus. Next base: position 73,479,507 of record CM075862.1, read on the forward strand.
TACTTTATTATATTAATAAACAATACTTGAGTTTCGAAACCCAAACAATCCTTTTAAATTACTTTCATTATTAACTGTTACTAGTGCGAACTCTGTTTTCATCTTGGTATTTAATTAAATAAAAATTAATTATAAATTGATTTTAAAAAATGTGTCAAACAAGGTATTGCAAAATAATATTGCAACTAGGTATGTAAGTTACATGTATGGTGGTGGTGTGTGTAAAATTCAATAACCAAAAAAAATGCCTCAATGCTTATGCAATAGTTCTTATATAATAAATTAACAGTTAATTTCTAATTTAACTAGATGATCTAAATCAAATTATGTGAAGACTTCTTTGGAGTATTACAAATACTTTGATTTACATACTGCCTATTTGACAGTTGAATAAATTTGTCACATTATAGCGTTCTATATGAACTGAAATTGGGAGTCATCAGATCACATGATATATTTGCAGTAATCAATTGTTCAACTAATGAGCTAATGAAAGTAGGAAATATATTTCTTAATAGACACCCAAATTGATCATCTACTGCAACCTCTCAGTAAAACCACTTGTTATATTATTCATATGTAAGAGTCTAACTTTAAAATTTAATGACTAACATAATGGGACTTCACGTGTTTCGAAATAAAGAAACAATTATTTTTTATACTTAGTTTGCAATTAAGTAAACCCTTGATTGGTGTATCATCTATGAAAGCAGATTAACAGTAATTCAGAATGTTGCTCGATCCATAACAACATAACAGTTATAAAGTTCGGTATTTTACAATACTACGGGAGGGACGCATTTCCGTATTTCATATATTCTTCATAATGAGGACGTATTGAATTGCTTTTTAAAGAATCATTTCATTGTTGCGCAATCGTTCGTGAGGCTTTTGAGATGTTGCAAAGAAAACAAAAATAGCTTGTTATACACTAAAATTGTTAAAAATCAAGATCAATTCAACTCCGTGATGATTTTGGATTTTGATAAGCTAGAAATTTTTACATGGTAAGCGACACCTTAATGGTACTCCACCTCCCCAACAACTTTCAGATAAAGAAATCTTTACTGTGGGATTTGCATGATTGATATGAGCTGTATCGTGCTTAACAATATCTTTTGATAGCGTTCTGTTTCCTTTTACGTCGATATTACCAACCGATTATCCTTCACTCTCATTTTATGTATCTCTTTAAAAGTTCATTTTACCTGAACTTTTTTTTAACATTTTATTGGTTTATAACTAGCCTGCTCATAGCTATATGCTGTGTGGAATTAATGGACCAATAAATTCTCTTCAGAATTTAATGGCCAATATAATCTCATAAATTATTACGAAAATATCTTAATTTTATTATCACTCATATTGTCTTAAAATGATGCAATCCGAGTTTTATATTCTCTGTCTCTTAAATACACTGCTCAAAACAATTAAAAGATATTGAGTTTATGGGTTGATCTTGCAACTGGAGAATTGTTTGATTGATACGTTATTGAAAGACTCTGTGGGCTATATAAAAATGACGTTTGGCTGAAAAAATCCGTTTTATTGAGCATTCGGGAACAAAAAGGGGAAAGAAAGCACAATGTGTGCGTATTAGAAAAACAAATAAGAAAAGGTGTTTCCTTAAACGAAAATCGTTTTTCGTAGGAGATAACTTAGAAGGGTCAGCAACGTCGAATTCCTTTACGGTATCGATTCAACGAGGCTATTAAAATGAGGGGCTGGGGTATTCTGTACCACGTTTCCAGAAAAGCTCTTTCCCAGTTCTTGAGGATTTTGTGGTGGTGGGGTGGTAGGCGTCTGGCAACTAGACTGTCCAAAACACGTTCATATCCTGAAAACACATTGGCCATTCCATTCTTACGATTCCTTTTTGCTGAAGGAAATCATTCATCAATTTAGCATGATGTGCCTGCAATTGTAGTCCATTAACATGAAGTCATTTCTTATTGCTGCATCGTAAGGAACTCCAATAGCTGTCAAAGTCTCTCATCTGAGGATCATATCAGTGACCGATCAGAACTTTATTTCGAATGTTATGATGATACCAACATAGACCATTCCTCCCCTATTATTAAATTTATCACTTTATTTCATGGAAGCAGGATTGTTTCTAGTGCCACTTTACTTTCAGAGGAAAACAAGCCTATTATCAGAATGGAAATCAAACGGGATCCTTCACAGAAAAGAATATTACGCCATTCATTCATTCATCCTCCAATTCATATGCTCTGTTGCCCAACCCCTGCGGGTGGGATAGTGCTTTGTTGTTAAAGTGGCACATCCCATTTATCGGCGAACATAGAGCCTGAAGGCGATTTCGGAAAATTTGTGTCGGAAGTGTTGCACCAGTAGCCGAGCGAACGTGTTGTTAAAGAAGAGTGACATTCATATTTCAGTGTCTCCGAGCCGTTAGCGTTAAATAACGTTCTACGTTGTGCGTTGTTGCACGTCTACGACAGTCTCCAAAGAACGATTCCGGGTCCTAGAGATCACACTTTGTGAAACTCCAAAAGTTTCTTCTACTTCGGATTGTGTTTGCCTTCCTTCTTACACGGCCAAGAATTTTCCAAATTTTTCATTCGGTTCAATGACTTTCGTTGAGACCCATCTCAACAACGCGCTTACTGAAAGTGCATTATTCTTTTCTGCTTTGTCTTACATTAATTTGAAAGCTTCACTCATTCGCTGCTGCTGCTAAAGCGTCGTCTTCGACGTCCAACTCAAAATTTGCATACTGCGAAGTTTGAAAAGTGAGAAAAGCTTGCGTTTGTGACATTTTATGTAAAAAATGCTCATACCATTATTTTATAAAAGATTTACAGTATCTTTTATGTTTTGAGCAGTGTAGTTTGATTAATAAAACATGAAAAGTTGTTTTAAGATATTCATTGGGTAAATATCAAAAGTAGTTGAGGCAAAAACTGACGATGATTCTAACTTCAAGTAAAATAAGTATCGCATTGTTTTATTTCTTAATACAAGATTCGTAGTTCTTCTTTTGTCTAAGGCAGTCGTTTACGTTATCTGATTTTCTATTGAAGCGTCTTGCTGTGTTCTGATATCTATTTTCTTTTTGGTTATTTAATAAAAAATAATTTTATACTCTGATTATATTTTAATTCTTAGAATGTATTACTTAAAAAATATCGTACTTAAGTTTTTATACGCCAATGTGCAATAAGGTGTTACAACTCTAATATGAAAGTTAAAAGGTAATTTGAAGTATAACTTATTCCTTAAAACCCATAATCCTCTTTATATTATAAAATGTCTTTTTATGTAAATGGATTGTTAAATTATTTTGAAAAGTTGCTACATTGTATATGTGTTAATAATAGTACTTTTAAGACAAAATTATTTCCATAAAGTTGTGTACAAAATATTTATTACGCCATTGTAAAACGTGTTTTACATTTTTATTTCATAGCATCTTGTTAGGTATCCTAAAATTAACATTTTTCGCAAGCTTGTGAGTTTTCCCTTTAATAAAATTTGATATTCTTTTATAAGTCTAGTAGATAATTTAAATGAGTCATTTAAGCCACGCTTCTTTTATATTTTGCTGAAACGTATTCTAATACAGCATATCATTTTCAATTTGGCAAATAATCATTTAAATTTTAAAAATGTGTTCAGAATTTATATCCTTACTATTGAGGAATAATAAAAAATTATCTAAAAGTAAGCTGAAGGTGATATATATGATGTTCACCCTGTCCATGCGTTCGAAGTAGTTCCTTGCTATTTCCTAAATCCACACAAACATTTCATTTCCTCTTCTGAGATACATCAAACTCACATTAATATGGTTTTCTACAAGGGAATGGGAAACGATAGTTAATTTTGCGTTAAGAAGGCTAATATTTCACCAGACAAAGATATCTAATAAGGAGTATTATGTACAGTTGCTCGAGAGAATGCTCTCAAATGTCCAAGTAGGTGACCTGGGTGGCGGACAGTGCGCCGCATGCGCTGAGGAGGGCCGCGGCGCACACCGGCACCACGTTCGATCCGACGGCCTCGGTGATGCTGCCCATGGACAGGGAGAGGAGGAACTGGGACAGGAACACCATGCTGCTGACGGCTGCCACGTCTGTTCCGATGCCCCGGACTTTGTCACCAGTGCCCTTCTTGTGATCGGAAAACTGAAAGAAAAAAGTGAGAAAAGCATTGTAAGAACCTAGTACTGCATAGGCCGAAATTTATTAGGTTGGTGCGTATGAAATGTCGGATTCTCTTTACATGCGGACGTTTTCCTCCCTGTTTTCGTTATACTTTTGTATTTGGCATAACCTCATTCATACTCGTATTGTCCATTGCCAGAGACTCATTTCAGCAAAATAGGTTTTCTTGAAGGTCTTCCCTTTTTTATTTCTTTTGAGTTTATTGCCGATATGAATTCTGCCGACATTCGCGTCATTTTCTTATATGAGTACAAACTTGGTAATAGTGCTGCAAAAGCTGCACGCAACATAAACCAAGCGTTTGGGGAGAATACGGTTAACGATCGGAAAGTGCAGCGTTGGTTCGAAAAATTTCGGACTGGCGATTTTTCACTGCAAAATGAGCCGCGCGGAAGACCCAAAACGTCTGTGAAGAATGATGACCTGAAGGCTCTAGTGGAAGCGGATCCAGCCGTATCCACGAGGGAACTTGCTATCAGGATGAAAGTTTACCATACAACGATATTGAGACACCTTTCTGAGATTGGCAAGGTTAAGAAGATGGACAAGTGGGTACCGCACGCACTGACAGAGCGAAATAAGCTGGATCGGTTAAACGTATGCTCATCATTGCAGCATCCACCCTATTCACCGGATCTCTCGCTGACCGATTTTCATTTTTTCAAGCATTTAGAGCTGTTTTTAAGGGGCAAACACTATGAAAATGAAGACAGTCTAAAAAACTCGATATCAGAGTTTATTAATTCTAAAGACCAAAATTTTTTTAAGACAGGCATCTACGCTTTAAAATCTCGTTGGGAGAAGTGTATTGAAGCGAATGGAGCATACTTTGATTGAATAAACAGCTTTTGAAGAAAGATATGCAGTTTTATACAATCACTTAAGAATCCGACATTTCATACGCACCAACCTAATAGATTTTATGATATGCAAAATACTCTCAATTTTATTCAAGTCCTTTGCTTTGAGAAGGTTCGATGTTAATGAGGAAAGAGTTTAACCCCTTTATAATTTATTAATTTTACTCCTATCCGCTTATGCAGATAAAGTGCCAAGCCTGATTTGGCAGGAGGTCTTTCTGTTATTCGGAAGTAATCTGTTTTACTCCCGATCCAACAACAACGAGAAGAGGAGGCCCTGGTCTGTACCTATCAGTTATCAGGTTCCACCCCCTCTTCAAATTAGAGGAATAAACACCTCGCACGAAGTGCCAGGTGCCCGCTGAGATCCAGAACTTGATTACGTAGTTGAGAACTAAAAATGAAAACAATGTTGGACTTTCAAGCCTATATCTGTGACACATGTCAGAGAAAGAGGCTCATTGGAACAAATTACATTTCAGTACATAAGAGAGGAAAAATTTAAAATTAAAGATGAAAACATAAGTAATGTGTAAATTAAAGCAGAGGAGATTAAATAAGTATAAAAGGTGGTTGAGATTACTATTAACCACAGCATCTATTTTAGTTTAAATTTGGTTAACAAATTTGCATTAAAGTGAAATATTTAAAAAAAAAACATTTGGTCACATATTACAGGAATAAGATACAATAATTCCATGAAAAAGAAAATCGGCAAAGGTAAACATTAAAGAAAAAAAGATAGAGTAGGCGACGAAATAGTTAGATATACTAGAGATAGAGTGAATCATTCATAAAAATTTAACAAGTACAGAATTGACATAACAAGTCTCGTTAATTTGAGAAATCCAGCTTAGAAAAGATATAATGATTCTTACTTATAAGAGAAAAAACATGAAAAACAAAATTCTAGGCTAAATTACTCCCGATCCAGGAGTACAGCTTGAAAAGTTCGTTCATAAGATCTAACTTTATTTCCCATAGATTATAAGGACTTAAGGAAAAGTGCCTTATAAAAGAATTTGAAAAATAGACCTTCTATATATCTATTGTTATAAAAAAAATAACCCTTTCTAACCACGGCTATACTTGATTTCTTAATAGAGCACCATGCCGAGAAAGTTTAAGTTTTCTAGGATCTATTTTATATTCATTGCTAAGGTACAGAAGTTACAAGAATTGACATCGATTACTTGATTGTCCTGGTTCAAAATTACCAGGGGATTAACTGTGCTATTGGTTGGCAAAAGTAAGCAATCGGAAACATCCATTGAAAAAACTACCTGCTGTGGTTTAAAAACACTTTAAGTATTTATTCTTCATTAAGTCTGAGTTACAAAAGGAAAAAAAAAATACTAACTCATTTAAATTTGTTAAAAACTGGATATAATTTTCCAGAAAACGATTATTTGGACAGAAATGGATTATATATCTAATTTTGAAGGAAAGTAAGCCGAATATCGTCAAAACAACAAGTTCTTTTCGTTGAACTGTAAAGTTAAATTATTACATTAATTGAGTATCCAGAAATGGTTTTGGAAGTTGAAATACAAAGCCTTAATATAAATCATTTTGCTATAAATAATATTTTTTTCAAAATTTTTATTACTTTTATATTATATATAAATACTATATATTTTCTTTATTTTTTTTTCGAAAGTCCTTATCTTTATTTGATATATTTTTGCCCTTTTAATAGCAGAAAATTACTTGTTGAAAAGAAAATCCAGCAAGATTAATGGTATTTTGCTTATTTTGTATCCATTATTGTGGTGTGACAACAGTGGATACAAAATAAGGAATAATACTTGTGTAAATACACCCACTGTGAGATTCGTCTGGGAAAAAGGGGTAGCGCTTTCACTGCTTTGCATGGAAGTCTTAACCGTGTCGCTGCACACTTACATTTGTGAATCCACTTTTGCTGCTAAGGAAAAAGAAATTATTACAATAATCACAGTGTAGCTTAAAAATTGACAGCTTATGCCCAAGTCGTCGGATAATTTGTTTTAATCACTGCAAAATAAGTTTATTTTTTATAATACGATTAAAATGTGTTACATTATATGCTATAAATTGAAATTATGTGGTGAAGGGTTTTTTCCCATTCCTGTGGAATTCATTCAACATTTTGGACATTCTATTATATTTATTGGCAAACATTTCGAAGCATGCAATATGAATAAGGCTCATTGTAGGACTTTAAGGAAACACAGTGCAATCTGGTAAATCTTAAGAAAGCCCTGAATTCGTTTTTGTATCGGAAAAGTTTGTCAATAACAGGTTAAAACATATGCATAGTGATGCAATCATCTTCTCACTGTATCAGTATGTAAATAATATCCCCACCAGTAAACACTACTGACTTCTGACTCAGTACTCAGGACATGGTTAAAATGATCTCACAAAGCCGTGAAGGAAGTATGCTTGTTACGTTCGAAACGTCGTGGTTAAGAAATGCTAAGATCTTGTCAAGCATTTGATATGGGCTTACCAAATATATGGTATAAACTAACTTAAAACGAAAAATTAGCGTCATGGCTTTCGGTTCAATAGATCGAAAGTTCGAATCCTACCTCGAATTTGAATGTTTGTAGTAATTGAAAATTCACTTTAAATTATAGACCCCGGTCTAGTAAGCTCTCGTGTGCAAAAAATGACCCTTGTGAGAATGGCAAACAAACCAAAGCCTTTAATTTATGTGATCATTACAAGATGTTAACAAGCACAACTCGAGTATTTCCTTCATAACAAGATTCAACAAATCGTTAACAAAATCAGCCAACATTCCACTAGAAACAAACTTTTTCTTAAGAATATTTTGTTACAGGCAATTGTCAATAAAAAATTATCATTCGAAACTTATTGTACATGAACTTTATAAACACTGATAAAAACAGAAAAACATGGCAGTGCTATTAGGACAATTCATAGAATGGGTGTTTTTCCTGAAAACAAATCTAAATGATGATTGGAAAACGGTTATTCATCCTTTTAACAAATCAAATGCTAAAAAATATCTTATTAAAGTAATTTAATTACTATAAATATAATAAAAAATACTCCACATTATATAAAGTAAACATTTTTCTAGACTTAAAATGACAGCCTAAACTGTTAGATGTGTAAAAAATGTAATTTTTTATTTCTTTATTAAATTAATTTCATATATTATCCATTTTTAAAATTGATTTTTTTATTTTGCTAAAAATAACCCTTGCCTTCAAAGAGAAATTTTTTTAAACAAAAATTGAAAAATAATAAGTTTTTTTAATGATAAACTAACAGTTAAACAAATGCTTTACTAAAAACTACAAATATTTTTTAAAGGAAAAATATTCTCATAATAATTTGTAGTTGAGAGAAAGAATAAATTTTTGTCATATTAAATGTATATAATACAGGAATATAATATATAAATCATTATAATAATATATACTTATATATATAATAATATATACTCATATAATATATAAATCATTCATGATTCTCCAAAAATAGTTTCAAGGACAATTTTTAGAATCATGTATATAACGATGTAAAAAAGCAACAATATAAAAAGACAATAAAAATGAAGGACATGTGAAAACTGTCCTTTCTGTTTTTTTACAACCAAAACTGTGCTCCAAAAATAATCCACCATTTTTTTTATGAATCACTATTTTCATATTTTTTGAAGCAAGTATAAAATATTCTTAAAATACTTAATTTAAATCAATGTCTTTCAGATATAAATTTAACTTCTGTTAATTAATTGATTATTCATGAACATCTCAGAATTGTTATATATAATTGATTTAAAAAAACGCATGTGTAAAAATTTAAACATTGATGCATGCGAAGCCGTTTAATTCACATAATTCTTTATGTATGAAATTTTTTTCAATATTGTAACAGTATGGAGTTTTCCCCATTATAAAAATTTTGCTAAAAATAAGTTGCAAACGTATTGTACATGTACTTAATGTGATCACTCCTTTGTGTCCATCTTGGAACATTTTTCAGCACGATAAAAGTGCAATCAGAGTACAGTTCTCACCGAAATTGATAAAAGGTAATAATTGTTGTGGTCTCCGGTGTTCAGCAACGCTAAATCAGGTCAATGAAATTGGACACTCTAAGAAAATGTGACACTAAAATTGACCTAGAATGTGCTTTATGTATTTTAAATGAAATGTAAAACAAATATCATTAAATGGTTGGAAGAGTAAATAACAGACTTATTTTCGTTATTGGATATCTCCGGTGTTTTGGTGTCAATGAAATTTGTCACTCTGTAGTACCCTGTTTTTTTTTTAAAGAATAGGACATAGATCTCAAATGTCCGCTGACAACCTGGTGTTGGCCGTCTGGTCCCACCTACAATGCCAAAGTGACAACGTGCCCCTAGGACACTTTCCATAGTACTATTGGTAGTGTTGTAAAGGAGGGGAAATCTCAGGTTTACTTCCAGCAACAACACCGGTTTATTCCCTTGGAAATTTTGAAAGACCTCAAGAGTTATGAAATTTTTCAGCTAATTTTGAAGTTTTGTTTAGGAGATATTTCTGAAAATAAATAAAGTTCCACTTACAGTTACAGAGATGGAAAGTTCCCCAGGAAAAGAAAATAATTTTGTGTTAATGGTCAATTTAGAATAACTTCAAAAATTAATGTTAAGAAAATATTTTTTTCTTTCTTTCTCTATATGAACTTAAAAAATTATAACGACAGAAACTTTGAAATGTCAATATTTATTCTGGCAGTCGAGAAAAATATAGTTTGATATTTTTTTGATTAATTCTTTATTTTTATTAATATAACAAGCATTTTTTGATTTTCTCAGTATAAAATTAATTAACTGCTTTGCTAAGGGACAAGGCATTTTTTTTTTTTTTTTTTGCATATTTTCACAGTTTATTTTATTTTTCTTCATTTATATAAGACAAAATAATACACGAAAGATATTAGGTTGAGTTTATTCCTTCAAAATTTTCGAAATTTTACATCTCTACCTACACCAGAGTAAACACACGGCTTCAGGGCACTTTCCCTGGTATCATTGGTGAATGATGTAAGACAGGGCTTCTTAAACTATGGGTCGCGACCCCATTTGGGGTCACGTAGCAAAATTCTGGGGTCGCAAGAGATAAAAATACAATTTAACAGAAAATGTTTTTTAACTTGTAAAATTATTGTTATAAAGATAAAATAACAATTATCGTAGATAAATATATCATAAAATCTTCTAGTTCGGAAAGATTGTTTGTACCTGCATTTCTATTAAGAGTATTATAATACTCTTAATAGAAATGCAGGTACAAACCGAAAAACCGAAATGATCCTGAGAAATATTATCAACAAAATTTCTAGGTATTATTGCTGAAGAAACTATATAAACATTTCGCTTTATTCTCATTTAGCCATTGTTTGATTGTGAACGAAGTGCATGTTATTCCGAATTTGTCAGTTTAAAAAAAATTTTCCATTTATACTCGTATATTGTTGGATCTACCACCAGCCAGTTAATTGTATTTATTTTGCTTTATCAGTGAAATATAGTAGTGATTCAAGAAAACTACAAGTTTACACAAGAAAACCCTTGACTGAATTCTGGATCGGAACTAGAACTGAATTTCCCACAATCGCTGATATGGCGTTAAATGTACTTCTGCCATTCAACACCACATATTTATGTGAAGTTACTTTCTCAGCTTTAACACATATTAAATCCCAATATCGTTCAGCGTTAAAAAATGTTGAAGAGGTCTTACGTCCAGCAGTTTCAAACATTCCACCAAGATTTGATTTGTTATGCAATAAAAAACAGGCACATCCATCTCATTAAATTTTTAACTTATACTTTAATTTAATACTTACCACGCAACTACTTGAATATATTCGAGAGAATTAAGACGGTCAGAATCCACTTTTATTTTTAAAACTATAATAAATACAATTTTATATAATTTTTTGTGCAATTTTTAATTTTAGATTTTTGTATGTTTCAAAACGAATTCTAAACTTATATATTTTATATGTATATGTATATTGTTACCTAATAAATAAATCATCAAAAAAATATTAATTTATTTTTCTTTTATATTTGTATGGGGTCGTCAAGAAACTCGCAATCATAAATGGGGTCGTGAATTACAAAAGTTTAAGAAGCCCTGATGTAAGAAGTTGGGAAGAGCTCCCTCTGACTCAGCAGCCGCTGCGGACAAAATGTCCGCCGTCTCATCACCTGTACAATATCAACGTGGGAAAGGCTCCTCGCGAAAGGAGGAAAGATGCTCCAGATGAAAGTTCTTGCATGAGCATCCCACGGGATATTTTGTTTGAGAAATTTCATAATTAGTGGATTATGTTCACGTGTGGTGAGCAAAAAACTGGAAAATTAAAAAGCATCCATTTAGATGGATATGCCTGCAAAAAAAAAAATGAAACGCGGTATCCATTCCCATTGTTTAACAGTGAATGAGATCTTAACCGAGACGTTCCAATCTAAAAAACCCCGGCCGTATTAACCAGAATCAGGTACGCATTACCGAAAAGTTTAAAAAAATAAACTTAATGAATTATGCACATTTCTATAAAAAAAATAAAGGCAATAAAAGTCTCCCCCAGCTTAACAACATCAAATTTTCTCTTCCATTTGGCAAACGATTATATTCGATTAACAAAGTAAAATAAACTTTCTACTTTATTTGGGGTCCCGGGAAAGTGCCCCTGCCATAGTCAGGCTCTGAATAGAAACAAGGAATTTTTAGCAATTCTTATTATTAACTTTAATTTTTTATTCATAAATGAATTAATAATTAAAAGCTTGCTTATATACTATTTTTGAATAAATGCGAAATATTTTCATGCAAATTCTTACTCTAAATTGAAACAAATGGTGTAAAACGATTTAATTTTAGTTCACATAAAAATTTTTGTTATAAATCTTCATAATTGGTTATGAATTATTAAATACCCACTGTATATTTTTAATTGTTTGTAAAATTATGAAAAATCTTTCTAACATGTATTTATTGACAAATTAGCGTTAAGTAAAATTACTCATTCCATTTTTAGCTGAATTACCAATTAATTTTTAACTAATAAAATTAATGGATGTTAATTTTTGTTTCATATCAAAAAAGATGATGAACTTTCGGAAAATTGTGGCTTGATTAAATGGGAAAAAATGCTTCCAAAAGACATTATTCAAGTATCAATTTTTAGAAAAACTATCAGTAGTATATATATCAAACGAAAAATAATAAAATAAATTATATTTTTTCTTTCACTCTCTCAGTCAAAGAGAGAGAAATGTTACAAAAGAATTGCTACATTATCACATGACAAGTGATAAAACGAAAAAACAATTTCTTTTTATAACTTGCAGACATTTAAAAATAGGTTTAAAGCTGATATTTCCTGAATGCGTCAAGATAACTTTTCAGATTATTTATGTGGGTTCTTTTGATCACGTGATAAACTGGTTTAGCTTAAACCAGAATTAAAAAAAGGTAATTTGTTGATATTGTCTACATTGATTTTTTAATTCCGTAAACCGTAACAATTAACTCGAAATTTATATCAATGGCTGTTTACTTTAAACGAAAATTTTCGTAATTTTCTTCAAAAACACAGCTTTGAAATTATTTGAAAATAATAAACCAAATTTCTTTCGCAAAGTCATCTTTGATTTTTATAATGATGATTTTCACCATTACATGCCACAATTTTTTTTTTAATTTTAACACTTTTAAGATAACATAACTTTTTATTTTAATTCTCATTATATGTTCTTTGTGTAACAATATGAAATTCTACGAGTATCAGAGTGTTTGGCGGATTTTCCCCAATTTTCCTTGTCGACGGGATATTACACATGTATCACAAAAATCAACTAAATATGAGTACTTACTGTGTTAGTACAATGATAGTGCGCAATCAGCAAATATGGCATGGTGAAGAGAGTGGAATACATGACTCCGGCTGTCGGGGACAACAGGATGACAGCGATTTTGTGTCTTGTTATGCCCATGATTACCATTCCGACTGAGTACACGAGCTGCCCACCGATGTAGGTTACCTTGGCGCCTGCAAAGTAATAAGCATGGTATTTCAAAATAAGCCAATGATCAATTTCCACAAAAATCAGATACCATGTTACAATCACTAGATCATGTTAGACTTTGTATGAATGTATTAGATTGGTGCGTATGAAATATCGGATTCTTAAGTGATTGTATAAAACTGCATATCTTTCTTCAAAAGCTGTTTATTCAATCAAAGTATGCTCCATTCGCTTCAATACACTTCTCCCAACGAGATTTTAAAGCGTAGATGCCTGTCTTAAAAAATTTTGGTCTTTAGAATTAATAAACTCTGATATCGAGTTTTTTAGACTGTCTTCATTTTCATAGTGTTTGCCCCTTAAAAACAGCTCTAAATGCTTGAAAAAATGAAAATCGGTCGGCGAGAGATCCGGTGAATAGGGTGGATGCTGCAATGATGAGCATACGTTTAACCGATCCAGCTTATTTCGCTCTGTCAGTGCGTGCGGTACCCACTTGTCCATCTTCTTAACCTTGCCAATCTCAGAAAGGTGTCTCAATATCGTTGTATGGTCAACTTTCATCCTGATAGCAAGTTCCCTCGTGGATACGGCTGGATCCGCTTCCACTAGAGCCTTCAGGTCATCATTCTTCACAGACGTTTTGGGTCTTCCGCGCGGCTCATTTTGCAGTGAAAAATCGCCAGTCCGAAATTTTTCGAACCAACGCTGCACTTTCCGATCGTTAACCGTATTCTCCCCAAACGCTTGGTTTATGTTGCGTGCAGCTTTTGCAGCACTATTACCAAGTTTGTACTCATATAAGAAAATGACGCGAATGTCGGCAGAATTCATATCGGCAATAAACTCAAAATAAATAAAAAAGGGAAGACCTTCGAGAAAACCTATTTTGCTGAAATGAGTCTCTGGCAATGGACAATACGAGTATGAATGAGGTTATGCCAAATACAAAAGTATAACGAAAACAGGGAGGGAAACGTCCGCATGTAAAGAGAATCCGACATTTCATACGCACCAACCTAATAACAGTTACATTCTAATGAAATCACAAAATTAAGTAAGTGACTATCATCAGGATTCTAAGGTACAGTAGAACTCCAATTATGCGAATATATTGTTACCTAACCACATTCGGTTAGTTTTTGATAAAAGAGTCCCTTTTAATTAATTATTGTACGTTGACAATCGGAGAAAAAAGTAAATAGTTCTTTAAGAAAAAGAGTTTTTAATCAATTATATGAAGAAACAAAGTTTTTACATGATAAGGAGCTTAACATCTTCTTCCTAGACACTTTTATAATCATTTGCAATTTGATATCCAGTGTCTGATTCATATGATCCATTCTCCTTTACCTTTAGCATTAACTTCTGAACATAAAGGAATTTTCAATAGAATGTTTCTGAATTCCTCAAGTGACACATATTTCTCTCTCTTTCATTCTCATCGTCTCCCTTCTCTTACCTTTCTCTTTTTCTCGAGCTTTTCCTTTTTTTCTTATTCTCCACCTATTCTTCAATCTAATTTATTTTTCTAAAATTCTGAAAGGGATTTGGATAATTAGCGAATTTGATAAACGGATTTTGGATAATTGGAATCCAACTGTATTTATCAAATTTAAATATTTATGGAAGCCGAAATAATAAAAAACTTTAACAAAATGTATAAAAACAAGGTAAATAGTTGTATAAATAAAAAAATTGTAAGACTATATTTAAGAAATAGAGTTAATATTTAATATAAGACAACCTTTTGGTGGAATTGATATTTTGAATGAGTTAGTTTACGATGCTGTTTGTGCTTTCGAAAGGATTTATGACTTTTCTCAGTATTGACATTCTAGAAAATTGTATCCTTTTATGACCAAAAACATAATTAGTTATTTTATTTTTACGAAGAGAATATTTGTTTATAAGACGTTCGGCCTTATACAACTGCAACTATAACAAGTGTTTTCTATATATTTATATCAGCAATTTTTTTTACTTTCAAAATATCGTTGAAGGAATTTTAGGAATTAAATAAATAAAGATTTCTTTTAACACCAAATTTGAAATTTTATGATCGTGTGATCTAAGATACTTAGAATCGAATTTAAGGAATACATTTTCAGTCAAAAATGTCACAAATAAAACTCTTATAATAGATTAACTCATAAATCAGAAAAGTATATTAAAAGACTGGCTGTAGGTATATTATTAAGATATATACATGTAGAATTTTAAACTGGGCACATTAAAGTAATTTCTCTTTTTCCGAAATAATTTTCACATTAGTGTTTGCTACAATTACTATGTTTCAGTTTTTATATAGCATCATTTGTGCTTCTTGGATTTCTACTTGATGAATTTCCAAGACTTTGATCACTAAACAACTTAGAAAAGCAAAGTATTGGTTCGTCAGTTTCGCAAAAAATGTCATAAATTCAAGTATTCTCATCCAATACAGCAAATAAAGCATATGAGGTATTAAATGAGAGCTTTAGGAACAGCAACGTTTTTATGAGTCTAAATTTATGTTGACTGATTTAATCATTTTTTGATATGCAGAGAAGCAATCTTTTGCCATCAAATATTCAACAAATTAATTATTAGAATCAATCATAAATTAATTAAAAAGGGATCATTCTAAGCATCAAACTTATTGTTAAAATACACTACTGGCCACTGTAAATGTAGCATCCTGAAGGAAGCATTCAAATAACATGAAATTTACAATATGCATTAGTAAAGGTGAGGTGCGCAAATGATTAGAATTTCAGAGCAGACGCATATCATGCGCGACTGTGGCGCCACTTCAAAGCGCTATTTACGCCTTGGAGATTTCGACGATTTCAAGTTCGGCAATGGTGTTTTTCTTGTGGTTTTTTTCCAACAAAAACAAACGATCAATTATGCATGGTAGGAAACAACTATCATTTTTTTATCAAATATCCTAGTTCGACAGAGGAAGGATAGTGTCCTACAGAGATTGTGGATTATCTTTCAGAGAAATCGGTAATCGTGTTGACGAAACCAAACAGCTGTCATGCGAATGTGTGGTCGTTGGATGCAGGAGAGTACGAAGGACAAACGTGTACGATCACATCCACGTCAGTGCACCACTTAATGTGATGACAGGCAAATTGTAGGCAAGGCAGTGACAGATCGCTCAGCACATCACGAACCATAGCACAGCACATTCAGTCTGAAACGCATCATCGGGTGTCTGCACTTATCATTGGACGCCGCTTACTGCAGAGGGATCTGTCCGCAAGACATCCATTGTTTCGTCTACCCTCGACGCAAAACAATAGACGTCTCCGCCGCCTATGGTGCGATGAAAGAAAGGAGTAGATGGCAGAATGGAATAAAATTGTCTTTACTTACGAGACACGCAACACTACGATGGTCGCATTCGAGTCTGGAGAGACCCTGGAGAGAGAATGTTGAACAGCTGCATTATGCACCACCACACTGGTCTTGCACCGAGTATTATAGTATAGGACGGTATTAGATATCAATCTCTCACTCCTCTAGTACGCATGGCCGGATATCGGTCCCTTTCCTGGATATTTTCTGGACGATAAGCAGTACCACACTCGCGCCAGATCAGTTGGCGTCTACAATCCGATGATAGACTGAACCTACTCCCATCAGAGAACAGTACACATGCCCAGTCCTGTTCAGTCCAAATACGATGCTCACGACACCATTGCAAACGGGCAGTAAGGTGCTGTCTGGTCAATAGGACACACACAACAGGTCTGCGGGCGTATAGTCCTCCTCCCCTCAAACGGGCTGGCAACAGTTTTTCGGGAGATCTGCTTTCCCGAGGCAGCAAAAAATTGATTTGTCACCTGCTGAGCTGTGGTGCGCTTGTTCCTTTTTGCTGATAAGATGATAT
Source organism: Latrodectus hesperus (assembly GCA_037975125.1). Taxonomy (NCBI): domain Eukaryota; kingdom Metazoa; phylum Arthropoda; class Arachnida; order Araneae; family Theridiidae; genus Latrodectus; species Latrodectus hesperus. The sequence continues at coordinate 73,496,490 of CM075862.1, forward strand.
ATCTGTCTTCTGCAGGAGTCGTATTTCTAACACGACCTCCCCCGTGCCGCCTACTACACATTACAGTAGTTTTAAATGACTTCCACAGTCGTGAAACAACGCTGTGAGCGATGTCGAACTCCCTGGCAACATCTGTTATTTTTCGTCCTTCTTCGATCTTTCCAATAATTCGGCCACTCATAAAATCATCTAAGCGATGTCGGGAAGACAGGCCGAAAATTTCACGTTCGTCTATTAAATTTTTCCTGTAAATTTTTGACAGTAAACAACTGTACACACACGTCAAAACCTTTAAAGCTCTTATGAACGCTATCACGTGATGAACAGACGTGGAAAAAAAATTTGCATACGCCTACTTCTTCTTACTTATTCTAATTTTCCACATTTTGCTTTCTTTCATTTTGTGGTTGCTATGGATGATAGTGTTATCCGTCCTTAGCAATTGTCCAGCAGTGTATTATAATTAATTTTTCAACAATAAATTTTTCAGAGTAAACTATACTGAAGATATTAAGTGCGTATTACGTAAGTAAAATGGAAAAAATTTTTGATTCCACACTTTTGCAAAGTAAAAGATAATTTGCAGTTTAAGTAAATGACGTGCACGAAATGGTTTGTGAAACAGAAACATATATAAATATAATTTTGCACCTTTACTTTATTTTTCAGATTTCGTCCTACAATGTGATAAAATAGAACTAATTTCTGAATATAGTGCTTAATTTTCCTTTTGTAAAAACAGAAGGATAAGCTATAAATCTTCACGTTTAGTAAACATAAAGGACTGAAGAGGCACGTCAATCTTGTTTCGCGTGTTAGACCAGTCATATATCTCCCCTTTCTCTAACTAAAAGCAAATTATTTCAACTCCAGAAGATGCAGTTTGTAGAAAGCATCAACATTAATCACAAATCAAAAAGAAAAGGATGCCTTTTTACCAATTTTTTTCACCAGTGCTTCAATGAAGAAGGAGTACACGGAGCAGGACAGGGAATAGAGGGCCATCCCCCAGCAGCCGAACTGCACCCCTTCCTGGTACAGCCTGTTCCTGAGGGACCCTTCCGGAGCCTTGGGATCTCCCTCGAAGACGCACTCCCCCACAAAGTCCGTGAAGTAGAGGGAGTAGCTGACGAGTGACATCCAGCAGAAGAGGTTGGTCAAGCACAGAATGCGCAGAGACCGCGGCATGTGGACGATGGACACCAGGTACTCCTTCAGAGAGGGGTGCTCGTGGGCAGTTCCTAGTACTTCCACAATGCTGATTTCCGAAAGCTTCCCTGAAATCGTAAAAGAAATTTTATAAAAAAACTCAGTTTACTACCTACAAATGTGTTTATTAATGTTTCCTTGGTCAATTCTGATATTTCATTTGTCCACTAAATCTTGATAAGGCTGTCTCTGCACATAACTATTCTCTTAAAAGTGACACTTTCTGGATGATATTGTACATAGAGATGTAAAATTCCTGGAAATTTTGGGGAATGTTGGGAATTCTGGGGTAATAAACTCAACCAATCATCTTTCGTTTAATGGATTGTTTTGCCTTATATAATTGAAGAAAAAAGAAATAAACTACGAAAATATGCAAAAAAATTTGTTGTGTTTTCTAGTAAAGAAGTTAATTAGTTCCATACTGAGAAGAACAAAAATACTTGTTAAAAATAATGAATTAATATTTAATAAAAAATATCAAGATATATTTTTCAGGACTGTCAGAATAAATTTTGACATTTCCAAGTTTTTGTCGTTATAAATTCATAACTTCATATAGAGAAAGAGAAAGAAATATTTTCTCGACATTAATTTTTGAAGTTGTTCTAAATGAGTCATTAACGAAAAATTATTTTTGTTTTCTGGAAAACTTTTTTTTCTGCAATTGTAAGTTTTAATAATTGTAAGTTTCTGCAAAAGTAAGTATTTTTGTAAGTGGACTCTTTTATTTATTTTAAGAAATATCTCCTAAAAAACTTCAAAATGTTCTAAATTAATTGAAAAATTAAAAAACTTTTTTGAGCTCTGAACAAGTTTCCAAGGAAATAAACCCGGTTTTTCCCCTCCTTTACAACACTAACTGTACCTGAATACATATATAAAAATAAGGTATTTGCTTAAAAATTCTAGAAACTTATATGAAAAACTTAAGTGTAGACAAGCATGTACATATATTTATCGTTTGAATTCATTAATTTCTTGTATAATTGAGAAACAGCCTGAAGTCAAGCAGAATGTGAAATGTACCGCGACAAATATAATCTCTATAAATCATTTTATTTAAAGAATAGTTGGAATTGTTTACTTTTTTAGTACACATATGAACTTCATCATGGGTAGAAATCTTTTACTCTATATAACGTAATGAATGTGCTTTATAAAAAAAGTACTCGTGTATGTACTTTTTATATAAAATACATTCAAGTATTGCTCAAAAGTACAGTATTTAAATTTTTAGGTCAGTAGCTGATTTCCTCCGGAAAGTTCCCCTCTCTTTAAAGATATGTAATGCGCGCCTACTCGATAAGCGTGGGAGAGCCGTCTGCCTTTTCCTCGAAATATTGAGCTGGTGACGGGATCTTTTTCCTCAAAGTACCGCGTGTGTTCAGGAGGGATTCCTCCAGGTGCATTTCCATTGAGGAGATTTCTCTGTAAGTGAAGCTGAGGCAGACTTGGCCAAACCATCAGTCGATCTGGTGACACCAACGGGATCTTTTTCCTCAAAGTACCGCGTGTGTTCAGGAGGGATTCCTCCAGGTGCATTTCCATTGAGGAGATTTCTCTGTAAGTGAAGCTGAGGCAGACTTGGCCAAACCATCAGTCGATCTGGTGACACCAACGGGATCTTTTTCCTCAAAGTACCGCGTGTGTTCAGGAGGGATTCCTCCAGGTGCATTTCCATTGAGGAGATTTCTCTGTAAGTGAAGCTGAGGCAGACTTGGCCAAACCATCAGTCGATCTGGTGACACCAACGGGATCTTTTCCTCAAAGTACCGAGTGTGTTCAGGAGGGATTCCTCCAGGTGCATTTCCATTGAGGAGATTTCTCTGTAAGTGAAGCTGAGGCAGACTTGGCCAAACCATCAGTCGATCTAGTGACACCAACGGGATCTTTTTCCTCAAAGTACCGAGTGTGTTCAGGAGGGATTCCTCCAGGTGCATTTCCATTGAGGAGATTTCTGTGTAAGCGAAGCTGAGGCAGACTTGGCCAAACCCTCAGTGATTTCGTTGCCTTTCAAACCAACATGGCAGGAGACTCATTGAGAGTGCATTGTGTGATCATCAGAAAACAGAACAACAAGATCAATCGATTGTTCTTTAGTTGCTATATGCATACATGATAACTCATTTCGTATGCTAAAACAGCAATTTGCACAAAGCTTTGTACATATGATATAGTTAAAAATTATTTAGTTTCATTGTTTTTCCAAATCGTTATTTGCCCGTGGAAGCTAAATGCAAGTTTTCCCGTGTAAGCTGTAATTCATTTTGTTATGTATTAAACAAGTTCTTGCTAAATAAGAATAAAAAGAGCTTAAATTGGGACAATATTTGATAAGAGCTGATTGATTTATCATATATGATTTATTGGGAATCAGTACTAATATAGTCTTCTTTAGAGAAATCTGTGGCATCGTCAAAATTTATCCTACGCATGAATTAATTTTTTTTTTTTTACTGTTAGCTTTGAAAGGAGGGAATATTTTTGTCTGTTTTTCCAAATGCTCTTTAAAAGAGTTAAATAACTATGCATGTATGTTTTAAAGCAGAATTTTATTTAAAGGAGATTTAGTTCTGTAGTCCATTTTGATTATTTTACTTGTTAAGTATCAAATTATTTATCTGCTCTAATTAACCAACTGATTTTCCTATTTTCCAGGAAAATTTTTTAAAGTGTTTTCTTTTTTCATATTACAAAATCATTAACTAAAAACAGCAAAATTATGCGACATAGATAAGTATCAAATATTGTTACAACTAATAATAACAAAATATAATCTTAATGTGCACTAAGGAGAAGAAGTAAAACAGTTTGCAAATACTGAATCTTGTTTAAATAAGACAAAGTAAATTATTACAAAACTGTTATTTAATTGTTACGAAAGGAAATTTTGTTTATGAGGATAAAATAACGTAAACTTACTTGAATAAACTGGTTTAACTGGGTCAGGATCAGTTTCATATAAAACTTTATCACTTTGTTGTTGTTCGAAATTTACAGTTTCTAAGTCAAAAGTTTCTGTTTGATTAGGTAATGTTTCTTCACCAGCTGGCTTGAAATGTCCGTCTTCATTAAAGGGTGTGTAACGCCCTTCTTCACCAACAGGGGCAGACCGTTTTTCTTCAACGCCATTTTTCACTCCATTTGATTTGCCCATAGAACCATACCTTTTATGGTTCATATCAACCATGCCTATTTCATTTGCATCACTAGATGGAGCTTCTTGAAGTTTTTCTTGATACTCTTTAAACATTTTCGGGTCGCTTAAGACATCTAACGGTATTTCTGGAAAACTCGTTACGGTTGCTATCAAAAGTAGAATAAAAACTACGGTGACAACCATGAAAACAGCGTTCACCTGACCTCCGAATATCTTACCTAGGAATGTATTTTCCCAGTGAATGGCCCCCATTGCGTAACCGATGGATCCTCCCAAGCCCGCCATCACTGTGAAGGTGCTTAGGCCAGCTGCGTGGTCCGACGGCATGGAAACATCCAGAAGGTATGTTCGAGAGGGGGACTGGCAAGCGTCGGAACAGAAATCTAGCAACACCACTCCGATTACTGTGAAAGCTATGCTCCAGGGCTGCATATGACCTGAAATGACACCAGCATAAGATTCAGAATTTTCTAATTGTCCAACAGATTTTAATCTTTGGTCGATTCTTGGTTCAGATTTTATTTCATCACCTAATTCATCAGCAGCTGTTTGATCAGATAAATTATTATTATTGTCAGAGTTCAAAGTATTTTGATTAACAGTCTCATATTCGTTTTTAGAACCAGCTTCTGCTTTTGACCCTGAACGTCCGAGTAAGAAGTTTAAGAAACTATTTTCGGCTTCTGTATTCTGTGATGGGGAATTATTATTATTTTGTTCTTCTACTCCATATTTTAACCTTTTAGTATCAAAATCATTTTCGTTGGGAATTAAAGCATCTGCCTTATCAACAAGTCGAGAAAACTCATCGTTTGGATCTTGAAATTCGTCTTCAATGAAAGGTGTTTGTGTTTCAGTATTTTTAAGGTTTGAATTTTCAGCGTTAAATTTGGGTCCGAAATAACGCGTATTAACTTGATTTGCATTTTCTTTTCCTACTTGTGGAGAAAACTCATCATCTTTTAAGTCAGTCCCTAACGTGTTATCAATTTGGCCTTTTTGAGTATTCACCAGTTCTTTTGGAGAGTCAGTAACATTTTTCATAAGTTTTACATCTTTTCCGATGAATTTCAAATTAGGAAAAACATCTTCTTCATCAAATTCATGAGAAAAACGCTTCTCAGAGTTTTGTGGATTACTCCCCAAAGAGATACTTTGATTCGAATTCATACCTGTTCCAGAATCGAGAGTTCCATTCATCATCACTATCATGTCATCAGTTACTTTTGCTTGTGTATATCCTATGTCCCCTAAAGCTAATCCAATACGATGTCCGTTTGGTACAAATATTAAACCCAATAAAATTCCAACCGAGTACATCAAAATGAATGGACGCCTTCGGCCAAATTTGGATTTGCAGCTGTCACTCATAGAACCCAATATAGGTGTGAGGAACAGCCCGACCAAGGGACTCAAACACCAGATCATCGTCACAAACTTGATACTCATGCCAAGACTCAGAAGTATCGGAGTGACAAACGCTGTTTCGGCCGAATAACAGAATTCTATTCCGCAGACAGTACCGCTTAAAAGTATCAGCTCAAATCGACTTTTGGGTCGGAAGACGTAACTGTATTTATCGGGGATGTGTTTGCAAGGTACGTTTGCAGGATGCGTGAAAAAACTTCTCGCTTTGGAGGCGACCGCTCTTCTTGTGTTGTTCCAGCCGTCTTGCAACCTGTCCGAGAGTCCCCTGTCTTGCCAGGACTCGACAGCATCTTTCGCTCGATCCCTCAGGTTGTGTAGCGTGACAACAGTGCGGAAGTAACCCGACGTCTTGTGCATGTCTCTCTGAGGCTCCCCTGCAATCGAAGGCTACATTTCAGTGTTATGTAATACTAAAAACGCATGACTAAAGATTACTTCAAATGTTATAGGAAAGAAAGGAATTCCTAAATTATTCGGCTTCAAATTATTATTAAATTTATAACAGATAATTATAACATTATTTATTAGATTAAATTTATAACAGCTGCAGAATGATCTAGAAACGGCAATATTACATGTTATGAAATTATGTATATTATGAAAGTATAATCAGCTTATTTTAAAAGTTATATATAAAGTTTGGAAAATTGAATGCTACAAGCACATAGCTGAACCTCAGCTGTTCTAAAAGAGCACACATTGGTTTGGTTGTTTGTTCCTCAACGATCCTAATGAGGGTAACTAGACCGGTATCTACAATTAAAAGTGAGTTCAAACTACCACAAGCATCCAAATCCAATATGGGAATCGAATCCATGAATTGTTGAATCGGAAGCAAGAGTGTTAATCACCTGTTTCCCAATTCAAAAGAATTGAATATATTATTATTGAACACAGAACCTATATACGATATTTTTATTGAACACAGGATCTATATACGATATTTTTTATTGAATTCAGAACCTATATATGATATTTTTTATTGAACAGAGAACATGTATGCAATATTTTTATTGAACACAGGATCTATTAACGCATTTTGATGTGAGTCAGAATTTACCAGTTAACTCTCCAGTCAGTAGGTTGATCCCATTATTTAACTGTATATCTTATTGATACGAAAATTACAGAATTCAGCTATGTAATGTTTACAATTGTAAACGTTAAACACTTTATAAAATTTATAAATATTCAGCAACACAATACTGAGAAATCTAAAAAAACATGTTTCATCAAATCAATGAGAAATGTTTCAATATTTCTGAAGATTTATTCAATAATTCGAAAGGATAAATGCTTAGAAAGTGCTATTAATTCATTTTTCTCGTGAAGCATTTTTAAAATGGAATTTCAGAAAAACGTATAAGTTGTACGAATACTAGCAGAACCTCTGATCCTTTGACTTATAAAGTTCTGTATGAGTCAGAGCTATCAATGTAATATATTGGAAGTTAGTGTAAATATATATTTCTAAAGCTTACGTTTTATATCAGTACTAAATTGCTTATGCCTTCATTTAAAATTTATCATGGAAATTATTACACAGAAAAAAATAACCTTATTTATTGAATGAGGCTATACCAGGGCTTCTTAAACTATGGGTCGCGACCCCAAATGGGGTCGCGTAGCAAAATTCTGGGGTCGCGAGAGATAAAAATACAATCTAACAGAAGATGTTTTTTAACTTGTATAATTATTGTTATAAAGATAAAATAACAATTATCGTAGATAAATATATCATAAAATCTTCTAGTTCGGAAAGATTGTTTGTACCTGCATTTCTATTAAGAGTATTATAATACTCTTAATAGAAATGCAGGTACAAACCGAAAAACCGAAATGTTCCTGAAATCGAAACCGAAATGATCCTGAGAAATATTATCAACAAAATTTCCAGGTATTATTGCTGAAGAAACTATATAAACATTTCGTTTTATTCTCATTTAGCCATTGTTTGATTGTGAACGAAGTGCATGTTATTCCGAATTTGTCAGTTTAAAAAAATTTTTCCACTTATACTCGTATATTGTCGGATCTACTACCAGCCAGTTAATTGAATTTATTTTTTTATCAGTGAAAGTAGTGTTAAGAAAATACAAGTTGCTAACGCATTTAACGATTTGTTTTAAGATTTTAAGTTTATTATTGTGTTTTTAATAAATAGTTTTAAATATTTCACAAAATTTTATAATAATTATCTACAACTACATAAGTGTTCCTGTAGGACATATCAACCAGGTATGTATAGTATTAAATTATTGCTCCAAAAAGGTATGTTTCAAAACGAATTCTAAACTTATATATTTTTATATGTATATGTATATTACCTAATAAATAATCATCAAAAAATATTCATTTATTTTTCTTTTATATTTGTATGGGGTCGTCAAGAAACTCGCAATCATAAATGGGGTCGTGAATTACAAAAGTTTAAGAAGCCCTGGGCTATACTATACTAAAGAGATAAATGCTTTGGAAAAGTGAGAGAATATTTGCATCTGAATGGCGGAGAGTTCCTTGATGTCTTCTATCAATTGCTTTTATCGAGAGTTGATATTTCAAAAGCCCAAGTCAAACCTAAATTATCTCTTCATTTTACACAATTATTATCGCAAAAGCAATAAATTATTTGTTATTTACACTATTTAACAAATAATTATTTGTTGTTGTTGTTGTTACTTATGACACTTGGACAAGCCAAGCTCGCTATGCCGTTGGCAGTGCGAATTAAGTCAAACGGGTGCGTCTTTCGTTTGGAACAGAGCACCACGAAGGTGAAAGTACGTCTTTGCTCTAATTAAGGTGCCTCGTAATTTTGAACCAAGGTCAGGTGACGAGGCCACACCTGAGCTGGCACCCTCCTCTCCACATCCACGCCACACCAGCGGAAGGACTTTGGACGTCACAGATGAACGTAGACACGTCCCCAACCTACGGAGTTCCAGCAACCCAGTGAAGGAGAGTACACCGTGGTCACCCTCCCAACCACTGCCTGCGGCAAATGATGCTTCACTTTGCTGAGCTTACGGGAAGCGGCGTGAAGCTACTGAGCCACTGGAGCCCAATAATTATTTGATAAGATCTTATAAAAAAGAAAAAGTACTTCATATTAAAACCAATCTCAGTACACCCTTATATCAAATATTGTTGTTTTTTAATGCTGAAATCATAATTGTTTGTACAGATTCTTTTACTTCTCCACGCGCGAATCCAACAATAGCCGACTTTTTTAGTACATCTCCAATCAAAAATATTTACCGCAATTAATGTTGTATCGGTGTTTTATCTGTGAGAATTCTTATTTCATTGAGACGACATAGTTCAATTCGCATTTTTTAATTTTTCCTGTTCGTGAGCTTTTAATTTTCAATATTTGTGTGTTAGTGTTACACTTTAATTTTATATTCTATCCTTTTAATAATTTTATCAAAAAGTCACCGAAAAATATTCTGCAATCACTATCAATTATTTAATGACATATTTTTTCAAAAAAGTTCGATATTTTAACCATAATAAAGTATTATTTTCAAATAAAAAAGGATTTTCTATTGATTAAAATATCATATCATGTAATATGATATATATATATATATATATATATATATATATATATATATATATATATATATATATATATATATATATATATATATTTATTTATTTATTTATTTATATATCAAAGCAGTCAAGAAGCTGAGAATGAAATAACTGGCAAACAATAGCTTGTAACTTTGAATTATCTTAATAGAATAGCTGAATTTATCTCACAGCTGACAAAATAGTTTGAGCTTTGAATGCTTCCTATAAAAAGAACAGAAAGGCTGTTTGCAAAATCAATTTTCTTCTATTAAAATTTCCATATGTATTACACATGAAAGTTTTACACGTGTATTATGCATTACACATAAAAAGATATATTATAGCATGTGAGCTATCATAGTATGTAGGCATTATGTATATATATATATATATATATATATATATATATATATATATATATATATATATAGTCACGCTATTATAATACTAAATACCGCTTGCATATTATTCATATGCTAAGACTCAATAAAATGTTTAATTTATTACAAAAATTTGACTTACTAGTTAAACAAATTTCAGACATTAATCAAAAATTAGTATTTTGCCTAATTTTTAAATTAGGAATATTTCGTGTACTTTTTTCCTACATTTATCATTTTATGTATAGTTCTAAAATACTCATTTCATTTTATCTTATTGCTTTGCAAGACATTTGGTATTGCTAAAAACATCTATTGAAAAAAAACTTCTTTTTTCTTATATGAAGTTTCTTTTTTTATATGTTATTAATTATTCTTAGTTATGTTATTAATATTTATTAATTATTTCAATTCTAAAATATTCACTCTATCTTAATGCTTTGCTAGTCATCTATTATTCTAAAGATATATTGACACTAAAACATGTTAATTATTAATTATTTTGGGGAAATTTGGTACGAAAATATGATTTAGGGAAATTTATTTTCTAATTTCATGTTTTATTTAGCTATGTTTCTTCATAAATATTGACTAACAAAATTCTTCATGGAAGATAGAGTTTAATTACGTTGTTTTTCTAATAATGTATACTTTTGAACCATAGTTCTAGATTATAAAGTTAATTAAGCCATATAAACTCACAAAATTACTCTTACAATTAAGTTTTAATATTGATTTCATCACGCATAATTTAAATAGCATTACCTTATTTTATGAAATTGTACGTTATTATTATACACTATATTTTTATTTTCTAATTTAACTAATATGCATTCATGAATATATTTTTAACTTAATAAAAATGTTTCATTGGGTCATTTTAACAATTCATCAAACTAGGCATTTTGCTTAACAAATGAATCATTTTTAAAGAAAATCATAACAAATATGTTTTTTAATTCAATTTAGTATTTCCTCTCAATGGCCGTAACATTTTCGTGACTGAGTCATTCTTCAGAAATAAAAATTCTCTGCAACAGAAGGGCATTGATAAACAAGAGCCAGAAAATTATCTTTGGTTTTAAGATAAGTGAAAAAATTAATATTTATTAATAATCAGTAATGAACTTTTACACAGTAAGTTAATTTCTCTCAAAATTAAACAAATTCTTATGTCATAAATAACTGATAAAAAATAATTCATATCACGATACAAATTTAAAATTCTTAAAAACATACTATTGTAATTGATATTTTTAACTAGTACGAATATAAGTTTCAGAATTTGTTATTATTTGTGTATAGGGAGTTGAAAAAAAGGAAATAAATTTTTGTAATAATTCATAATATAAGCAACAATTCATATTATGGTATAAATTGAAAAATTTTATTATTAAACTGTTACAAAAAACTATTATTTTTAATTAATATAATTTTAAATGTCTCCTATTTAATTTTTGTACATAGAATTAAAAATAAAATTTACAAGTATATTTAATCCCAAACTACCAAACCACGTTTGTAACATTTGAAGAATATATTAAATTGAAAAATATATTGATTTAAAATAAATGTTTAAACTATCTTTAAATTGACTATAGTATTTATACAGAAAAATATAAAGCAATTACAAAATGTTATCATAATTTTTGTTGAATTTCGAACATTACGAAAATGGGCATTTACAATTGTTATTGGGGGTATGATGAATATGTGTGTATGATCAATAACCTACAAAATATCATACAAAAATTAAAAGAAATTCATATTCAGTATTTCAGCAAACAATATTTTTTAAATTACTTATATATATTTGTGTATTTTTAATAATAAAAGAATATTTACCATGTTTGAATTTTCCATTTTGTGCGAAAATCTAAAATCCCCCTTTTCGACCCAAGACTAAGGTGATTGGGACACGGTGGTTGTTTCAGCGTTTGCTCGATGTAGCTAACTCTGAAATACGCTTTTTCGCTTAGAAAATACTTGGGTCGTAAAAAATGCACCAGCACCTTGCTGTAAACAAAATATTTATAAAAGAGCAAGCTGTTTTATTTACTCCCCAATTATGACAAATCTTATCTGCAATAAAACCTGATTTATCAGGACTTCCATCATAAATGTTTATAACTTGCAGAGCCATTGTAAAAATAAGCTTCAAAAAGTAAGTTTAGTTTTATGAAAAAAGTGCCCTTACTAAATCGAAAACTCGACTAGAACTTTTATCCAGCATTAATAGTTCCTAATTTTCTAATATTTTTTTTTATATTTCAACTATTGTTTATTTCTTTCCGCATATCTAGTTGCATTATCTAAAGTAACTCTAGATGTACGAAAGAGCTAAAATCTTTTACAGATTTGAAAGAAGAATAAGAAAAAGATTAAAATGGAATAATGGGATTGTCACAAAGAAGACACAATTACAGTATAATATTGTCTGTTTTTACAGTTATCCTTTAGGGCTCCATTCTATTTTTATTTTACAGTGTTATCAACCAGAAATATACACTGCTGGACAATTGCTAAAGATGGATAACACTGTCATCCATAGCAACCACAAAATGAAAGGAAGCAAAATGTGGAAAATTAGAATAAGTGCGGGATATAGTAAGAAGAAGTATGCGTATGCACATTTTATTACCACGTCTGTGCATCACGTGATAGCGTTCATAAGAGCTTTAAAGGTTTTGACGCGTGTGGACAGCTGTTGTTTCAAGTCAATGTTTTACAGGAAAGATTTAATAGACGAACTTGAAATTTTTGGCATGTCTTCCCGACATCACTTAGATGATTTTATGCGTGGCAGAATTATTGGAAAGATCGAAGAAGGCCGAAAAATAACAGATGTTGCCAGGGAGTTAAACATTATTCACAGCGTTGTTTAACGTCTGTGGAAGTCATTTAAAACTACTGTAATGTGTAGTAGGCGGTACGGGGGTGGTCGTGTTAAAAGTACGACTCCTGCAGAAGACAGATACATCGTCCTATCAGCAAAAAGGAACAGGCGCACCACAGCTCAGCAGCTAACAAATCAGTTTCTTGCTGCCTCAGGAAAGCAGATCTCCCGAAAAACTGTTGCCAGACCGTTTGAGGGGAGGAGGACTATACGCCCGCAGAACTGTTGTGTGTGTCCCATTGAATAGACAGAACCGTACTGCCCGTTTGCAATGGTGTCGTGAGCATCGCAATTGGACTGAACAAGACTGGGCATGCGTACTATTCTCAGATGAGAGTAGGTTCAGTCTGTCATCGGATTGTAGACGCCAACTGATCTGGCGCGGAAGTGGTACTGCTTATCGTCCAGAAAATATCCAGGAAAGGGTCCGATATCCGACATGCAGTGTCATGGTGTGGACAGGCATCATGGTCAATGGCCGCACGCCCCTACATGTTGTTGGGAATGAGACATTGACGGGCCAACGATACATTAATGAAGTTCTACTTCCTCATGTTCGTCTTTTCTGTGGTGCTGTCGGTGATAAATTTGTTTTTATGGACGACAACGCAACATGTCATCGAACACTCACTGTTCAGGATTGTCTAGACAGCGAGGGTATTCAACACCTCGTATGGCCACCGCGTTCTCCAGATCTAAGCCCCATTGAAAATGTGTGGGATGCTTTGGGGAGGTAAGTTGCTGGTTGAAACTATCCTCCGACAAACAAGAACACCCTCATCAGTGCACTACCAGAGGAATGGGGTAAATTGCCTCAACAGCCGCTGGATAATGTTGTGCAAAGTATGATACGATGTGTGGAATGTTGCATCACACTCCACTGTGCACATATCTCGTACTGATACCTTTCTTCAAGATGCCTGCTGACTTTTAGATGCATTGTTCCATTTTCCTGTATGCAGCATCAAATGAACATTTTTTTCTTTTAGATGTTTCTCAGCTTTTGTTCTTTCCAAAACAATAAATATTCTTTATTCTAATGTCTGAACAGTGTGGAAACTATATTTTATCCTACTAGGCCTCATGTCTCGCTTAATGTTATGCTACATTGCAATTTGTGATCCGTCCTTAGCAATTGTCCAGCAGTGTGTATATATATATATATATATATATATATATATATATATATATATATATATATATATTAGTGATTAATTTTGAAACTTATATGTGTCAGACTTATCATGACATTTATCATAAAATTTTAATCGTTTTAGGAATAATTTTCTATAAAATATTGATCATCTTGGCAACGTTCTTTTTAAAAAAATTTTTAATTACATTGAGAATTATTTTTATAATTTTAGCTATTTCAAATTATTATCTCCGCTTTATAATTTATTTCCATAAAAGAAATTCTTCCTAAAAGTGAAACATCAATGAATTAATTTTTATTTCATTTGATGCACAACACAAACTTATTGCTTACTAAAGTTTTAGTTACATATTTGTTAATATATCAGCAATGTGAATTTACGTATCTTATCAAAACATTTTCTTATCACATCGAAGAGTTTATATATGCATACATTTTTGATTCTAGAATTCTAATATGCTTCTGCTGAAGCAAATACAAGATGGATTGAAGATCTGCGCGTATCTTTAAGAATGTTCTAACACATTTCCCAAGCAAAAGCAAAGGGTTCTTTAGATTGTTCGAATAAACAAAATGGCTAATCAGCATATGAAACAATTCTATACTTGTCTTATTCTAAATGTATCATATAGCATGCCTGATTATGAGTATACGTGAGTATGAATGTTTTATTATTAGTATTATGAATATATTTAACAAAGTGTGTTCAGATTGCGCCCAAATACCTAACTGATGCGGGAATGTATCATGCAGCATGCCAGGTTATGCATGCATCGTGTCTGGTTATGATCACTTGTGATCATATGTTCTCTATTTATCATCTAAGATCCGAGGTTAATTTTGTCACGGAATTTATTCCAATGATGTTCTCGACCTATCAAGATACAGCCTATTTTGAATGCATAAATAGTTAAACTTAATTTTGAGAGTACGAAATGATAACCCCAAGTTCAGCTTTTCTTTAAATTGCGGCGTAACTTTTTTATGCATTTAGTAACTCTTGACGTTAACCTCTTGTGATGCTGTTTTAAAACCGAGAAGTGAATCAAACGGATAGGTCAATGAGGACATAAATATTAAATTTTCTCATATAGTTGCTATGTTTTAGAAATGACAAATTCCTGGTCATTCTAAACTAAACTTTAGCGGCACGACAGCCCATATGGAGGCCAAGGCCTACAGTGCCCTTATCTATTTACATGACCGAGGGCCTTGGGATATGAAGCAAATGTCCTGATTAGGTGATCAACTTAATGCGAAACCCTCAGTCAATCATCTTAGTTATAACTTAAAATTTGGTGAAAGAATTTAAAATTGAAAAAAATAGTGAAAAGTGTAATAACAATTTAAATGAAATATAATCAAACAACTAGTTTTAAAAGACAAAAAAATTTGAATAAAACTCTGGTGATACTACTTCTATTAAAAGCAAAACAAAAGATATGAAAATAAGTATGGAGAATGATATTTAATTTCATTTAACTTGCTTTCACAAATAGAATATATAAACCAATTCCTTTTTGTACCATCAAACGGTTAATTAGAAAATCTTTTAGAAAAGATTTTTATAAAAACAAAAAATGGGTCGATGAAATCACAAATATTCTACTTTGGCCAAGGGACAGATCTGTTGCCATTTTTCGAATCGCTGCTGTCCACGATTGTCTCTCGAAACATCTATTCCTTCAAGTCCTCTTGCAAGCTGTGAAACATACGAGAAGAAATGGACGTGAACCGTTTGAGTCCTTGCCTTGCACTGAACACCGGACACTTGAGGAAGAGAAACTGGATAGTTCAGCTCATGATAAGCGATTTTTAGATTGACTGTGATTTGAGTTTTGTTATCTCAGTTTTTGTTACCTTCGTTCTTTGTTTTAGTTTTCACATTTGTTATTCTGAGCACAATTTTCCTCTAATCTGCCATTCGAAATAAATATTTAAAAAAATTTATTTGTCGCAAACAAATCAATTTTTGTTTCGATCAACAAAAAATAACATGAGAAAAATGTACTAAAATGTGTATGCGAAATTACAAAATTCTATTTTGATACATGCTTTTTGCATATTTCGAGAAATTAAATGAAAAATTCATGGATACATTTTATATAATACTTTGAAATTTTACATAATTTGATGTTTGGTAATGAACAGGTTGATACAGTGTGGTGTTATTCTTAGATTTATAATAAATTTTGCATCTAGGGAAACCTTTCGAAGAAAGCTAGACAGGTGAAGCAAAACATTCTTATTATTCGAAAAAACCACAACAACCATGAACCGAATCATTTGCTCACAAAAGGTATGATCTTTAATTTTGGCTGTTCGCAAACATCAAATTTTTAGTCTTAACCATTTAATTGTATTTAATCACATATCTTGCAAATGCAGATTAATGTTTCAAAACTAATAAATTTAGCAATAGTTCATTTTTCTAATATTTTCTAAATTAAAATCTGTATTAAAAAATTGAATTTAAGAGCAATGGGTACATTTGTCCCTAAAAACTGTTCAGAGTGAGACTTTATTCTGCTGATCATTCAAATAGGACTGGAAAGTCAAAAGGTTTGTATCAGACAAAAATTAAATTAAAAGAACTAAAATAAGCCAGGGAAGTAAGTGACTTAATACACTGAGTTGTTTTATATACTGACTTCCAAAAGAAATGATAAAGAAAAGCCCTCTGATATATATATATATATATATATATATATATCATATATATATATATATATATATATATATATATATATATATATATTATTGATTAAATGAATTTTCAGTCACAAATAAAATTGTAATCTTGTTTATGTAAAAAAGGAAAAGAATTTCAATTTTTATCATGCGCGGAAAGAACTAAGAAACATGCAAATGTTACAGCTGAATCCATAAGTATAAATAAAGGAAATGACAATTATTTCTTAAGATTAATTTGAAGACAATTGAATACCTGTCTCATTGTCAAATTTTTATCATTTACCATACAAGCAAATTGTATAATCCTTTTAATTTGCTTTTCGTATTTTTCTTAAAATACTTTTTGTTAAAATACAGGCATCAGGTTAAGATAAGATTACATTTTGGTTGATACACTTAATAATAGAATGCTTAGAATATTATCAAGTTCCATTTTTTAAAGGAGCACATACTATGAGCACACACATCTATCTATCTATCTAGACACACTGAGAGAAAGAGAGAGAGACACGTATGACATAATTTATGCACTTACTCTTATTAGGGATTAAGGGATCCGTTTCAGATTTCATCTTTAGAATCTTAAAATCCGTGGAACAGCATCAAAAATTATAAACTACATCCACATAACGTTTGTTTCCCTGTTTCTTAGAGCAACGAAAAAGGAGAAAAAACATTTGTCAATGGATGAGACGGCACATATTGTATTTTCTGATAACTCTTCAACATTTCGATAATGATTTGATAATAGATAATTAGGAAGATAAAATAAAGTCGGTCTTTTGATCTTTACTTTTTATTTATTTGTTTGCTTTTGTCTTCATGAACTAGAATATTTTGTTAGAAAAAAATGGATTTCGTTTTAGCTTGTAATTACAATAAAAAAAAATATTTTTTCTTTTATTCGATTACTGATAAGCCATTTTTCCTTTTATTAATGCTATGTAATATAAAAATTATCTGTAATTATTAAAATGGCTTAAAGTAATCCCTCCTCTGACAATTCTCCGACAGTCCAATCTGTCTCAGATTTATCATCCTATTCCTACAATAACTTCAGCTTCAATTTTCGGAAACTTCTCAGTTTGGAATAAATAATTTCACTTGTTGCAAACCGGAAATATGGCCCATTAGTACACTAATATTTATAATAATCTTAGAAAATCTCTGGCACAACATGCCCATGTGTGGCCCAAGGCCCACAAAGCCCATATCTGTTCTCCTGACCGAGGTCACTGCGGTGCAAAGCACCCACTGAAGGGATAAAAGGCTGAGTCGGCCTTGTTAGATGTAGAGAAGAGTGACTCAGTTAGAGAATGTTCCTCCATTTGGAGGGAGACAAGCGCGGATGTTTTTAACAAAAGATACTTTGTTGTGAAATGCTTGAGGAACCTCGCACGTTGAACCTTAAGGTTCAACGTGCGAGTTGCAAGTGAAGTTATGATGGACACCCATATTACTTTCCGCATCCCTGAATAATCGGTTGCATTGACTAGCATGACTGTTGACTGAATTTGATTCAGCTCCTTCAATGGTGCTCAATTATTTTAATAAGCTTCATGTGTTGGTAAGCTCGGCAGTGACAGAAGTGAACCACCAGTTGTTGTTAATGTATCCATAGCTGTACTGGTGAGTCCCGGACTGGACCTTTAGGTTAACGGGTTTGGTATACTCGCCCATCACCAAGAGCCTCGTCATTTTGAACCACGGTCAGGTGACTAGGTCACACTTGAGCTGGCATCCTCCTCTTTATATCCCCGCCACACTAGTGGAAGGAATGGACGTCACATATTAACGTGGACATTTCCACAACCAACGGAGCTCCAACAACCCAGTAAGGAATAACCATAATTATATCAAGGTTGATACTATTTTGAAGATTAAATAGAACAGATTTAAATATGTACATGAACCGTCTCTTCATTTCGTCCTCACTGCTTTTAGTATCCCAACTTAAGCTGTTATAAGACATTTTAATGTCCACCGCGTAAATTCTCTTCTGTGGGTCATATTTACAAGCGCCAAAATAAGAAATCTTTAAAATTCTCAAGCACCCAATCTGATAGACGTGCATGCAGAAGTGTAACAACCATTTCTCATTATTTAACAGTACCTGGGATCGAACCCGAGACTTTTCTGTCTGAAAATCCCTATTTTACCACCAAGGCATGGCAAACCCAATCAGTAGAGCTTTATAGAAGAGACTCACTGAATATAATTGCTTTAACAAATCATAGCAGATATTCAAATTGCTAAAAGGCATTGTAAGCACTTTAAAATTCCCTAAATGTTGTCTTCTGGGAAGAATCACAATACTGTATTAACGTGTTCCAAAGGAGAAAACCTGGAATGTTCATAAAAACTCACTCCAACAACTAGCAAAAGCAACCATGATTTTCCGTTATTCATCAATTTCTGAGATCAACGGAATACTTATCTTTGCATGATAACACTGTGAACAGTTCAAACATTTTTCCTTCTTTTCCAATTTTTCAACATTATATAGAGTAAATAATAAAGTTGATTTTGGGAAATATTATAACTTAAATTGATAAATTATATTCGTTATCATACTTGAAAATATTATTCCTAGCAATGCCTGTATCAACCCATTCAATGCTGAAAAAAAGATCCATTCACAATTTTTCTTTAAGTGAATTAATTTTAAGTCAAAAAGAATGATTCTTAACAAAACGGATGTGTTATAAGATAAAAGGATAAAGTGACATTGAAAATAAATCAAAACAATATCACCCTGTCTTCTCAAAAGTGAATTAAATCATTTTCACCCTGCCTTCA
This sequence comes from Latrodectus hesperus, assembly GCA_037975125.1. Taxonomy (NCBI): domain Eukaryota; kingdom Metazoa; phylum Arthropoda; class Arachnida; order Araneae; family Theridiidae; genus Latrodectus; species Latrodectus hesperus. The sequence continues at coordinate 73,515,794 of CM075862.1, forward strand.
AAGGCAGGTACTTTACTGATAGTATTTCACAATATAAATTTTTCCAGTAGCTCGCAATTTCTATGAGTGATCAAGTTTTGAAATTGTATTACGTAAAACAAACACATACATAATATTTAATATTTTAAGTCCTTGTCTTAGATAGGTTGGCAATATGAATTCGTTGCTCCCCTTTCCCAACACTGAATAAGTAGTAGAGTTTTTGACGGATACAATAATATAAGACGCCATAGTAAGAGCTCACACAAAATTATTTTATTCATTGTTCCTCTTATTAATAAAAATGCCACTCTCGTGAACACATTGTTACTCAACGACATAATGCATGAGTTTTAAATTGTTTGATCATTAATGTTGGAACAGATATAAACAGTCTGTTTTGCTTAACATATGGCGCGGAACAAAATTATCCATTATTTGATTTAAAAAGAACTATGCTCATTAGATTTATGGTGCAAAAATATTCATGCATTATTTAATATTACCATGTGTATTTCCAAAATATAAAATCCAATTTAAATAGTTGTACTACTCTGATTGGCAAATTAATTTCTCAAAAATCTTTCGTTACTGATCTTGGAATTACCCGAGACTGGCGATTTTGCTTCAATCTGCATATTAGTAATTTAATAAGTGAAAAGATAAAACATTTATCAATAAGTATACAAAATATTCAGAATAATTAAGCCTTATGTAATGATTTTGGTACTTATCCCAGAATACGCTGCTACAGAAGAAGGATTCTCCATTTTGAAGAAAGCTGATTAGAACTAATTAATAATAATATACTCCTGTCTCTGTATATACATACACACACGAGCAAGCAAAGGGAACTCAGTCATTAACCCATGAGAAAAGAATAATAATGGTATATGTTATTTCAATGTTATTGAAGTAGTTCATTTACAAAATATCTTTACTTTAAAATATGAATCCATAAATTGTGCGTCATAAAAAGCAGACTATGTTCCAAAGGTTACAAATGAATAATATTTTCAAATTTAATTTACCGATATATTATTCTGTCTTCATAATATAAGATCAATGTAATAGAAAAAAATTTATACAAAATGATTCGATTATTTGTCTCTTTTATTGTATACAGATACAGAGAAGTTTTTTTTAACAACTAAAGGTATAATTTCAAAAATGGCCATTAAAAAATATTTTGGTTTAATATAACTATAGAACAGGGCTTCTTAAACTTTTGTAATTCACGACCCTATTTATGATTGCGAGTTTCTTGACGACCCCATACAAATATAAAAGAAAAATAAATTTATATTTTTTGATGATTTATTTATTAGGTAACAATATACATATACATATAAAAATATATAAGTTTAGAATTCGTTTTGAAACATTTTTTTAAACTGAGAAATTCGGAATAACATGCACTTCGTTCACAATCAAACAATGGCTAAATGAGAATAAAACGAAATGTTTATTTAGTTTCTTCAGCAATAATACCTAGAAATTTTGTTGATAATATTTCTCAGGATCATTTTGGTTTCGGTTTCAGGATCATTTCGGTTTTTCGGTTTGTATCTGCATTTCTATTAAGAGTATTATAATACTCTTAATAGAAATGCAAGTACAAACAATCTTTCCGAACTAGAAGATTTTATGGTATATTTATCTATGATAATTGTTATTTTATCTTTATAACAATAATTTTACAAGTTAAAAAACATATTCTGTTAAATTGTATTTTAACTCTCGCGACCCCAGAATTTTTCTACGCGACCCCAAACGGGGTCGCGACCCATAGTTTAAGAAGCTCTGCTATAGAATCCTAATTTAATCCCAAACTTATTTTTATCTTTATTGAAATACAGCTAGAATTACGTGCAAAAAAATGCTCAGAAACTTCAACATCTTACTCAATAACGCATTTGCAAGTATTTTTATATCTTGATAAATATATATATTCTACGAGAATAGTCTTGCCATTTATCTTTCTACATTTGCTGTTTATGTTCTTCAAAACACCTATTGTTGGTTTTATTCATATTTCTAAATCACATATCCTTAGAATAGTAATATTGGACTGCTAGATATCAGCAAATAATATAAAAATATTTCTTAAAGTCACAGGACAACCAAGAAAATTTTTGTAAGTCCTAAATAGAGGAATAGTTAGACAAAAAACTTTGATTATTCATGTAGTGTCTGGTCAAACATTTCTGCAAAAAAATATGTCATCAAATGTTACAGCTTTGTGACAGCACTCGCATTTTATAATTTTCAAATTAGTGCACCGAACTTTTAAATTTATGATAAAGAATTTGAAAGTGAAGTAAAAAAAATTTTTTTTTCCAGTTTATTTTGAAAAAATAATAAAGATTTGCCTTATTTAGTGACATATTTTTGAAGAAAATGGTTAATGGAATTTTGTTATGTTACAAATAATAACTGATTGCAGCTTTCATTAAAGTATATTTGCTTATGCAGTAATAAATAATTTTTTCCTAAATTTATATCCTAATTATCTTATATAAGAGAATTTTTCTCTTATAAATTATTCTTCTAAGAGAAGTTTTTCTCTTATATAGAATTAAAATTAATTGATTAAATTTAAATAATATTTGTAAAAACTGGATTAACATCAAGTGTTATCCACTCCAAGTTTAAGAAAATGCATTTGTGAACTTGAGTAGATGAATAAAAAAATAAAATATAAGATATATATACATATATATATATATATATATATATATATATATATATATATATCTTATATTTATTATATATTTTATATATATATATATATCTTATAGGTTATTAACATCTATAAATCTATGTAGGAATTGTGTGAACAAATAGTAGGAATTGAAAGATTGTTTAAGTTCTTCATTTTCTTTCTACATTCACAAGTTTTCCATGTAAATTTTGCCATTTTATTTATTTTTAAAGTCTATGTTTTAGTACAAATCTATTTGTTGAAAATTGTATAAAAACTGTTTAGATAAGAAAGCGCTGAATTATAATTAATCAATAAACTGCACTTTCACTTACTTCGAGGCGGAGTAAAGTTTCCTGGAAGTTGTTTTTCCGTCGGCGCCTTCTTCCTTTTAAATCTTCTGCTGAAGAACAAAGAATCCTTACAAACGTCAGGTGTAGAGAAAAAAGAGCACAGAAAAGATTTAAATACGAAGAGATTATTTTTCATCAGAACTTAACTTGTAATATTTCGCAACATAATCTGAAATTTCTGAAGACAAATATGCTTATTTTTAAGCTATTGCGTTTATAAATTTTATCGATAATTTTCTTCATAATTATCAAAAATCTGTTTGTTAAATCTGTAACATTTATTTAATGTTATTTACTTATATTAGAAAATATTTAATTATAACAATTTATCAAATCATGTTTAATTACTTTCAACATCTCTAAAAACAATTTTTGTATCTTTTCAATTTTATAAAGCATCAATAATTGAACAAAAAAAGAATCTTCATTTTAATGATTTTATTTGGAAAAATATAAAGCACTGAATACAATACTTATTTTATTTTACATATTTTAATGAAAAAAATGAAAGTTCTGTGAATTGTACAGTTTTTTTATTTTTTATTTATATACATAATTTCATTTTTAGTTGAAGAAAATTGTTTTCCTTTTCCTATTTGTTCTTAAAAAATAATAAAAAGTTTTAGTAACTATTAAATATATATGAAAAATATAATTACCTTTACTTTTACTAATGATAAAATTCTTTGTTGCTAGGTTTTATATTCTATTCTAGTCATACTGCTATAGCTTATATATATGAAGAGAGGCTCTCTTTCTCACCTTTCCCACTGACGTCAAAGAATGAGAAAGCCAATCACAATCGAGGGGCCATATATTAAGATTTTGGTATAAACAGGAATTCATAAGAAAGACTACAATTGATTTTTAATGCTATAAAAAATATGTAGCAAAATGCTTAAATTAACGGTATTATTTTTGGAAATATGTTATTCAAAATATTTTGTAAATTTTATCGAATGTTAGCTATTTAAGTAATTTTGAAATTTTATCCCATAAATTTGTCAGTTTATTAGTTTGCTGCTATGATTTTCAACTTTCAGGACTACCTTAAAATTTGGGAATATAATCTAGGAAATAAACACATATATTTTTAAGAGTATTAAAAATGTTTGTAATCCATAATCTTCCCAAATAATTGCACATTCTTCTGAAACGAATACTCAATTTGTAAATTATGAAATGGTAAGAAATAGTTCAAGAAAGAAAATGAATGCAAGTTACAAACCCACTTGAAGTATTAAAAACAACTCCGAAGATTTCCTTTTTTGTAAAATAACGTTTACTATTTCTTTCATTATTTTCGTTACGGTAAAAGTGAACAATCGGTGATAATGAAAAATAACAGGTTATTATTCATAATTACCACTAAACTTGGTAAATGGGATAAATTACTGAATATAAATCACTTTTGCAGTTAAATTATAAAACCAACTCGCATAGGGGAATGTAACAAATTCCGATTACTTAGTTGAAAAATGATATTTTATTAAAAAAAATAAACATCTTTAACCCAGATAAGCCTACTGTCCTATATTTAGGACAGTAGGCTTATCTGGGATTAAGTCTCAGGCATTCATTTATAAAACCCATATTGACCTGTAATAAAGCCATTGATTCATGGGACTCCATTCACAAATTAACCCAGATAAACTTTGTCCTATATTCTACTGTCCTAAATATAGGACAGTAGGCTTATCTGGGTTAAGCAATATCAAGTATTTTGTTTTCAAGAATTTGGCGAACATGATGACTTAGAATAAAAAAACTAACAATAATATCAAAACTTAAGAATTTAAAAAAGTGGCCATTTTGAACGTTCATTTCAGTAAATATTTAAGACAGATGTAATAGATAAAAGTATAAGTTATGTCATATCTGTCACAAAAGGTACTTAAAATGCTAAATACAAGATGAATAAATAAAAAAATAAAAACAAAGATTCAAAATGATCAAATATACTAAAAGTGAAATAAAGCCTAGCTTGTTATTTCAGTTAACTTTATTTTTATATATATCTAAATAAAAACAGTATTTTTTTAATTAAATAATAGATAATTTTTATGGCTTGTTAATTAAAAAACCTGGATAAAGAAGGCGATAAAAAAACAGTTTCATGTCAAAACAAAGTAAACCTATATTTTAAAAAAGTATTTACAGATATTTATTTATCCGTTTACTTATTAAAATACATTAGACAATTATGATATTTAAAACTACAGTTTTGTTGATTTTTTACGTACCCACTCATTGCACTATCCCTTGCAAACACCGTAAATATTACTGACTTCCAGAAAGATGATTTTCTAACCCAATCTCGAAGAGATATTTCTTGCTCTGGAAAATCTTCATTGAAAAAAAAAATTTTTTTTCCTTCACTTACTGTGAAATGATTTCTTATATACCACTGTGAAAATTGTCATTGTTTTGTTCCTCAGAGATAAGTGCCTCCGTTTTGAATTTCTAATATCATCGCTAATAAATATCGTGGGTCATTTTTTACTCTGTCTGAATCTGCTATTCTAAGTTTCACGGCGTCACGAATATTACTAGAAGTTTGTTTGTTTGTTTGTTTTGTTTTGTTTGTCGCTCAACGGTCATTTTTTGCACACGAGGGCTAATTAGACCGGGACTTACGGCTTAAAGTGGATTCCGAACCACTACAAACATCCATGCCCAAGGTGGGATTCGAACCCACGAACTGTTGAACCGAAGGCAAGAGCGCTAACCATTCGGCTGCCAGTTCGGCAATATTACTAGAAGATAATTTAAGATTTGAAACTTGCAACAAATTTTATACCTGCGATTCTTTGGCACTTCTTCTCTCTCTATATATAGATATCTAGCTTAAATAATGCTTTAAAATAATTTAAACACTTCAAACTATATACGATGCATTTTTTCTAATTATTAGACGCAACAAGAAAAATTTCCTAAAATGGAAAATCTGTGTTAAGCAACCAATAAATTTTGATTTAAAATATCTACTGTAGTTTATAATAAACGGTAAAAACAATCAATGTTGTACACTATAAAGTTACTCAAGTTCCTTAAAAATGTATGAAATGAATATGAGCTAATATATTTTCATGTAAAGTAAGAATTTCAATATTTTTATTGATAATGAAAGAAACTGAAAAGTTGGAATTCTTAGTGGATTATCTTTTTTCTTATTAAATATTCTTTGTTTTTAATAAAATTATTTTAAAGTGCTAAATCTTTTGCTTGAATAAGCAGTTCTACTAAACAAATTTAACTCTAACAGTGATTTATTTTAAAATAATCAATAGTATACATATATATATATATATATATATATATATATATATATATATATATATATATATATATATATATATATATATACATATATATATATAGAGAGAGAGAGAGACACTTTTTTAATGAAATTTTATTCATTATAAAATTCAAGTGCATTAAGACACTTCAGTTACACAATTTTAAAGATATTTATTTATAAAATTTTCAGTGCAATTTTCATATTTTTATTTTATAAAATTTTTTATTAATTCATAAAATTTTCAAAATTAAAATATTTATTTATAAAATTTTCAGTGCAATTTTCATATTTTTATTTTATAAAATTTTTCATTAATTCATAAAATTTTCAAAATTAAAATATTTATTTATAAAATTTTCAGTGCAATTTTCATATTTTTATTTTATAAAATTTTTCATTAATTCATAAAATTTTCAAAATTAAAATATTTATTTATAAAATTTTCAGTGCAATTTTCATATTTTTATTTTATAAAATTTTTCATTAATTCATAAAATTTTCAAAATTAAAATATTTATTTATAAAATTTTCAGTGCAATTTTCATATTTTTATTTTATAAAATTTTTCATTAATTCATAAAATTTTCAAAATTAAAATATTTATTTATAAAATTTTCAGTGCAATTTTCATATTTTTATTTTATAAAATTTTTCATTAATTCATAAAATTTTCAAAATTAAAATATTTATTTATAAAATTTTCAGTGCAATTTTCATATTTTTATTTTATAAAATTTTTCATTAATTCATAAAATTTTCAAAATTAAAATATTTATTTATAAAATTTTCAGTGCAATTTTCATATTTTTATTTTATAAAATTTTTCATTAATTCATAAAATTTTCAAAATTAAAATATTTATTTATAAAATTTTCAGTGCAATTTTCATATTTTTATTTTATAAAATTTTTCATTAATTCATAAAATTTTCAAAATTAAAATATTTATTTATAAAATTTTCAGTGCATATAATAATTATTATTATTCACTGAAAGTGTTACAAATCTCATTTTAGCGCCCAAGTAGAGGAGAGACGCTGTCAGAAGGCGATTACTTCGAAGATTAACATGAAGATGTTTTGGCTCATTAAAAATGGCAACAGTTTTCTTGTTTACCTTGCATTATTAGTGGTTTTTAGTTTTAGTTTTCGTTCCTAGATTCAAAGATTATCAGTTTTGCATCCTCCATACATTGGTATATTCAAATTCGCGATACTTAATTTCTATTTCTAGAAATGAATTTTTCATTACTAATAAAACTTGTAATTATTTTAAAAAAATAAATGATTGAATGAAAATGTTAATAGTTACATATATTTTTTAAGTAAATCTTCTATAAAAGACCTCCGGTGGCCTTGTTGGTTTGGGTAAAGTTTCGTTATCGGAAGATAGTGAGTTCGAATCCCGACCCAATCTTAGATTTGTTGTGTTCGCTCAGGGCTAGGGAACACCAGGGCTCTTTCCCTAGCCCTGGTGTTCGCTAATGTCAGCTGGGGAACGTTAATGAGGTCGTGGTCACAATGTGAAATGATTCCTCTCAACGTATCTGGAGATCTTCTGCTTGCTAAATTATGAAGACTCACTTCCGGGGCTACGATGGCACCCCCACTGCCTGCCCACTCTGTAAGGGGCGTGAAAGAGAAAATCCTTATAACCGGACATTATGTAACAACAAATCTTTTATAATATCAAATGCACCAAAAATAGTAGTTTTTGCCACGCATAACTACAGGAAAATTCCTTCCCTCAACGTTTGTTTCTTGGCCAAAACTTTTTATTAATCCATGAAATAGAAAAAAACAAATAAAGGAACGCTAAGGGATCGGCCAAGTATTTCTAATGGAATTGAATTTGGAAAAGTTTAAGAATTCCTATATTTTAATCTAATTTATCTAATAATAATATAATTTAATAAAACTTACTTTAATCTTATGCTTACCATAGAAGGAAAGTTTTTGAATTCCTTACATGCCTAGTTCTAAATTAATATCTGCACATCTCAAACACGAAGGAATCACTTTTTTGTGGTATAAGTTAGACTTCAGCGATCCCTGTGTTAAAGTGATTATTCTCTCCCAGTAAAGGAACACCGGGATCAGCGGTGATGAGAGATGTCGGCTCTAATCTCAGGAGAGAATCGCATTTACTGGCAGAATGTCGAAATTCTTCTTCACTCTTATTCGTTGATGGATGGATGATGTGGCCAAAGGCAATCATGGGTGCTCTGTAGAGAACTAAATTTGACATTAAAACAGAATGTCAATTCACATAAAATAATTAAATTATTTTATAACTAATTAGAAGAATATTATGTATCAGGCTTAGAAACCATGATTATTAAATATTATTAACTAAACGCTACGAAATCAGTTTTTTTTTCCATTTGTAATAGGGTTGGAAACACAGTTTGAATACTTATTTCAATTAGTTTATTTCATTTTTAAGTATATTTGCGACACATAACACACGAGATACTTAGAAAGTGCTTAAAAATTTCGATAGTCCATATTTTAAGGAATATTTTATTTATCAGAAGCAATTTATTGATTTACTTAAATTGTATTATCATATATTGTTAAAATGAATTATAACTTTAAGTCCTAATTTTTTTCGTAAGATATGAAAAAAATTTATTATTAACATAAATTAATTAAAGTGTGTCGATTTTGTGTAGAAAAATAATTAGTCATCCCTAATCATTTAACAGAATAGGCTATTCTTTTCTCGTTGTGAATAAACATATACCTATACAGATTTCTCTTTCCTTCCTTCTCTTACTCATACATATATTACATTATTTCTTTAAATTCAATAAAATTTTAAGTTGTTCAGTAAATTTACAAAAATGTTTTCGTTAAAAATGATAATTTTCAACTTGTTTTCATTCATAAGTTTTCTTAATTTTTTATAAAAAAAATTCAATAGCAAATATATAAATGATTTACTACTAATCTACAAACAATAATAAAAGCTATAATCAATTACTTACAATACAGAAATTTTTCATCAGCAGGATATTTTTTATTAAACTTATAGTTTCATTTGGATTACTTACTTTAAATTCCCAGAAAAATTAACACTCAAAATTATCCCTTTACTCATCTTAAATTACTAATTGTATATTTTAATAGTTTATTTTAAAATAATTTTCTTTATTCATAAGAACTTAATAATACAGAAATTTTTCATCAGCAGGATATTTTTTATTAAACTTATAGTTTCATTTCGATTACTTACTTTAAATTCCCACAAAAATTGACACTCAAAATAATCCCTTTACTCATCTTAAATTACTAAATGTATATTTAATAGTTTATTTTAAAATAATTTTCTCTATTCATAAGAACTTAATAATACAGAAATTTTTCATCAGCAGGATATTTTTTATTAAACTTATAGTTTCATTTCGATTACTTACTTTAAATTCCCACAAAAATTGACACTCAAAATAATCCCTTTACTCATCTTAAATTACTAAATGTATATTTTAATAGTTTATTTTAAAATAATTTTCTCTATTCATAAGAACTTAATAATACAGAAATTTTTCATCAGCAGGATGTTTTTTATTAAACTTATAGTTTCATTTCGATTACTTACTTTAAATTCCCACAAAAATTGACACTCAAAATAATCCCTTTACTCATCTTAAATTACTAAATGTATATTTTAATAGTTTATTTTAAAATAATTTTCTCTATTCATAAGAACTTAATAATACAGAAATTTTTCATCAGCAGGATGTTTTTTATTAAACTTATAGTTTCATTTCGATTACTTACTTTAAATTCCCACAAAAATTGACACTCAAAATAATCCCTTTACTCATCTTAAATTACTAAATGTATATTTTAATAGTTTATTTTAAAATAATTTTCTCTATTCATAAGAACTTAATAATACAGAAATTTTTCATCAGCAGGATGTTTTTTATTAAACTTATAGTTTCATTTCGATTACTTACTTTAAATTCCCACAAAAATTGACACTCAAAATAATCCCTTTACTCATCTTAAATTACTAAATGTATATTTTAATAGTTTATTTTAAAATAATTTTCTCTATTCATAAGAACTTAATAATACAGAAATTTTTCATCAGCAGGATGTTTTTTATTAAACTTATAGTTTCATTTCGATTACTTACTTTAAATTCCCACAAAAATTGACACTCAAAATAATCCCTTTACTCATCTTAAATTACTAAATGTATATTTTAATAGTTTATTTTAAAATAATTTTCTCTATTCATAAGAACTTAATAATACAGAAATTTTTCATCAGCAGGATGTTTTTTATTAAACTTATAGTTTCATTTCGATTACTTACTTTAAATTCCCACAAAAATTGACACTCAAAATAATCCCTTTACTCATCTTAAATTACTAAATGTATATTTTAATAGTTTATTTTAAAATAATTTTCTCTATTCATAAGAACTTAATAATACAGAAATTTTTCATCAGCAGGATGTTTTTTATTAAACTTATAGTTTCATTTCGATTACTTACTTTAAATTCCCACAAAAATTGACACTCAAAATAATCCCTTTACTCATCTTAAATTACTAAATGTATATTTTAATAGTTTATTTTAAAATAATTTTCTCTATTCATAAGAACTTAATAATACAGAAATTTTTCATCAGCAGGATGTTTTTTATTAAACTTATAGTTTCATTTCGATTACTTACTTTAAATTCCTGCAAAAATTGACACTCAAAATAATCCCTTTACTCATCTTAAATTACTAAATGTATATTTTAATAGTTTATTTTAAAATAATTTTCTCTATTCATAAGAACTTAATAATACAGAAATTTTTCATCAGCAGGATGTTTTTTATTAAACTTATAGTTTCATTTCGATTACTTACTTTAAATTCCCACAAAAATTGACACTCAAAATAATCCCTTTACTCATCTTAAATTACTAAATGTATATTTTAATAGTTTATTTTAAAATAATTTTCTCTATTCATAAGAACTTAATAATACAGAAATTTTTCATCAGCAGGATGTTTTTTATTAAACTTATAGTTTCATTTCGATTACTTACTTTAAATTCCTGCAAAAATTGACACTCAAAATAATCCCTTTACTCATCTTAAATTACTAAATGTATATTTTAATAGTTTATTTTAAAATAATTTTCACTATTTTTAAGAATTAGATAAGTTTATATAAGAATAATCTTTATATAAACATATTTAAGAACTTAAATTTCCTTTTTTCTGAACAATATTTTTCTCACTTAAAGTAACTCTTTCTTTCCAGTTACAAGTAAATATGAAAAGGGAGCAAAACATTATAAAAAAAGAACTTTATGTCATTTTAGTTGATGAATGAAATAACCAATAGAATATTAATAAGCTTACTTAGAAATATATCAGAAAAGCTATGATAAAATCATAAAGTTATCTAAAACACTCTATTTAAAACTTGTGAAACAGTATAATTCTGAAATTAAACCTATTAATTAAAAATAATAAATAACTGGTTGTTACAGTTATTTATTTATTTTTTTTCATGAAGATTCAAATTTCATTCAGATTCATGGTTTTTTTCATTAGTTTCATGAAGATTCAAGAGCTTTTTCAGATTTCCAAGACTCCAAGATTTTTGTTATAAAATAATTTCCCATATGCCAAAATTGGGATATTGTTATATTTAAATTACAATCTAGTATAAGAATGGTTAATAAAAAATTTTAATTACAAAATAAATGACTATTAATCTGTATTTTTGATTTCAAAACAATATAAAAATATCACACACACATGAATTAATAACATTTAATAAAGCTAAAAAAAATATGAAATAAGGCTTAAAAATGAACATTTTCATTCTTATGTTAACTATAAAATAGCACAAATGAATACCATAATTAATTCGCTATTACAGGAGCTGCTTATGTTTACAATGGCGAATTTTCTTAAAGAAATAGCTGATTAAAAAGTATCAAAGAATGCTTTAAACTAATATGTAAGTATAAATCATAAGCATTTACAAGTAGATAAACAGATAGACATTCAAATAGATTATAATTATATATAGTACATAAGTATAATCTATTTGAATGTCTATCTGTACAAATAATGATTTATTTCTAGAATTGGAACACGCTTCTTTGCAGTCGTTTCAAATAATGAACACCATTTCATAAAGTAAAAACACAATAAAAAAACTATGAAATTATGAATAAAAGTATTTTTTACTTAAGATATTTACTAGATTTAAAAAAGGGCGAGTTTAGTTACTTTAGAGGGAAAAGTGGCATCAAATGCAAAACTTTTATTACTAAATTAAATAAATATAATAATAATAAAGTAAAAAATTTCATTTATCATTTAGAAAAAATTTAACTACTTTTCTTAATTCATTACGCAATGATATTTCTTTAACTGATGTGAACACTAGGAAATAAAGAAATATCCTCAATAAAATATTCGAGAGATGATTTTTCATTTACACTTAAATACCGTCTATCTTTAAACAAAATCAGAAAATATGACTTGACTACGTCGTGAGAGAAAAAAAGCTGTACAGAAAATATTATTAATACAATAAATAACGATAGTTTACAAGAGGAAATAGTTATAATTAAGCATTTTTTTTAAAAAAAGAATCAATAGTTCCTTCATTGCCAATATTATGATAATAGGGTAACATTATTTTAGAGAGACACACATAATTTTCCTCAATAAAACGACTTTGAAAAACAGATACCACTTAAAAACAGTGCTTCTAAGTTAACTGAAGCCTCTAAGTCATTTCTATCATATAAAGTGTCGTTCTAGATAAAAGGTTTTTTTAAAATTAGACATCGATGATTCATCGCAAATTTATTGTTAATGGATTATAACAATCAGCAGTAAATAAATTTTTGTATGAAACTGAGAGGTAAGGTATATTAATGTGACTACTACGTATATAAAAAGGGTGTGTGAGGGCTTCGAAAAAGAAATCGTTGGCGTAATTCAGTAACGAGTCCGCCTCAATTCAAGTACGCATCTGCCTTTGAGGACCACATCCGCCTCAATATGCGCATTGCTTTCTCTCAGGAGGATACCAGCAGGACAATGCGAGGTGTCACACAGCTAGTGTTGTAAAGGAAGGAAAAACAGGGTTTATTTCTGGTAATAAACACGGCAAAACTCATCGAAAGTTTTAAATTTTTTCAAATAATTTAGAAATTTTTGAATTTTTTTATTTTAAGACATTTTTTAAATAAATAAATGTTAACTTATTTTATGATTTCTGCAACTGATTACATTAAAAAGTTTTCCAGGAAAATAAAACAATTTTGCATTTATGACCCAAAAAAAAATTTTTCAAAAATTTATTTTGAGGAAATTTTATATATATATATATATATATATATATATATATATATATATATATATATATATATATATATATATATATACAGTTAGACCCCGCTTAACGCTGTTTCGTTTAGCGCTGTTTCGGTTTAGCGCTCTTTTATTTCAACACGGGGATTCCCCGAAATATTATGCAGCGATAGGTTTCAAATACATATCCGAAAGAGTGTACTTGTGTTTCTTGTTTGATGTGGTATTGTACAGACATATTTTTATTATTGGAAACATTTGTTGACATTATTGTAATTAGGTATTAATTTACATATTTAATACTATATTAGTCAAATATTTTGCTCTTTAGTTTTTACTATGAGTGATAATGAAAAAGAAAAGAAAGCAATCAGAAAAAGCATTTCACTCAAAACTAAAATGGAAGTGATTAGAAGATTAGATTCTGGTAAACGTCAAACTCTAATTAGGGCTTCATTGAATTTGCCACCTTCAACAATAAGGACCATCATGAAAAATAAAGAAAAATACTGTCATAGGCAACTACAACTACGTCAAGCTCTGCAACAAGAATTACCCGTTCTAGAAATAATATCATAGAGGAAATGGAAAAACGATTGTCTATATGGATTGACGACAAAATTGATCGCAATATGCCATTAAGCCAATCTATCATAATGGAAAAAGATAGAAGAATTTTTAATTACATTCAGGCTGAGACAATTGAAACAAGTGAAACTTTCGTTGCTAGTCGAGGATGGTTTAATAGATTTAAACATCGAAATAACCTTCACAACATAAAGATTACAGGAAAAGCAGCAAGTGGTGATACAAAAGCGGCGGCTGAATTTCCAGCGATATTAAAAAAGTAATTGAAGAAGGAAACTATCCTCCTGAATTGGTTTTTAATGTTGATGAAACAGGCTTGTTTTGGAAAAGAATGCCGAAACGAACATTTCTATCCCGTGAAGAGAAACGGGTACCACAATTTAAAGCTGCAAAAGATCGCTTAACCCTTCTACTAGGTGTTAACGCAAGCGGAGATTTTAAATTAAAACCATTACTAATTTACCATTCCAAAAACCCAAGAGCGATGAAAGGCATATCTAAATCAACTTTACCTATAATTTGGGAGTCTAATAAAAAAATCATAGATAACTGCGAAAATTTTCCAGGATTGGTTCACTGAACATTTCTGCTCGTCTGGTAAACGTTATTGCGAAATTAAAAATCTTGAACAAAAAGCACTTCTGTTAATTGATAATGCTCCAAGCCACCCAACAAATTTATCAGACTTAACAATATGCATTCCAGTCGAAGTGGTTTTCTTGCCGCCTAACATAACTGCCTTAATTCAAGCAATAGACCAAGGCGTTATATCAAGTTTTAAGGCTTATTACTTGCGGCAAACCTTTAAGCAAATGTTTGAAAAAACAGACGGAGAAGAGAACCAGTCCATAAGAAAATTTTGGAATAACTACAACATCGTGGATGCTGTAGGAAACATAGGCCTTTCTTGGAATGAGGTAACAGTTAGATCTTTGAAAGGAGTATGGAAGAATATTTGGCCGGATTTAAGTAAGAGCGATGACGTTGGACACTCTGTCGATGTGGATGAAATAGTGGAAGAGATAGTGAAATTAACGAAGCAAACCGGTTTTGAAGGGGTAAATGTGGAAGATGTCGAAGAAATAATTTAAGAAGCAGCGGCTAGTTTTTCTAATGATGAGCTCAAGGAATTAACTGAACAAGAAGAAAACAAAAATGTTGACAGCAGTGATTCAGAAGAAGAGCAAAAAGAACTTTCGATGGCATTTGTAAAAAGGAGTTTGTTTACCATAACTGAAATAATGGATCAATTCATTGAAAATGATCCGAATTTCGACAGGAGCTCAAAAGTAAGGTGGTGTTAGAGATGCTCTATCCGTTTATGAAGAACTTTTAAGATAACAACGCAAAAGAAAAAGGCAAACAACATTAGATGCTTTTGTCACAAAAAGGCAGAACACTGAAAACGCGGAAGGCTAACTAAATATGACTGACTTAGAATTTTATTTGTTTTTTTTAAGAATATTCGTTTTGTTATTTATATTTTGTTTTTATTTTTGCAAGAAATAATAATGTGGTATTAATTTAGGCTTTAAGAAATAAATGTTTGGTTTTATTTTTATTAAAAAAACATGCTTTTTAAATTTAATACCTAACCAATTTCCTAGCCATCTTCCCCTAACCCCAATATTTACATGTAAAGATAGCCTCGTTTAGCGCTGTTTCGCATTACGCTCTACTTTGATGGAACGTATCCCCCGCGTTAAGCGGGATCTTACTGTATATATATATATATATATATATATATATATATATATATATATATATATATATATATATATATATATATATATATATATATATATACTCGAATTTATGAATTTATAACAACAGAAATATGGAAATGTGATATTTATTTTGACTGTGCTGAAAGATACATTTTGATACTTTTTACTAAACATTAATTGCCTATTTTTATTATTTTAACAAGTATTTTTGTTTATCTCAATACGAAACTAACTAACTTCTTTACTAAAACACAGAACAGACATTTTTTTGCATATTTTCGTAGTTAACTTGATTTTTCTTCATTTATATCAGGCAAAACAAACCATTAAGGGAAAGATGATTGGTTGAGTTTATTACTTCAAAATTCCCTATATTTTCCAAAGTACCCGATTTATTCCCAAAATTCCCAAGCTAATTTCCGTGTCTCAAAATTCCCGGGAATTTCACAGCTGACAGTGCACGCGCGGGGCTCGAAGAGCACCACAATGAGTTTACCGTCCCCCCCTAACCAGCAGACACCTGATTAAAACCCAATCGAGAATCTGTGAGATCACCTCGATCGCTGTATGGATCCTCACACGCGTGCATCTGACCACGGCGTGGCTCAGCATGTGGCTGTGTGTCTCGTTGCTGTCCACTCTGCGAAAAGTGGTTATTCTAGCTTTTGGCTGGTGACCACTTTAATGAGATTGGACAGTGTAACATTGCTTCATATATTCTCTGGTAATATAAGTGTACTTTTCCTCCTAAATGTGAGCAAAGAAAATTAAATCATGATAACGTTGTACAATTACACTATTTAGTTTGAAATGAATGTTGAACATTAATTTCTGAATTGTAGAATTTTTCCAAGTATTAAAAACAGTTAAACAGCTGCTTTCATACTCGATATTTTACTCCCATAATAATTAATGAGTTATAATGTAAAATAAAATTGAGAGCAAAAAGTAATAACCACAGAAAGGTTGAACTGTTTCTAATAGCTTGAGCACTTATTTAATAGCTTGAGTATTAATTTGAGTATACTAAAATTATACTAAAAAAATCGGTATTCCTCTCAATGATTCATTCATTTCTGTTTTTTCTTTTCGCCAAGCGTACCAAAAACCCCAAAGTTCCATGAGGAAAAAAAATGAGTTTGTTGTTACTTTGTCAGCTTGCCTCAGAGTGGTTTTAACCCCATGAAATTGTTATGTACTGAATAAAACATTATTTGAATCGAAATATGGCATTACTTTGAGAACATAGCACTACTTTAAACGCGTCTTTGAATAAAGAAACACTCACTTTGACCTTTATTATTCTATACCTACAGGAGTTTTTTTCTTTATTTATATCCATTGTTATTCTAGAAGATATAAATTCTTGTTTAAAAATATGCTATATTTTCAAGCTTCAGAGAACAACATAGCTTGTCTTAAAAATATTATAAATCTTATGCATTTGCCATTCTGTCGTTTTCTGCAGATTATGATAAAACATAAAAGTGAAGATGTCAGGAGAAATATGAACAAAACGTGGAAAACCTTAACGTATGCAAAGGCATGTGTGGCCTGCCTTGATTTCATTTTAAAAGAGGTTAATACAATTGCATGAAGTATCATTAGCATTTTATTGAATTAAAATTTTATGCAGAATTATTAAGACCAATATGTTACTGTAAAAATAATTCTTCAGTAAATTGAAAGTACCGGAAAAAATATACTATAGGGTGACAATTGAGAATAATAGGTTTTTTTTTATTTTTATTTTTTCCCCAAGCTTGTTTTAGTGCATGTTTAAAGAAACAAGATGGCGCCACCAAAATGTTA
The DNA here is from genome assembly GCA_037975125.1 of Latrodectus hesperus. Taxonomy (NCBI): domain Eukaryota; kingdom Metazoa; phylum Arthropoda; class Arachnida; order Araneae; family Theridiidae; genus Latrodectus; species Latrodectus hesperus. The sequence continues at coordinate 73,533,609 of CM075862.1, forward strand.
AGGTTAACAAAAATAAGCTAACAATATGGCGGGAATATAATTGCGTCGATAATTATCGGAGATGCACTAATCGCATCGGACACGATTGAAAACACCTTCAGGCCTTTTTTATCAAATGTGTTCGCAAATGACTTTTTGAAATCATTCTAATGGTCTTAGGCATTAAAAAAAGTAATTTTTCAGCCTATATGATCACTTTCACAAAACTTCTGAATGTTATGACTCTCTAATCTATGGATCTTAACAATTAATATATCAAACTGTTCGTAAGAACTTCCCCTACAACAATATTGGTGGTTACAGACATTTCTGGCGATTTAAAATTGCATACAATACAAATTTATGCAATCAAAAATCCTTTAGTGTCCGAGAAATTCCATAAAAGCTGCCAAAGCCTTTTTACTGTCATTGCACTTATTATTACAGGATATGCTCTATTAACATCGGACACGATTGAAAACCCCCATTTATCAAATATGTTCGCAAGTAACTTTTAAAAATTATTCTAATGGTCCTAAGCATTTAAAAAATTAATTTTTCAGCCTTTAAGGTCTTTTTTAGAAACGTTTTGAATTTTATGACTCTAGTAAATGACAATTAACATATAATATATCAAAATATTCATACAAATGTCTTCTACAAAAACATGGGAGGTTCCAGACATTTCTGGCTATTTATATTTGCATACGATGCCATTTTATTTAGTCAAAAAGTCTCTTAGTGTTCGAGAAACGCTACAGTAAAAGTGCCTAAATATTTTTCACTCCATTTGCGCCTATTATTAAAAGAGATACACTGTTGGCATCGGACAAGGTTGAAAAAATCCTATGGAGCTTTTTTATCAGATGTATTCGAAAACACTTTTTAAATTGTTTGTAATGGTCCCAGACAGTAAAGAAGTCAACTTTTCGAAATTTATGATCATATTTTTAAAAATGACGAATGTTAAGACTCTCATCAATGGATCTTTGCAAATAATACATCAAAATGTTCGTAAGAAGTTTCTCTAAATATATTTGGGTAGTTCCAGACATTTCTGGCCATTTAAAAGTGCATATTAAAGTTAATTTTCATGACAAAATATCCCTTACTACCCGAGAAACTACATAATTAAATTGACAAAATTTCTTCACGGTAATTGTGTGCCTATTATTATTGGAGATAATCTGTTGTCATCGGACGCAACTGAATACACTCTAAGGGGCCTTTTTTTATCAAACATGTTTGCAATTAACTTTTTGAAATCATTCTAACTGGTCCGAGACACTAAAAAATTCAGTTTTTCAGTCTTTATGATCACTTTTTGAATAATGATGAATGTTATGACTCTAATCTACGGATCTTAACAAATAATACACCTAAAGGTTCGTAAGAGGTTTCTCTACAAGAATCTTGGTGCTTCCAGACATTTCTTGGAGTTTAAAATTGCATAAAATACAAATTTATGCAGTCAAAAAATCCCTCAGTGTCCGAAAAACGCCATTGTTAAACTGCCGAAGTTCGCTTTACTGCCATTCCGCCTATAATTACAGGATATGCTCTATTAGCATCTGACCCGATTAAAAACACCCTAAGGGTTTTTTTTTTTTAAATCAAATGTGTTTGCAAATAACTTTTAGAAATGCTTCTAATGGTTCTAAGCATTTAAAAAAATTAATTTTCAAGACTTTTAGGTCTTCTTTGGAACATTTTTGAATGTCATAAGTCTAGTAAATGAATATTAACAAATAATACATGAAAATGTTCATACAAATGTCCTCCACAAATATTCGGGAGGTTCCAGACATATCTCGCCTTTTATGTTTGCTTTCGTTACAATTTTATTTAGCCAAAAAATCCCTTTGTGTTCAAGTACCATAATAAAAATGCCGAAGTGTTTTCAATGTAATTGTGGCAATTATTATTGGAGATAATGTGTTGGGGCATCGGAATAGAATATAAACACCCTAAGGGACCTCTTTTTTATCAAATATGTGCGCAACAAACTTTTTAAAAAAATTCTAGTCGTCAGAGGGATTTAAATATCACTTTTTTTTAGCCTTTTTGATCTCACTTTAGTAATATTGATGAATGATATGACTCTTTTCAACGGATCCTAACAAATAATACATCAAAATATTCATAAGAGTCTCCTCTACAAGATTCCGTTTGGTTCCAGATTTTCCTATCCGTTTAAAATATATATCATACGATGAACATTTATATAGTTAAAATATACCTTAGTGTAGAGAAACGCCATGAAAAAATTGCCTAAGTTATTTCACTGTATTATTATAGGAGATGCACAGTTGGCATCGGACATGATTGAAAAAACCCTAAGGGACCTTTTTTTATCAAACGTGTTCGCAAATGACTTTTTAAAATGATGCTATTAGTCCCAGCCAGTAAAGAAGCCAACTTTTCAGCCTTTAGGAACATATTTTGAAAAATGACTAATGTTTAGACTCTAATCAATGGAGCTTTACAAAAAATACATCAAAATGTCCATCAGATGTTTCTCTACAAAAAGTTTGCTAAGAGTTTCCTCTACAAGATTCCGTTTGGTTCCAGACATTTCTAGCCGTTTAAAATAAATATATCATATTATACACATTTATGTAGTCAAAAGATCTTTAGTGTCGAGAAATGCCATGGTAAAGTTGCATAAGTTTTTTCACTGTATTTGAATCGTAACATTCAGAATTTTTCAAAAAGTGACCATAAAGGCCAATAAATTGACGTGTTTACTGGCTGGGACCATTAGAATCATTTTAAAAAGTCATTTGCGAACTCATTTGATAAAAAAGATCCCTTAGGGTTTTTTTCAATCGTGTCCGATACCAACTGTGCATCTCCTACACTCACTTCCAAAAGTTAAGCACGGAGAGGAAAATGCTTAATTTCCGGAAGTCAATCAGAATTGAAGAGTATGCAAATCGCAGCATAGGTAGACGGAAGTAGGAAAACACGTTAGGTAACAGCCAATCGAGCTTTCATGTCAAGAAATATGCAAAAAGGGCAGTCATATAAGATACCTGCCTTATGAAGGGTTACAGAAGTTGATTGTAAATGCTGATAGAAGGGGTTTAAAACTTTCGTACAATTTGTTTTCAAGACATAAGTGTTTCTATGACTTCCAGAAGACGAATGTAAGTTTCTGAGTGCTGACGAGCAGTGTGGAGCATTGAAGCAGGATAATCGATCTCAGATGTTGCTCTTTTCTTTGGCGTTCATCATTATATAATTCCACGTTTATGGAAACAATTCCAAACCACACAGACAGTTGTATGAAGGCTCGTAGCCGGTCCCCTAGGGGTTTCAAACCCGCGGAAGATCGATATATTACGATTTTAGGCAAGCGGAATCGTAGAGCGACCTCCACACGTTCGACATCTATGGTTACAGCGTCCATTGTTAAGGTGATACCTGCAGCTACTGCACGCCGAAGATTACATATGAGTGGACCGTACGCCCGGGTACCTCGAGTTTGTGTTTGTCTATCCGTCCAATCAAGAGGAGCAAGATTAAAGTGATGCCAGGAACACGTCAATTGGACTGTGTCTGACTGAGGCAATGTCATGTTTACTGTTGAGTCAAGATTTGCTCAGGAGTCATATGACAAGCGGAAGGTGTGAACAAGAAACACGCAATCAGCCCCAAAACATCACCGAACAACACGCATTCCGAGTCGGAAGAGTTATGGTGTGGGCAGGGATTTCATTAGGATACCACATTGACCTGCACATCTTTAAACGGAGTTCTGTGACGGCTGTCCGGTATCGAGATGAAGTCCTAGAACCCATTGTGAAATCGTACGCTTCAGCTGTTGGTCCTGCTTTAGTTTTAATGGGTGATAACGCACGTCCCCATAGAGCTGACATCGTCGATGTCAACCAGGAGAGTGAAGGGATTACGCGTATGGCGTGGTCAGCATATTCACCCAACCTTAAACCCATCGAAAATCTTTGGGGTGGTCTCGAGCGTGTTGTGTCTTCTCGTTTCCAACTTCCAGCCACTCTTATTGAGCTGGAAACTGCTCTACAAGAAGAATTGATATTGCTTAATTCTGTGGAGGTTGACCACCTAATTGGAAGCATTGTCACAAGGTGTATACAGATGAGGGGGATTACATACCATATTAATGTCATTTTGTTTCATTTCATGCTGTTTATTTTCACTTTATACATATTTCTGTTTAAATCTCCAGTATGTCATTATCTGATAACTTACAAAAAATTTAATATTGATTTCATTTCTGTATATAATTATTGATTTTATTTTATGGATAAATAAATATGCTACTTTTCTGCCGAATTTTGTGTCAATCAAAGCAATATTTGTTGATTTTTTTGCATTTTACATCTTCGTGCTTAACTTTTAGAAGCTAGTGTATAATAGTAGGCGCAATTACAGTGAAATAATTTAGGCAATTTTTCCATGACGTTTTACGACACTAAGGAATTTTTTGACTACATAAATGTGTATTGTATGATATTTTAAACGGCTAGAAATTTCTGGAACCAAACAGAATGTTGTAAAGGAAACTCTTATGAATATTTTGATGTATTATTTGTAAGATCCATTGAATAGAGTCATAACATTCATCAATGTTACTAAAACCATCAAAAAGGCTTAAAAACTGATATTTTAATCCCCCAGACCAATAGAATTCTTTCAAAAAGTTAGTTTCGCATACATTTGATAAAAAAGAGGTCCCTTAGGGTGTTTTCATTCGTTTCAAATGCCAACAGATTATCTCCAATAAAAATTGCCACAATTACAGTAAAAAAACTTCGGCATTTTTACTATGGCCTTTCTCAAAAACTAAGGGAGTTTTTGGCTAAATAAAATTGTATCGTAAGCAAATTTAAAATGAGGAAGATATTTATACGAACATTTTCATGTAATAATTGTTAATATTCATTTACTAGACTCATGACATTCAAAAATGTTCCAAAAAAAGACCTAAAAGTCTTGAAAATTAATTTTTTAAATGCTTAGAACCGTTAGAAGTATTTCTAAAAGTTATTTGCAAACACATTTGATAAAAAAACCCTTAGGGTGTTTTCAATCGGGTCAGATGCTAATAGAGCATATCCTGTAATAATAGGCGGAATTGCAGTAAAGCGAACTTCGGCAGTTTTACTATGGCGTTTCTCGGACACTGAGGGATTTTTTGACTCCATAAATTTGTATTTTATGCAATTTTAAACTTCAAGAAATGTCTCGAAGCACCAAGATTCTTGTAGAGAAACCTCTTACGAACCTTTAGATGTATTATTTGTTAAGATCCGTAGATTAGAGTCATAACATTCATCATTATTCAAAAAGTGATCATAAAGTCTGAAAAATTGATTTTTTTTAATGCTAGTGACTATTAGAACAAATAAAGATAATCTGTTGACATTGAAAACGATTGAAAATACCCTAAGAAATCTTGCTTATCAAATGTGCTAGGAAATGACATTTTGAAATAATTATAATGAGAGCAGGCACTAGAAAAGTCAATTTTTCAATCTTATGATCACTTTTAGAATATTGATGAATGTTACTTCTCTAATCAATGCATTTTAACAAGTAATACACCAAAGTATGCCTAAAAGCTTCCTCTACTACAATATTCGTGGATGCAGACATTTCTGGCTGTTTAAAGTTGCATACAATACAAATTTATGTAGTTAAATTCCTTTGTGTCCGAGAAATGCAATAGTAAGACTGCCAAATTTTTTTGTCTCATCGCACCTGTTATTACAGGACATGCTTTTTTGCAACCGGACGCAATTGAAAACAACCTGAGGGGCTTTTTTTTATTAAGTGTGTTCGCAATTAACTTTTAAAAATTATTCTAATGGTCCTAAGCATTTAAAAAATTAATTTTTCAGCCTTTTAGGTCTTTTTAGAAAATTTTTGAATGTCATGATTCTAGCAAGTGAATATTAACATATAAGCAACAAACTTTTCGTACGAATGTCTTCTACAAAAATTCGGGAGGTTCCAGACATTTCTGTCAGCTTCCATTTGCATACGATGCAATTTTATTGAGACAAAAAATCCCTTCGTATCCGAGAAATGCCAAACTGAAAGTGCCGAAATAAAGTGGGTGACCCGAGTAACTGGAACTAGGAAACATTGGATTTGGAGTTAATGGTACAAAATGCTGATTAAAGCAGAGGTGCCAATGACATACAAACCCAACCTGTAGACGAAGAAGAAGAAAGTGCCGAAATGTTTTCACTGTAATTGAGGCAATTATTATTGTAGATAATCTTTTGGCATCGAAAACGAATAAAATCAAACTTAGAGACCTCTTTCTTATCAAATGTGTTCGCAAAAAAAAATTTGAAATAATTCTAGTGATCCGAGCATTATATAAAAGTAGCTTTTTCAGCCTATGTGATCACTTTAGTAAATTTGATGAATGGTATGACTCTAATCAATGGATCTTAAAAAATATTACATCAAAATGTTTGTAGGATTTTCCTCTACAAGGTTCCTGGTGGTTCCAGACATTTATGGCCGTTTAATATATCATAAGATTTATTTAGTCAAATATTCCCTTAGTGTCCGAGAAACGCCATGATAAAGATGCCAAAGTTTTTCACTGTAGTTGCGCCGATTATTATAGGCGATACACTGTTGGCATCAGACACGTATGAAAGCACCCTAAGGGACCTGTTTTTTTTATCAAATGTGTGTGCAAATAACTTTTTTAAATGATTCTAATGGTCAAAGCCAGTAAATATGTCAATTTGTTGGCCTTTATGATCATATTTTGAAAAACGCTGAATGTTATGACTCACAAATCTATAGATCTTAATAAATAATACATCAAAATGTTCGTAAGTGTTTCTTCTACAAGAATCTCAATGGTTTAAGATTTTCTGGGAGTTTAAAATTTCCTAAGTTACAACTTTATGTAGCGAAAAAATCACTTAATGTCCGAGAACCGATATAATAAAACAGCCGAAGTTATTTCACTGTAATTGTGCCTATTATTAAAAAATATTCATAAGAGTTTCCTCTACAAAATTCAGTTTGGTTCCAGACATTTCTTGTAGTTTAAAAGTGCATACGATACACATGTATGTTAACAAAATATCCCTCATTGTCCGAGAAACGCCATAATATAATTGCCAAAGCTTTTTCTCTGTAATTGCACGTATCATTATCGAATATACATTGTTGGCATCAGACACGATTAAAAACGCTGTAAGAGACCTTTTTTTATGAAATGTGTTCAAAAATGACTTTTTGAAACCATTCTAATTTTCCCAGACCGTAAAAAATTAAAAACATTTTTAATCTTTATGATCACTTTTTTGAAAATGCTTAATGTTGTGACTCTAATCAATGGATCTTAAAAAATAATACAAAATGTTCGCAAGAGTTTCCTTTTAAAGAATCTTTGTAGTTCCAGACATTTCTGACCGTTTAAAATATCATACGATACGCATTTAAGTAGTGAAAGAATCCATTAATATCCCAGAAATGATATAATAAAATAGCCGGAGTTTTTTCACTGTCATTGCGGCAATTTTTATTGGAGATAATCTGTGGTTATCCGAAACAAATGAAAACACCCTAAGACACCTCTTTTTTTATCAAATGTGTGCGCACCTAAATTTTTGAAAGTGATCAGAGGGATTAAAATATCATTTTTTCAGCCTTTTTGATCACTTTAGTAACATTGAAGAATGATGTAACTCTATTCAATGGATCTTAACAAATAATAGATCAAAATATTCAGAAGAGTTTCCTCCACAAGATTTCAGACATTTCTAACGGCTTAAAATATATCATACGATGCACATTTATGTAGGGAATGAATCACTTTATGTCCCAGAAATGATATAATAAAACAGCCATAGTTTTTTCACTCTAATTGTAGCAATTTTTATTAGAGATAATCTGTTGGCATCGGTCACGATTAAAAACACTCTGATGGATCTTTTTAATCAAATATGTTTGCAAATCACTTTTTGAAATAGTTCTAATGTGCCCTAGCATTGAGAAAATCAATTTTTCAGACTTTATGATCACTTTTTGAATAACGCTGAATGTTGTGATTCTCATGTATGGATCTTAACAAATAATACATCTAAGTGTTCGCAGGAGATTCCTCTACAAAAATCTTGGTGTTTATAGACATCTCTTGCTATTTAAAATTGAATACAATGCTAATTTATGTAGTCAAAAAATCCCTTAATCTCCGAGAAACGCCATAGTAAAACTGGCGAAGTTCTTTTTACTGCCATTCCGCCTAAAATTACAGGATATGCTCTGTTGGCATCGGAACCGATTGAAAAAACCCTAAGGGACCTTTTTTTTTTATCAAATGTGTTCACAAATGACTTTTTAAAATTAATCTGATGGTCCCAGCCAATGAAGAAGTCAATTTTTCGTCCTTAATGATCATATTTTGAAAAAAGACGAATGTTATGATTCTAATCTATGGATCTTAACAAATAATACATCATATCAGAGATTCTCTGTCGACATCGTAAACGATTGAAAAACCTTACGGGACATTTTTTTTAAATAAGTGACGCAAATGACTTTTTGAATTAATTCTAATAGTCCCAGGCATTAAAATGGTCAATTTTTCAGCCTTTATGAACACCTTTGGAAAAATGATGAATTTTATAACTCTAATCAATGCATCTGAACAACCCAAACCGGGGATCAAACCTGTGCCTTAGAAGCGTGAAATACATCCCTACTACATCCCCGGGCTTCGAGTCTTAATATTATTTGGAATAATAGTCATACCTGTAACATTAATATTTTTCTATATATAAATAGAAGGGAAAAATAATTTTTTTCTGAAAAAAATATATGTCCAATCAAAAATATTTAGAATATTTTAGTATCCTTCACACAATGCTTATTAAACTATTTTCAAGAAAAAAGTTTAAATATTTGTTAATAAAATTTCATTTGATATACCATTAAGAGTATAAATTAATGGTTAGAATTGCTCACAGAATTAAAAAATAGAGATTAACAGTGCTGTTGTTGTTTCCAATCGTTCAGAAGTCTAGCGGCAACTAGATCAGATCCATGACACTGTGATCACCAGAAGTGGACTTGTGCAAACATCCGCCAGAGCGAACCCCAAACAATCCAGGGTGTGATCGGGGAAGCCGGATTCAGGTTGCATTTTGTGCTCAATGAAAAGATTTTGCGCCCACAGATTCGAATATCATACTTTTCAGGTGTCCAACTAATAAGTCTTGAGATGGCCGTTTAATCATGTCTCTCACCCCCAAATTCTAACGCGTCCCCTGTAGTGATGAACAGTTGAAGGCTTTAATGAAATTTTAAACTAGTATTTCAGAAAGCAACTGTAGCTCTAGAAAATAAGACTCAAATTTGTAATGACGACAAGCAATCGGTAAAATGATGACAATTGTATAATCACATGACTATTAGCTAATACTTTTTTCGGGCAATTTTCAATAAAACAGCAATTTTAGAGATAGACTAACAATGGAGAAACGTAGATAGTATGAATATATTTTGCTTCTCTTATAATGAAATATTATAAAATTGTATATTGTATAATTCAATGTATTATCTTTTATTCATATAATATACATGTTTCTATTTAATTTTTATTTCTTGAGTCTAAATTTTTGCACATAACATATAACTATAACATTGTGAGTAATTAATAATATAATCCACTGTGTTAAGGAAAAAAAATCTTATTGTAATAAATTTGTGACAAAATTTATTTTTTCCAGTTAGCAGAAAATATTGTAAAATTATCTTCAGAAATAATAATGATTTTTTTAGGATAAAATGAAAATAAAATAACAATCAACTAAGCATACTTTTTACTGAATCAGTTACCTGTTCCCTTGCAATAAAAAATTTTTTTCGTTTGAATCTTAAACATCAAACTGAGAAAATCTGCAAAATACATCTTCAATATTGTCTTCTGTTTAATGAATATTAATACCTTTCTGTTAGCAGTGAAAAAATAAATTGAAAGAATTAAAAATGTTAATAAAATATAACATCATAATGCTTAAAAATGTTCAGGTTATTTTATTAAATAAAAGTATACAATATTTGGTGTGATGTCACATTATAAAATTTTAATGGAATTGTACCAGAATGAGTATGTAAATAAATTTAAATTCTAATATATATGTTGTAAAATACTTCAAAAAATTTAAAATCATATTTTTTTAAATTTTGATATTTTATCCAATGTTTTAAGTAGAAAATATAGAGTCATTTTCCTACAGCATAACAGAAAATATTAATACTAAAGGAGATAGAAAATAACTTGAAATTGACGACCAGATAGTTGTTCTAATAATTGAAGTACTTTAATGATAAAATTTTACCAACAATTCTAACGCTCTAATAATTCCCTACATATAACATATTTTGCACTTTTATTAATCACAAATTTGAAATTTTACTATAAATGTGATACAGGCTAGAAGGATAACACAATGCAAGAACTCTCCCTATTGCTGAAATTGCAAAATATAAAGATCGGTTTTTCAAATTAAATGTAATTCAGATATTCAAATGATGCAAGTTTAGTTTCAAAATTTTTGGCTTTTAGTCTGTTGGTTACGAATTTAATTGAAAAATTAATTTGGATCACAAAACATTTCATGAGAATTACAGATATTTTACAGTACTTCTAGTATAGTTTGAATAAAATTAGTTTATTAAATATTGATTTAATTAATGTTCTGTTTCTACTGAATGATATTAAACGGTAGAAATAAGTACATTTATTATATCATAATGACAGGATTTCATAATATAAAGAAACTAACAGATAAATATAAATTACAAATAATAAACAAAATGCTTCATAAAGCTAATTTATAAGTCATTAATGCCATGTACCACAACTATCAATATGTATAAACACCTTTTAATTAAATGTGTGCTATTTACTTTAAAATGACACACACACAGGTATATATAAACACTCTCAGAGAGAGTATTTTCACAACAAAATACATTATAAATAATTCTTACAGTAATACATTTATTACTTCAATTTCACAAATAACACATTCAAGTTTAAGGTATTCACACCTTTTCTGAAAGATAAATAATTTTATTTGAAATGAATACAATCATACAATGAATGATTTTCCAATAACTGATTAAAAAGTTTACAATACATAAAAACTTAAGATATTATTTATAAATAAAAAACTATATATATATATATATATATATGTATATATATATATATATATATATATATATATATATATATATATATAATAAATAAAATTGTGTTTAATTCAGTATAAAATAAATACATAAATTTTCTTAAAAGTAAATCTCACACAACAAATAATGTTACAAACAAATATTTAAATTACTTTACAATAATTTTTGAAGCTAATGTTTTCACTTTTGTAATATAACAATACATGCAAGTACAAGAGAATTGTTTTCACCGGAGGAAATCTGAGTTGAAATGATGGATGTCTAAGTATGCACAAATGGAAATCTAAGTAGAAATTATGAGTGAAAATACTATCAACAAAATAGCAAAATGAAGCATGCTACAAAATAAATTATTTAAGAATAGTAACGAAAATGATTACATCAACCTGTTGAGTCATAACATATAAATGAAAAACATTTTCAATAAAACATATTTAGTAATGAAATTGAATCTGATGAGATTAGATAGTTTAAAATGTTCCCATAATTTATTTCTCATTATTCAATCAATGAATTTAATTGAACAAATCCCTAATTTTTATTTTCCATACAAAATAAAATAATAACTTCAATACATAAATAGCAAAATTAACAAGGATACATATGGGTTAAAAATTAGAAAAAATTTAGACTGAGCTGATTTTTAAAAGACAAATTCAGATTTTAGTAAAATCCTCAGAACAAAATGTAAAGTCTAAATGAAGAATATGTCATAGTCCTGCCACATAAATAAAATGATGAAAAGAAATATAGAAGTATTAAAAATTAGATTAATTACAAAATTAAAAATAGAAAATTTGATTGTCTATACATGTTTTTAGTGACTTTATATTATCACATTATTTGTTAACCAATGTTTCATTATTAAAGAATTTCTTTTGTTTGAAAAGAATATAGATTACTTAGATTACATTTAATTAAAAGGACACAGTCAAATATTTTTTAATTGAATTTTAACATGTATTTATACTATAGTGAATAATAATTATTCTTAGTAGTTAAACAAGAAGCTATGAAATATATGAATTTATATTAATGATTGAACATGTATTGCTTTTTATTACTCTTTTAAGGAAATACATATATTTTTATGGTGAGCTGCCAAGTCTCTTCTTCAAAATTTAGCTATCAGAAAATGTTAAGAGAAATCCTATGGTGGGGAAATTTTAAGAGCATTGCTTATTTGTGAATGTATTCAATTTATAGATTATTTAACTTATTTGTATTGTTCAGAAGTTTTTATAGAGTAACTATTTTGATAATTTGGATTTAAAATGTGCCTTTCTATAATTCTTTCCAAAAATCTTTCAGAAATATATGTTTTCTTATCAAAATACTGCTCTTACAATTTAATGATTTTTTTCAATATTCAAAATTTATTAAATAAATTACATTCCAGCTTATATAATAAGTAATCAGGAATAGCAATACAAAGAATCATATTAATCTAATCATAGCTTCATTAATTTCATAATTTTTGCAGTTTCAAAATATTCAAATATATATGTTTAAAATTTAATATTTAGAAACAATAGAATAGTTCATGCTAGAAATGTCATCAAATATTTTTAAACTTTAAGTTTTTCATAAAAAATAATTTTGAGTCCTATATGTTTACAAATACATTTGGTTTAAATGAATATTAATAACATTTCTGTCACCATTAAAGTCAATGATCCTTCTTGGCAAAAAAAGGATGACACTTAAACTGAGAGAAACCATTGGTTGTGTGGTTGGTGTAGTGTTCATAGATGACACGAGTGTGCTGAATACAGCCAGCTATCTCCTTGATGTTTCCAGAATAGACTCTTTTCAATGTTGAGGGAGGGGAATTCCTCGAGATGAGCCAGAGAACTTAAAAAAAAGAAACCATTCTGCCAACAAAGTAAATTAACTACACTGAATATTTATTTATCTTTTAACAATTAATATTTAACTTGAAATAAATAAAAAATTTTTAGGTCTAAATATGCATAGCTAAGTTTAGAGATATTTCTTGAATTAAGTTTAGAAAATATTTGTTGAATTTTTAATATATGAATATATTAGTTCTTAGAGTGAAATTTTAGATGATTTCATGTTAATTAAGAGATGATTTCATGTTTTGTTTTACAATGTTTGAATCTGCTTGTGACTTCAATTATATGATAATGTTTAAGATGAAAGCATGCTTCAACGATAATAGCTGAAATAAATATTTAAAATCAAAATTTAGTTCACTATTCTATATAAATTTTTATATTTCTTAAAAATATAGCAAACAAGATCTCAATTAAGAGGGATAAATTTATATTGTAAATTTAGGCAAACAATTTCTCATAATATTGTTGCCTGCCCAAGTTTTTGTTTATGGTTATTATCTCTGAAAACTTTCCAATTTTCTGAATGTTATCTTATTTCCAACATGAAAGAGTAAAAACATAACTGCATAGTTAGAAACTTTGGTAGACTTAGGATATGTTGTTCAAAAAATATCAGAGGATAGCTTTGGGAAAGAAATAGATTTTGCCAACTTTCTTCTTCAGATAATTTTGGATACGCAAAACAATAAAATACTTTATTTGAATAAGCTTATCGTACTTTTCTGCCCAATACTTATATTAAATGTAGACATAAATTGCACATGAATGATAGTTATCTCAGAGATCAAAAGCAAAAATAAGTTAATATTTTTTGGAATACAATGATATTTATTTTTTATTTTATTAAAAATAGAAATATCTCATTGCAAAAAAGTTAAAATATACATTCATTTATAAGCAAATGTACTCTTAATTTTTAAGTATATGAAAGTAAAAGAGGTTAAGTTTACATTTGAGAGCAATCTATATCCTTTAAAACTTATATTTAAAAATAGCATTGAAAAAACATTTTGTGTAGGTTTAAGAGCAAGGTGAAAGCAATTTTCCAACTGATAAAGCTATTCTGAAAATATTATCTGAGAAATTTGCAGAAAAATTAGGATAAAAGAGAGAAATCTGTAATATCAAGCTTGACTTATTTTGAAGTTAATATATTAACATTAAGATAATGGGAAAACAAAAATATTAATTGAGTATAACAGAACTTAAAACAAGTACACATTTAACAGAAAAACATTTAAAAACTTACTCTTTTGATATGTATAAGAACATTAAGATAAAAATGGAAATTGATAATTATTAAGATTTAATTTTATAAAAACTTTAACTGTTATGCAAGAAAACAATACAGTAAAAATAGTTTCCAATATCTCTCAACAGAATTTAAGAACTTCACAACCACAAGTTATTAGGAAATGTTCTTTTGAAACTCATTAACTGCCTTGCAATTTAATATGCAATAAAAAAAATCATACAATCAAAAGACTCAAATGCAACAACAATTCTTCTTTGAAACAAAAATTTTATCCTATTTATAGCCCTTAAATTTTATATGTAAAAAGTACATATAAAACTTTTTACACACAAAATTGTATGGGTTATATTTGTAAATATTTACATGTAAAAAGGAAAAATTTTTGAGTTAACAAGAATGAGTTAGAATATTATATAAACATTGATTTTAAAATGATGACATCTGGACATTTAAACAGAAAAAGCAATCAAAATATCCATATAGTAATGACAATATTGTGATAGATTCAACAAATTATGAAATGAATACTGCTTTAAGAAACAAACTTTATAAAACACAAGATTTGGTTTGTTGCTAAAAATTCATTTTTTGCATTCAACAGGCGATCTGGCCAAAACACAGTATTGTAATATAAATTCCAAGCATTAAAGCATAGTTGATAGAAATATCCATGGCCAGGATGAGAACCAATCTCATGAATTGAAGGTCAAACCACTGACAATTCAGCTTGGCTAGATCTTGATATAAGAATACCTCTGTTCTCTTATAAGATTAAGAACTAAAACATTAAATTGTAATGTTTTTATAAATAATTTAAATGCTTCATTAGTTAGTATTAGATTTAAACAACACAGAGAAAGGACTCAAGAGAAATTAAAATGAACTTATAAAAAATAAGCAAAACAAATAAATTTTCTTTTTCACAACTTTAGGAAAAAAGAGCAGATAATATTTAATAAATTTCTTGCAATTGTATTTTCTTAAGTTTTTATATTGATGATATTGAATAAAATAAAAAATATTCAAGAGATTTCTTTGCAAAAACTTTTTTTTAGATGAGTCCAAATTTGGCACTGTTTCCAAATTTCTGTATTAGAATATTTTCAGAAGTATGACACCTCTTCTAATTTTGACAAGAAGCTCTGAATGGAGTTTCACTATACAAATAATCCTTGTATTGGATACTTGGTGGCATATTTGCTTACTTTTAAAATTAGAATCTTTTGAATCAATACAAAAATATGAATTAATCATGTGAGTACCTTTATTTTTTTCACATAAATTACAGTCATAGAATACTTTTGTTCATCACATATATATTACATAGATACTAAAATATATTGTAAGCCTTTTTCTGTATTAAGTAATCTTAATATATGAACAATATAGTAATTTTTTGTGAGATATATTTTATATTAGATTACAAGAGTAGAAATTATGACATAAAAGTATTTTCTTAAGAATTCTAATTAGTTGTGGTATTAATATATGAGAAGATTGTTTTTAAAGATCAATACATTCCATAATTAAATGAAAAATTTTAAAAATATTATTCAAATTATTGTGTGATATTATCAAAAACTACATATGTTATAGGATGTTTTTTTAAAAGCTGGTGCAATTATTTGATTACATATAAATATCATTTTTAAAAATGTTATTTTCGTTAAGCATAATGCTATTAAGGAAAAACAAGATATTGGATGCTTTTTAAGAGTAATAATATTTCATTTTAATGTAAAAAATTATTGTAAAAGTCATTGATGTTACATGTAACTGATTTGAACCATTGAACATATATTTATATACATTAATTTGTATAACAAGTTAAACATTATAAATGAAAATTATGATTAGTTATAGACTGAAATGCATTATTTAGAATAACATGAAATATTACATTAAAGACAAATAATTTTAAGGAATATCCATTTAGTAACAATTTAAAAATACAAACCTTAAATAAAATTATGAAAATTTAAGTTTTTTAAGTCATATACATTATTTAACAAGCACATTCAATATAAATAAAGATTTTATATTACAATTGGTGGAATGTTTTATGTTAAAACATTTATTTGCATCATATTATTGATACTTTAACTTTAGCAATATTTTAGCATTGTGGAGTTTGCTCACATTCCCATAATGTTTACAAAAGTTTTTATGAAAAATGAAATTAATGAGAGCTCAAATGTAAGGCATTCATATGTGCACTCAAGCTTTCAGATGGAGTTTTAGAAGCAGACGATGTTGGAGTGGTTGGTGACGGAGCACTGTTAGATTCAGCCACTATTATGTTCTGCAGGGCTTCATTCAGTCTTGAAAAATATGCTCGAAAAGTAGGCATGTCATTAAAGTTACCATGCAGATATTTCCTTTGAATTGTCCGTAAAAACTCCTTACGGACTTCTTTCATACACGTTCCAAATACATAAAAACGCTCGGATATCGGTACATAAGTAATAAAATTATTACCAGAGTAACAAAGAGTAACTAAATAAAACAATTTCTGATCGATTTTAGAATTTAATATTTCTCGTAATCCCTTCAGTCCACCCAGAGCATCAAATTCTTCTTGAAATACATTGCAAATTTCTTTTATGCAAAGAGGTATCAGAGTTTCATAATCCTGTAATGAACGTTTTCTGCAATAGATTATCATGTAATGTCCAAAGCAGCATGTATATAAGAAGAACATAAAAATGTCTTTACAAGAGTCATATATTTTGGCACAGTGATAAGTTAGGAGAGCAAAGACATTTCTTCGACCCACAAGGCAGTTATTGAAAAATTGTTCAATACTTATAGGATGTAAGCCTTTAAACTGATGAGTTAAAAACTCTACAACAGTAACGAAGTTGTCAACAGTTCTTGCATACACATCACCGGCAGGGGCGGAATTATTGTCATTAGACCTTAGGGCGTTAAATACAGAGTCAATAAAATCAGAAAATGAGTGAGAATCCATTGCAAATGAAATTTCAAATCAATCAAAAACTTCGACAGCAAAATAGCACGCTGCTTACTAATCACCAATAAATAATTGACAGTTACAGGGTCTTCATCAAATAATCAAATATGTGTCGTGCTTATATCAGATAAAAAAAATTCTTATTGGGCAAAATATTTGCTTGTAAAGTATGTACTCCACTTTCCTTAGCTCAGTGAAAAATTAAATAATTTATGGTAACAGCAAATTAAATCAAGCTTTAGATATTCTTAATGATTTATTAAACGTACTTTGACTAATTTCCAAGATTTTTTGATATCTAATGATGGATTAAAATCCATAACCAATTAACTTCAATAAACTATTAATACTCCATATCCTCCGTTAACCTCGACCAATAGATTAACTAGTTTTTCAGTTATCACTAGTCAGCAACCTCAATCGCAGAATTAGAAAATAGTATTACCCGATAACCTAACAGATAAAATAACAGAACCACTGGTAACTTAATCCAAATAGAAAATCTGATTGGTCATTGCTTACTTTAGTCACATGATTAAATTACCTAAGTAATCATGCACAATGATACCAGTTTCTTTTCACTATTAACAAAAACTCTGACAATTTTTGAAAAATTTTCTTTTCAATATTTATTTCACATATTAAAAGTATTACGATTATTGAATACGAAAATTTATTACTCTATTTTTACATCATTACTCATTTTAAGTCTCTAGCCAGTGAGTCCGTTCTCAGTCTGTTTGGTGCGCCCCCTAATGGTGCGACAACACAATAAAGAGGATCCGTGAGATTATACAGGAGAAAATATTTGGAAACGTAATAAACTGACTGAAAGGGAACACACACATACAAAATAAAATACATTTTGGACTAATATTTAATTATTAACTTATTAAATTAAAAATAAAATAAAATCAAAACTTAACTAAATTATAAGAAATTTAATAAATATTAGTGACTTCTGTGGGCCTGTCATGTAAAGCAAAAGAAAGTTTAAGACCATAAATAGACATTCTCAGTTCTTTTTCTATATTTAGCTGTAATTAATATTTTGTTTTCAAAAAAGTCAGTGAGAAAATCCAGTTTCAAAAGTAAGATAGTGAAAATTGTAATAGAATGTAAAATGTACATATTTTATTGCACAAAACTCATAATTTTCTCCAACCTTAAATACAAAATGTGACTTATAATTAAATTGTCTTTTGGTTTCACCACTTATCGTGAAATCTATGAGTGCTATCCTATGAATCTATTCTTACACCCAACCATCATTTTTTTTTCCAGAGGAGTCTAACCACATTATAAGCAAGTGACGTTGAAGAGTCACGTGGATCTTGTTTGGAATGTTAGTAAACAATTTTCTGTACAGAAAAACTTAAAAAGTGCTGCTTTTGCTTCTATACACTGCAGATATCTTTTTAACAATGGCTCCACACGCGCACAGATGGCTCAGCAAAAGATATCAAAAACGCTGGTGCTGGAACCTATTATGTGTTAGTTATTCTGTAGGGAAGTATTGTGACAACTTTGACGGTGAGATAGCAGCAATGTTATTTCCAGTCGATAAATTGGAATCGATAATTGTTCTGAACATAAATTGTGTTTCTTATGGATTCTCAAGCTGTCATTTTGTTACTTAAAAATTCGAGGTAAAATGAAAACGCACTAATTCATTTCCGAAAAATTTAGTTTAATAAGTTTAAAATGTCTTGGAAAAGCATTGTCTTCCAATGAATTCCCTGTCATTGTGCAATTTTGGAAACAAACAGGCTGATAGGCTTGCTAAAACAAGATCTCTCATGTCACAACCCGATTTTCTTCTGCCTCTGTGTAACACCAAAAAAAAAAACATGTACAGTAAATTAAAAAAAATGATAATAATTGAGCCTCCGTGTATAGTGATGCAGCTATGGGAAATAGTCTTACTCAATTTAAGTAGTAGAATCCCCAGTTCTCTGCCTCGCTCTATTGGGGTTGCTTGCTTTCGTTTGCTTACTAAACATGACTATTTACAGAAGCGTTCACATTTTATTGGAGTCGACCTATTCGGCTAATTTCCTCTGTGCCAGCACGGGAATATGAAAGGTCCCGTGCTGATATACATCAAGCTGATATGCACGAGATATACTTCAAGGATTTCCTCTTTGTTTTGAAGTTTCATAAAAACTACAATATTATTAGATAACGCTAATTGTAATTCTTTTTATGCTTCATGATAACTTTATTGGGCTGCTTGTCAACCAATGGCAGAGATTCCGAAAGCGGGAGAAGGATAAAAAATGTTTTGTTTTTCTACTGACATATCACAAAATTGAACATACGCAATGAAATTAGTATCTTTATTACTATTTATTGTCTCGTCCAGCAGTATTGCAAAGAATTTGCCATGCAACTTTGAGAGAAGCTGGCACTACATCTTTAACTATGTGGACTGGCAACAGGATTATTTTGAAAAGGTATGAGCTGCAATTGTTTTTCAAAATTATCTGCAAGCATTATTTCTATAATCTTAATTGCTGCTGGTAAAATAATTTCTCTTCCAATGGTGTGAGGCTTTTTACGTCTGGTTGTTTGATATGAAAATTTGTAAGATGCAATTAAAACTTTTTCATTCACAAAGTTTTTTTAATGGTTTTTACCTTTCATGGGATTTTAACTTTAATTAGAAGATTTCTCTGAGTTTGTTAATGTACTCGCTTGAAACATTTTCAAATGTCGTTTAAGCTTATGATGCTTCATGCTGTCTGCCACAACAATTTGAGCAAATAATACACAGAGACCTTTTTTTCTTATTTATTTCAAAAAGCACAGGTAAGTAAAAAATTTAAATATATTTAAGAAAATTTTCTTGACTTTATTTTTGAAATCACAGTTGTCTGTATGCTTGTTGGTTCTTGTTTATCATCTAATGCTCGCTTACGACTGCTTAAAATTTTATCCATAACTCTGTATAAATTTGCTGCAAAGAATGTTTAATACGGTGATAACAATTAACATGAAAACATATGTGACTAACGCATTCACAATAGATTCAATAGCGATAGAAGGAATGACTCGAATGAAACTGGCTGAATTTGAAACTGGTGTTATTGAACATTCTCCGTCTCCCTATTATAAGAAAACAATTGCTCACATCTGCGCATGCTCGTGATGGATTCTTATTTTTTCAATGGTGAGGTCTGTTTGTTTGTCGCTCAACGGTCATTTTTTGCGCGCGAGGGCTAATTAGACCGGGACTTACGGCTTAAAGTGGATTCCGAACCACTACAAACATCAATGCCCAAGGTGGGATTCGAACCCACGAACTGTTGAACCGAAGGCAAGAGCGCTAACCATTCGGCTGCCAGCTCGGCTTTCAATGGTGAGGATTGGGGTTATCAAATGTCAACAGATTTCCGTATTCTTAGTAATTTATGAGTTTTAAAATTAAGTTTATTGTGTAGGTTTAAAGCTAAAATATTCAAAATAGGTTATCATTGTATACATTTTATTATTTGCGAGGAAAATATGTAATTGAAAATCGTATGGCGAATACTGTTCTAAGAATTAATGGCTACTCTAAACATTAAATTATTGGTTGTAATTTCAATTGTAGTCTTCAAATTTCGATATATTTTATTAGTTATTATTCTTTACGATAATTAACTTTTCTTATAAAAATAAATTTTATACATTTTTATTTAATTTAAACACAATTATTCTGTAAATATATTTTGTTATTTACCAAACAATCTGCTTCACTAAATTTTTTGTACCCATTAAATTTTCTTATCATAGAGAAGAATTTTGCACATCAAATATTAATATTTTCACTTAAATAAACATCAAAATAAAGTATTCTCTGAAATTATATGTAGGAATTATTTAAATTAAGTTTATGGATGTAACTTTTGAATGTAGCTTGTAATGGATGATGTATACACTATTTTTTGCCCTTTTTTTCAAAAATCATGCTAAAAAAAATCAAAATTTACATATATTATAAACATATATAAAATAATTCAATCATTACTACTTTTCGCTAATTTATTGCAAAAATAAAGCAGAAAATCTAATCTAACATAATATTTTTTAAAAGGCCAAACATTAATGTAATTTAAACTAATTTTTGCTCCATTTTATATTAATAAAGCTAAATACTTTAAGCACCAGAATTATTTTAAAACAAAATAAAACCCACTAAAGCAAAATAAAGTATTTAGTTAAAAGGGAAATTATCTTTGATACATTTAATAAAATACTTAAATTATTCACTATTGCATTATGCATTTTATATTTCTGCAAATGTATTAATAATACAAAAAGAGACAATTTCTTTATTGTTTGATAAAAAATAAAATTAACAAAAATAATTTAAGAATATACAAAATCAAAAATATATAAATCAATGTATTAATCCATAATTCAAACTTAAATCTTAAGAGATAAAACACAGAAATAAAAAATGTAATGCTTTATTTTTCAAAAACAAACGAATATTTTAGTATCAGTTAAAAAATTTAAATATTATGTAATAAAATAAATTAACACATAAATTTAAATATTATGTGTAGTTAAAAAAATTTAAATATTTATTATAGAGATGTGGAATACAATTTCCAAATAATAAAAGTATATGCTAAATATGTACTGCATCTACAAAATAAACCATAAGCAATACATATTCCTAAATTCAGAGCACTGATATAAAGAAATAGTATAAAGAGAGAGAGAGAGAGAGAGAGAGAAAGAGAATAGTATGTGATATATCCCCCAAAGAGATTTCTTAACAATTTTAATTTTTATTTATTTATTTATTTATTGCTGTCCGATTATTTTTTATATCTCGGGCTTTACGTAATTTTTACTTTATATATGTTTATTAAGAGGCAACAGTGTTTCAATTTTTTGTTCAACGCTAATCTGGAGCTATTTGACAGTTGCTTGTTGTAGTGTTTTTTGTCGCCAACATCTAAGCAGCATAATCTGTTCTTTTTTTTTTTCAATCTTTTTGTTCTTTTATTATTATTTTTTTCTGATAATAATAAAGAAAAAAGTTTAAAAATGTTTAGTAAACATTTTTTTATAATGCCTCTTGTACATAGAATTGTTGTTCAGAAATTTCAGGAGATCATTTTAAGTAAAATTAAGGCAAATAGTGATGGGTACTCTAGTTTTTCAAGTTTTAGACCAATTGTAGGGAACCCGGGGATTATAAATAGAATATTTTTTGTTTCATTTGACGCAGGATCCTCAATTTTTTTTTTGACAGAGGTTGGGTTATTAAAAACCACGAATGGCAAAAAATGTTGATCGAAAAAGAAGATATAAGAACTAAAATAGTTTATTCTGATGGTTACACTTTGGTTTGTAGGAACATTAGTGGGGTGAAGCAATGTAACATTGAGAAATCAATTAGGTATCGGTTTTTATTTTTTCACTCTGAATAAAAAATTTTGAGATTTTGTACATCACTCATAAAATTTTGAGAGGGTCTAAAACGGAGCAAAAAATTGAGGAGTATTCTTTTGCAAAGACTACTTTAGCTTATTAGAGACACTTTATTAACAAAACTATTTTAAATTACATTGAACTGTCATCCGAGAAAGTAGGGAGGGGGATGGTAAAATAATAGAAATAGTGGAGTCAAAATTTGGCAAACGCAAATACCATAAGAAGCATAAGGTTGAGGGCCAGGCGATGTTTGGAAGGGTTGAGGGAAGATTCGGAAGGGTTTTTTTTAATTACTGTTAATTTATAATAGGGCCAAGGGGAGTTTGTAGGGAATTTTTAAGGAGTGTATTTTGTCAGGCACTTCCGTGTATTCCGACTGCTGGAAGATCCGTGATTGTCTCACGCAGGAGGTATTAAATCACTTAAAAGTTAATCTTAAGTTGACATTTGTTGACTTCGAAACTGAGTGTCACACGAATACAATTAAAAGTAAGTGGAGGCATGTGAAAGCGTAGTTACTTACGTATCATCATAAGACAGATTTTAAATTCTACCTAGCGACATACAAGTTTCATAAATATTTTTGTCATATATATATATTATTTAAATATCATTAGAACAATTTGTTCATGCCCTTGAAATTCTTTATTTAGTTGATGAAAACACTGAGTTTGGTCGCATAAAGATATTAAATCATTTAACTAATGTATATTAGATGACTCAACGAAATTTTTATCTTTTTCAATTAAAAGGCTTGATTTCTTCTAATAACATTACAAAGAGATTGAGAACTTGACAAAATTAAGCCATCAGTACATTGTTCTATGTCAAAATCCCTGGATATTCCTCTCATTCAATTTCCTCTAAGAATTGTGCAAATTGTCGTCTTGCATTTATAAAGTTGATTGTTTACAACTAACGCATTACATTAGAAAATATTTTAAAACCTTGCTTCGCACAAAATACTTGCTAGTGTTTTATACAGGGATAGCGAAATTAAACTTCCGCTACTCATGGGGCCCTGGAGGCCATTCTACTAGTTGAAACAGAAAAATATTTGGACAATAAACCCTTCGAACAATGCGCTCAAAATTTCTGAAATTAAAAAAATAGTTTAAATTATCACCACTAGATGGCGTTGTAGACAAACATCTTACAGCAACATATGCAAATGTTATGCACTATAAAAGGAAGATGTTCGTACTTCAACCAAATGAGCATTGCAGAATGCCGACGTTGGTGGCGAAAGCACTTCCAGTCAAACTTTACTACTGCAACGGAGAGAATGCAGCGGCAGCTGTCAGAGAGTTCCACTGTCTGAAGAAACAATGACGTGGACCGATGTCGCTTGCCTTCGGTTCAACAGTTCGTGGGTTTGAATCCCACTTTGGGCATGGATGTTTGTAGTGGTTTGGAATCCACTTTAAACCGCATGTCCCGATCTAATTAGCCCTCGCGTGCAAAAAATGACCGTTGAGCTACAAACAAACCAAAAAAATAAACCAAACGTGGACCGATGTCAGATCATGCTCTCAGAGACATGATGGTGAAATTTGAGCGTATAGGACAGCCAGACGTTCTCCCGATATTTTTCACTATCAATATTTTTTCTCCAATATTTTTCTGTATCATACTAGGTGCCCCCGCTCAGGGCTAGGGAAAATAAGGGCTGGCTCATCGCTTTGATGTATCGCATGCCGCCTTGTCACCGGAGAGGGGAAGAGCGTGACGTCACTGGCATCAACTGGCTGGCATTCTCTACGCTAGCTTGTGTCTGATCGCAGCTTTCTCATTCATTTTGGCTTGTTTTATGTTAATGTTTTCATTTTAAGCAAGAGTATTTTTTAAAGAGGAAAACATGACATCGTGTGCTGTTGCTACGTGTTCAAATATGTATCGAAATACAAAAGGAAAACACATAATATTTCATCGATTTCCAAAAGAAAATCAAATGCTTTCAAAGGAATGGGTGCAAAGATGTCGAAGAAGTGACAAAATCAACATCAAGAATGCTAGAGTGTGCAGTGAGCATTTTGATTTGAATGAATATATGGACGACATGCAACATTGACTACTTGGTTTGCCAGAGAGAAAAATATTAAAACCGACGGCTCTGCCTAATCTTAAGTTACCGGCTTTAAGCATAATTCAAAATACTCCAAGAGAACAGAGACAAACGAAAAGAAGAAGATTAGCAGAAGCTATTGAAAGAATTGAGTGCGTGAGTCCACATAAATTATGTGATGCAGAAAATCAGTGTGATGGTGTTATTAAGTGCCTTAAATGCAATGAATATTTAAAAAATATAGAAGAATTGAAAAAAAGAATATTATGCGCAGAAAATACAGTGAAATTCGAACATTGCACAGGACTACAGTTAAAAATATTCATATTTAGAATACAGTAATTTGAGAAGTTTTTTTCAGCATAATTAATGTAAATACACATTAGTTTCAAATGAGTTCAAAATGGACGCCACTAAGTTCAGCTCTCCTGGGGCCTGAGCAGCTTCCAGGCGCGTCGGTAGGCGGTGGATCACCGAACGTCCTGTAGAAATGACAGGATAGCCTTGAATATAGAATCAGAGGCCGCGAACCAGCTCCCGTAAACCCTGGTGTTATACGTTCCTTGCCTAGGGCTAATTGGCACCGCGGTATTGGTGTCTTAACGGAGCCTCTAGTTGCCTGGCAAACTTCTAGAGTAATTTGCCTTGCCCAGTATCTCAGGCAATGCTGGGTGGACTTATATTACCTGAGCTTATAAATTGTTATCTTGTGGCTGAAAAGACACAAGAAATAACAATCCTTTCTGCATCTACAGGTGATGCCTCTGAAGTTGACCTTGCTGAAAAAGACAAGTGAACTCAGAGGCTGTCTTGTAAAGGGGCAGTAATGAATCCTTCACTTGAGGTAGAAATGACCTCCAAACCATCTTCTGGTGAAAGTCAGGAAGCTATCCCTTGTATGACTGACTCTCTGACCAGATGGGACTATTTCAGCAAGACCCTATCTGCTGGAAATGTCATACGCAAGAGGAAACGGCAGAGCATATCATTTATGAATGCGAGGCTCTTGCCCTCCCTAGATTAACCTCTTTAGGCATCATCCATACTAGAGAGTTACACCTAGACTCCATTAAAGGGTTATCGGACTTTATTAATAAAGTGGGTGACCCGAGCAACTGGAACTAAAAAACATTGGGTTTGGAGTTAAGGGTACAAAATGCTGATAAAAGCAGAGGTGCCCAATGACATACAAACCCAATTCTAAGAAGAAGTAGAAGAGGTTCAGCTCTGGCACTGACTGGTACAGGTATGCCTTAAATTCCGAGTCAAAAATTGCTAAATATCTGAGAAAAGAGGTTGTGTGGTGAAGAGATACAGCTTTTATTAGATTTACTTTACAGCTTTATAGGGGATACGTTCCTGGGTGACAAAAATATATATATATATCAATTTAATTGAAGTTTTTGAACATTTTGATTAATTATCTTAAGGCGTGTAGGCAATGGTTTGAAGAATTTTGCAATTTTCTCTTGCCTGGCAGTTATTAAAACTCCTTCAATTCAGAATGATACGCAACAGTCGCATTAGCAATTTACCTCTTAAAAATAAGACTTCGTTCCATAGTCGGATCAATGTTAAAGAAATCGCAAAGCTCATTTGCTATTCTTAAACCTTCACTAATATTTTTCAAATTAAATGCCACGATTCCAGTGCTTCTTGAAGCCTCTTCTTCAATGGGTTGTGAATTTAACATTTTCTCCAAGTCGGTTTCAGTCAAATCTTCATCT
This sequence comes from Latrodectus hesperus, assembly GCA_037975125.1. NCBI lineage: Eukaryota > Metazoa > Arthropoda > Arachnida > Araneae > Theridiidae > Latrodectus > Latrodectus hesperus. Next base: position 73,560,121 of record CM075862.1, read on the forward strand.
TGTGATTCAAGCAATTCCTGAATGTCACATGATTCTATTTGTTTGAGCCCATCTCGTCCTATTCCATTCGCGATTTTGGCTATGTTTGCAGTCAAAGTTTGAACTTGCCCAGATTTTTCGTCATTTTCCGCAGTCAGAGCAGGCCGCAATTTTTTCCAGCATGACTTCAGTGTGTTTGGCTTCGGTACTTCCAATGATTCTTTTATGTTTACGATGCATTTTACTATGTCAAATTTCTTCCAGCATTCCATAACATTCATATCAGGATTACATTCCATATTATCCAATATGATTGTGAAGGTTCGTCTAAAATGTAATAGAGTTTAAAAGTCTGGATTATTCCTTGGTCCATAGGTTGAAGCAAAGCCGTCGTGTTGGGAAGTCAAAATGTCACTTTTATATATGCATGCATAAATTTAAGTTCGCGAGGATGACCTGATGGATTGTCCAAAACTAGAAGTGCTTTAAAGTCTAAATTCTGTTCTTTTAAATAAGTTTCAACTTCAGAAACAAAACAATTTCGGAACCAGTCACAAAAAATAGCGCTTGTAACCCTCACTTTCTTATTAGCACGCCAAAACACTGGCAAATTGTCCTTGTTTTGATATTTTAAAGCCCGAGGATTAAATGGTCTGTTCATCATCATAGCAGCAGTGTAACTCTATCCTTTGCGGCCTTTAATCCAGGAACAGACTTTTCGCTTTTAGAAATGAATGCTTTGTTTGGTATTCTCTTCCAAAACAGTGCAGTTTTGTCTGCATTAAATACTTGCTCAGATTTGCATCCTCCATCAGCTACTAGGTTTGCAAATTCTTCTGAATACCGTTCTGCTGCAGCACTGTCTGCAGATGCTGCTTCTCCAACGATTTTAATGTTACGCAGTGACTGTCTCACCTTAAATTTATTGAGCCAACCTTCCGATGCTTTGCTTTCTCCCGGATCACTGGATCACTCAGGGGCACCCATTTTTAGTTGCGGTCTTCGATCCATAATGAGAACGCCACTTCCATTTTTTCTTTTGCTGGATCACGAACAATTTTCACTGACAGTGAAGTTGAAGCTACACACAACCTTATTTTATTCTATTATGTTTCTTATATTGTAAAAGGAGGGGTTTCAATGATATCTAATCGCTACGCCGAAGCGAACAATAAACTAGTAGATGATTTCAACCCAAACCGGTAAAAGTTACCAGATGGGTACGAGATTGGCGCGATTTCAAATTTTGGCACCAAGCGCTCTACAGCTCTGTCGCCAACCTAAATTACGTCACTACGCGCGATAAATGTCAACCAATAACGATCGCGTTCGAACTTCAGCTTTGAAATCACGCGTTTTTTCGAATTCCAAATATTAAAAAGTTGAATATTTCATCACAATTAAATACTGTGGAAGTTTTAAAATTCGAATAAATAGAAAGGAAATTTTTATCACTTGATTTTAAATATACCGAGCAATGGCGCCCACCTTAAAAAAAACGTCAGTGTAGCGCTACCTACTGCAGTGCCAATCGGGCAGTAGAACTAAATTTCGAACGTTAACAAATTTCACTTTTCGTTTAAACTGGAATTTTAATATACCGAGCAATGGCACCCACATAAAAAAATATCAGTACGCGGCACATTCTAACACTAACATGCAATACACACAACTTAAAAATTCATATACTTACTTTCTTACTACCATCACGCTCTAAATAAAAAAAAAAAAAAAAACGTAAGTTCAAAACATTCTCATCCATAGTTAATTATCGTTAGCAACACACAAACTCCAAAATTCGAATATTGAAACTCAATTATTAAATATTATTCTAAAATAGTTTCAAGGGTTACATACAAAACGCGCATGTCACGCGATCACGTTACCCAATAAACAAAAAGTAGGTCATACATACGTAATCCGAACCGTTAAACCAGTTTGACGAACTTATCGCACCACTTTATCGCCTGCTTGGCGCATTTTACCCTTCGTACCCATCTCTTCACTTTAGCGCCCAAACCTTCCTACTTCGTATATCATGTTCTTAGACATGAACAACTTATACGGGCAAGCAATGATGTCGCATTTACCTGTGAAAAATTTTCATTGGTCTTCAAATTTAGACTACAGCGCGGAAGACATACAATCTTTATCAGATAAAGGGGAGGACGGAATGATCTTTGAAGTGGATTTAGAATACCCTACAGAGATTCACAACTTGCACAATGATTTACCTGTTGCACCGGAGCAAATTACAGTAAATTCAGAAATGCTCTCACCATATTCAAAAAGAGCAGCTACCGCTTTAAATTTGAAAAGAGGAATGAGCGTTTATAAACTTATAACAAACTTAAACGATAAACATAATTATATTGCTCATTACCGACATTTTAAATTATACTTAAAATTAGGTCTGCGTTTAAGAAAAATCCATAAAGTTTTATGTTTGAAACAGGAGCCATGGCTTCGAGAATTCATAGATTTTAATACTAACATGCGTAAAAACGCGTCTAATTCTTTTGATAAAGACTTGGAAGTTGATGAACAATAGTGTCTTCGACAAAACTATGGAAAATTTGAGGAATCGTGTGAATGTTGACTTTATTACTGACAAGAAAAAAGCTCTAAAACTAATTGCTTCCCCTTCTTTTAAGCCATTTAAGATCGTTAATGAGGATTTAGTTATTGTATTACGTCTAGTTATATCAGTAACCCTTAATACGCCTTTATATACTGACTTTTCAGTTTTGGATATCAGTAAAATTTACGTGTATAATTTTCATTATGACCACATTAAAAATAAACATAACGAGAGAGCTAAATTATTATTTACAGATATTGATTCATTATGTTACATTATTGAAACGGAAAATATTTACCACGATATGGCTCAAAATATTAATTTATATGATACATCGGATTATCCTACGTCGCATTTTCTATACAGCTCAACGAATAAAAAAAGTCTTAGGAAAAATGAAATATGAGATGAATGGTGAACCCCCTAAAGAGTTTATAGGCTTGCGGTCCAAAATGTATTCATTAACTAGTAAAACAGGAGAAAAGAAAACTGCGAAGGGTGTCGTTAAAAATGTCATTCAGAAAAAATTAAAACACGCGAATTATAAGCATTGCTTACTTAAAAACTGCAGAATAAGAAGAAAAATGAAAACTATATATCGAAAAACCACGAATTATTTTCTATTACCACAAACAAAGTGGCTTTATGCCCCTTTGATGATAAACGTTATATTTTGGAGGATGGAATATCGACTTTAGCCCACGGACACTACAAAATTCAAAAGATTTAATTAACTTTTTATTTATTTTATTTGTTATGTTTTTCCCAACATATCTGAACACCTTTGAATATAGGTATTGTAGTTTTGTACAATATTTATCGATGACATTTTAAAGAACATTTTATGTAAAACCACAGTTTTAAAAATTTGTTGTTAACTGCTGTAAATTTTGTTATAGAAAACTTATATGTTTATTTAATAAATATAGTTTTATTTTGTATGTTGATTTCACTTATTTCGTTTATAAATCTAAATTCGAATACATCTTTTATTTCTAATTATTTTTTCAACAACAATATAATAAAATTATTAATAATTTATTTAAAAAAAGCGATGAACAAATCATTAACTCACCTAGTTATATGAATATCCGAATATGCCCGTTAAATAAAGCGACATATAATTTTTGTAGAGTACCCTTTCTCTGCCCCTTATATTTTACTTCAAAGGGCCCACATAAGTCGATGCCTATGTTTAAAAATGCTGAACTAGGGGTAACTCTTTCAGCAGGAAGGTCTCCCATAATCTGATTTGCGACAATTGGCTTGTTTCTGAAGCATTCCACACATTCGTGAACTACTTTGCGTGCTGCATTTCTGCCACCAATGGGCCAATACTTTAAACGAACAGTATTTAGAAGTGCTAGAGGGCCAACATGAAAATCTCGTTTGTGATAATATTGAAAAATGAGTTTAACTAATTTATTTCCAGCCGGCAGAATTATAGGATGTTTTTGATTAAATTTTAAATTAGAATGCGCAAGTCTGCCACCTACTCTAATCAATCCATTGGATGGATCTATGAATGGGTTAAGAAATTTCAACTTACTTGATGGGATGGGCAATCCTTTTTCTAAAGCAGATATTTCTGGAGAAAAATACCTTACCTGAACCATTTTTAAAAGTACAATTTCTGCGTTTTTGTATACCTCTTGTTCAAGAAATCCCCTTTTCCTTTCAGAAAATTTACAATTTCGGAAGAACCTTAAAATAAATGCTAGAATTCTGATTAGTTTATGAAAATTATTAGTGATATTGAGTAAATCATATAAAAATTTAGAGTCATTAATTGAAGTTAATGTTATTTTGAAAGTAGGCTTGAGTTCATCCATGAAAAGTTTGTCGTTTGACACACTAGAAATCTGTACAGTCTGAAAGGCAGGTAAATTTAATTTTGAAATGTCTGGTCCTTTAAACCACAATTTGCTGTCTGCAAGAGCTTTAACATCGAGTCCTCTGGAAAGTAAGTCAGCAGGATTATGCTCTGATGGAATGTGCTGCCATTGAAAGTTTTTTGAGAGTTGCTGAATTTGAGACACCCGGTTGCTAACAAATGTCTTGAGTAAGTGTGAAGGAGAGTTTATCCATGCGAGGGCTATAGTTGAGTCCGAATATAGTGTGACAGAGTCTATTTGCAGTCTTATTGCAGCAATGAATTTCTGGGTGAATTTTGAAAGAAGCAGGCAGGAGCAAAGTTCCAGTCTTGGGATAGTCACAGATTTTGTTGGGGCCACCCGGGACTTACTGCACAAAAGCTGGCTAGTTGTTTCATTTGTATTGGAAATAGTTTTTATGTAAATCACAGCACCATATGCCTTTGAAGACGCGTCTGCAAATCCATGTAACATTACGAGCTTTGTGCTAACTTGCAAAAAATATCTGGGAACATGAATGGATTCTAAATCTGACACAGTTTTTAAAAAGTTTTCCCATTGCTTGGACACATCTGGTGGTAGAATTTCGTTCCAGTCCAGTTTGAGCAACCACAGTTGCTGCATGAATATTTTTGCTTTGGCAATGATCGGTCCTAGGAGTCCAAGGGGATCATATATGCGAGCAATTTGTGAAAGCACATCCCGTTTAGTATAATTGCAATCTGTGCTGGTGCTAACCTTAAACGTAAAGGAATAATTTAAACTGTTCCAAAGCATCCCTAGAGTTTTGACCATTATTTCTTCAGAATTTCAATCAAGTGTGAATTCCTTAAGTTCAGTTGATGAAGCCCTGTTGGAACACCATTTGTGCAAAGACATATTTCCTCGTTTGAGCAGCTGGGTTGATTCTGATTTGAGTTTTTCAAACTCTGAAAGTTCTGAAGCACCGGAGAGACAATCGTCCATATAAAAATCTTGAAGTACGATCTTTGAAGCTAAAGGAAAGTCACCTTCCTCATCTAGAGCAAGTTGTTGCAAAACCTTCGTTGCTAAGTATGGAGCGGATGCGGTTCCATATGTAACTGTTCGTAACTTAAAAACTTTAGTGGATGCGGTTTTACTATCCTTCCATAGAATTTTTTGAAGTTTAGTTTGCGAAGGATTAACCTCAATCATTCGGAACATTTATTTTATATCTGCAGTAAATGCATAAGCGTGTTTTCTAAATCTTATTAGAATTGAGAAGAGATCTTCCTGTAGCACTCCTCCCTTGCTTAATAGATCGTTTAAAGAATTTCCACTAGACGTTTTAGTACTCGCGTTGAAAAGTACACGAAGTTTAGTAGTCTTATTTGATGGACGTAACACACCATGATGCGGTAAGTAGTTCCCGTCTTCAGTGTTTGATTCTTCTTTCAATTCTTCCATATGTTCCATACTCATATTCACTGAGAAAATCTGAATAAAGAGTTCTTATAGTGAGATCGCGTTCTAAACGTACCCATAGCTGGTCCAGTCTTTTTGATGCGATTGCTTTAGAATGTCCTAACCTATCTTCGCAAGAATCGGGTTTGAATGGCATTTCCACAACGACTCTACCATTCGGTTTTCTATAGTGGGTTTTTGCGAAATGGTCGTTACAATACGTTAAATCATCATTACAAGTTTCATTAGTGTCTACTTCTTCAATTTCCCAAAAACGTTTGAGAGTTTTATTAAGAATATCTAAGTTTTTAGTTAAACAACATTGTTTTGGAGTATTATAAGTAGGATTGTCTGAAATAACACCTGAAACAAGATAACCAAAACAACTTGATTGTAAAAATAAATTGTCATCTATCATTATTTTATCTTCATTCAATAATGAAAAGAACAATTCTGCACCCAAAAGAATATCTATTTTTTGAGGAATATAAAATGATGGATCAGCTAGTTTAACATCACTTGGAATTTTTAAGTTTGAAATATTTAATCTTTTAGAAGGCGAGAAACTAGTAATCTTAGGAACAATTGAAGGGTTTGCTGCAAAAAGGAGGTAGCTCCATCCCAAAGCTGTTGGGAGTTATAAACACTTTCTTGTGCCAAAAAATAAACTCTTTTATTTGGCACCAAAAGGATGCAGCTCCAATCGTTATTTCCAGAGTTACTCAAGAGATGGAGCTGCTTGTCCTGTTAGTTTGTAGCAAGAGAGCGGTAGCTCCTGGAGCTACGTCTTTGTTACCCCAGACGACTGACGTGTTTTGCTTACAGGGAGGTTAACTAATGAATACTGTTATTCAATTGTGTTCATAATTATAGAGCATTTATTTCGTCGTTCATGTCGTTGATTCTAATAAACATAACAAGCTTATATTAATAAGTTTATTGAAAAAAGTTTATTTTGTTTAGAGGATAATGAGTGTCTCGGAAGAGGAAAGACTATTCAGTAATAGACTATTCATAGGTTCCCAGAACCGGATCATAGTTTTATGCCTTGTGATCGAGCTTTCGGAAACATTGAAAATCGCATGAGGAAAGTAGAAAGAGTGTTTGTCCCAAGAGAATATACACGCATTATAGAAAAGACGAGTAAAAAGTTTACTGTGACGGAAGTTACTCAAGAAATGATTTTTAACTTCGTTGACCTATTAAAAGGTTTCTTCCTTAAAACCCCTCACACCATTTCTATTGGTAGCAAAAGGGAAAAGTTTTTAATAACAAAATTTAGGGTTTTCACTTATGAAGTATCCCACATCAATGCAGGAAACATCTTAGCCAGTGAAAGTGTTGGAATACTGCGTAACAAAACAGTAAGAATGTTCAACATCCAAAACAGTACCCCTATAATGTTGAACAACCATCAATAAGCATACACCAACCATCTACCACTCAAGGCTGCAAAATATAAAGATGTGATGGACCAAAAATATGTTACACAAAACGATATGTGGTTCTACAATCGACTACAGCCAGACAACGCTCCTGATGATGTTACAGAAAGAGAATGTGACGATTGAAATGATGTTATTTTCTGTTTGTAAGAACAATAATTTAGATGCACTTTATTTTCAGTTTTCTTTGAATAAAAAATACATAATAATAGTAAATTCTATTTATTTTTACACCTTTTTCTAAGCCATAACATATTCCTCCATTCCTCATATTCAATTCTTTTGGGCAAAAAAGAGGTAGCTCCAAGGATCATCCAAGTACCACCAACATTTGGATGATATTTTTTGAATGAAAATACTGTTCTAATATGTAAACTACATAACTGAAAGTAAGCAACAACAATATTTTTACATAACTTAAAATTTGAATTTTTTAAACGTTTTTTTTGGTTTCCCAGAAATTGTAAAAATTGGAGCTACCTCCTTTTTGCAGCAAACCCTTCAATTAATAAATCTACTTCCCATAGCGAGTCTTTATTTTCATTCGACAAAAAAGTTGAAATCTTTACGTTTACAGTTGTATCATTCAAACCGGCAATTGGAATATTTGTTTTTTTCTTTTTTCAGACCCAATAAATCTGCGGCGGTGGAGGAAAGGAAACATGACTCCTGGCAGAGTCAAGGACACCTCTTAAGGGTTTGAATTCCCCCCAAGCGTTTCTGACATGTATTATTGCAGCAGGGCTAGGGAAAACATCTCTTTCCCTAGCCCTGTTATTGCAGTGTTTATTAGAATGCTCTTCTTTCCGTTACAGAAAAACGAAAGTCGAGGGTTTTCGGGCATTTGCTTATCGATGAATTCTGAACTGTTAATTTGCTGACTTCGCTCTTGATATTGCGTAGGCGTCAATTGTACGGGTTCATTCTCTTGGTGACTATTTGTGATAAGCGGTGTGGAATACTTATGAAGGAGTGTGTGATGATCTAATTTCTTTTTACAAACGAAACAAGAACTTTTAGATTTGCATTTTGCTAATGAATGATATCCACTTAAGCAATTTTTACAAAGCCTATTTTTTTTAATTAAATCTAATCTTTCTGATAATTTCATTTCTTTAAATACGTTACAGTGATACAGAGCGTGTGTTTGTGTTTTACAAGCAATACACAATTTAGGAGATTTGTCAGAGTTAACAAAAAAAGATTTCGATTTCTCGGCATTAAATTTAGATGTACTGTTTGTTTGAATATTATTTAAAATTTGACATCTCCTTTCTAAGAATTCCAGGAAATCATCGAATTCAGGTACATTGTTATCTTTCAATGTTAATTCAAATTGTTTGCGAGTTTCTCTATCTAATTTATCAAGTACAATGTTTAATAACAAAGCATCAGATAATTTATCTCTTGCGAAACCTAAAATTTTTAATGATCTAAGATTTTTCAAAATAGTATCTAGAATATTGCGTAAATCTTTGCCTGATTCTTGTTTCAAGGGATATAAATTTAAAATATTTTTGATACGACAATTAACAATTATTCTTTTGTTTTCATATCGTTGTTCTAAAGCTTTAAAGAGAGATGAAAAGTTATCGTCTACAGTTTCTATGATTTTAGTTTCTACCCTTAAGTGATCCACGTAAATAATGTAATTTTTCATTTTCAGTAAGTTCAGAGTTTTCACTAATTAAGCTATTAAACTGAGTTTTGAATAAGTTCCAATCCTCATATTTTCCGCTGAAAAATGGAAGTGGGATTTTCGGAAGTTTAATAAAAGCTTTTTTAGGTTGATCACTGATACATTCAATATCTTTATTTTGAACAGAGTCAATATTTATAATTTTAAATTTATTAATAGAGGTTTTGAGGCTTACCTCTAATTTTTGAATCTCATCGTCTACTTCGGTAAGAGAGTCCTCAATCTTTTGGAATTATTCTTCTTTGGGAATTTTATAGTACTCATCTTTTAGCGCTTCGAATCTCTGTTGTATCGAAAGTAAAATATCCAATTGAGCCTGAAGCTCAGGAATGTCCATATCATCTTGTCCTTCTGTGAGGACATTATTTAATTTTCTCAGCTGGCTTTTGATGTCGCCGCGCTTTCGATTTAGCGGTGTGACGTCTGTCATCCTAGCGATCTAAATTTATTATTTTAAATTCAATTAAAATTGTTCATTCCATGGGATCTGGTTCACCTCCGGGTCGCTAAGGACCAAAATGTGCGGAGGTTGCGTTAATTAAATACAAAGAATTGCGTAAATAAGCGTTTATTATGCTGCGTGTTTTTACAGAGCGGTTTTTGCGTAAGAGTACAATTTAAAGACTTACAAGAAAAAAGGTTGCCGTAAATGGCGTGATTACAGAATGCGCCAAGGAGGGTGCTCCGTAGCCAAGGATACACATAACAAATACGGAACAGCATGGAAGATAAGAAAATTGTCTTTCCAGCATTCGCTTAATCTTCTCCATCCCACATTCTGTTTTGAAATCTTAAAATAATGTTTTTGATGTTATTCACTTGTATCGAAAATAGACGAGAACCTCATTCTGTATCAGACTTATCAAATGATAGTAGTTTCTAAAGTAATTTAAAGTCTATCGAAGAAGTGAATATACAATAAAAATTGACTAACTGAAATATCGAAAAAAAGGAGATTAAATTGTTTCGAATAGTAGAGTTTTAAGCAACTCTCGATTGCAGACAACAGACGCTTAAGAAATTTTGAGAAATTTATGTTTTTTAATCAGACATGATTCTACCGTAGTATAACAGCTGTAGTTAAGATTTTCAACTGTAATGAGAGTTCAATAGGAAAAAAGTGGTATGAGGCGCTCATAGAAAAAAAAGTGGTAAGAGGCGCTCATTTTTCTACTACTAACGTGATATGGATGCAAATGATTCTCCAAGGCGTAATCGATCAAACATTTCTATTTTCACTTTAAGCGGTTACACAGATTTTTTTCGTGTCGAAACTCGTTTCTCATTTTTTTTAGTTGACACTATAAATAAGAAAAAGAGCGGTAGAGACGTGTTACTCGATCACAATTTTTGTGACGAATGTGAAAGACGAAACAATAAAACACGCAAAGCGGCTATTACCATAGAACAGAACAGCAACATTTAAAAATATACTTTATTCATTGAGGTTGCTTTCATTCCCTTTGCTTACATTCTCAAAAACAACTATCGTGGCTTATGTCAAAGTCCACGGCGAAATCATATTTAACAACATACTTTAGGCAAAGTTGTAATAAGATCTATTTTACTTTTTTATTAGTCCATTTGACAGCATTTACAAGGGATATTGGGTTGGATACCCATTGGAATCCTTTTATTTTTATGTGTGTAGTCTTATTAGATCCGCGAATATAGGAATTGGGTGGCATTTTTTTAATCCATGAATAAGTGAAAACGCGAATGAAGGAAGCGCAAATAAGGAGCTTTTACTGTAGTTGCGAAGCAGAGAGGGCCCTACAATTAGGCCCGGTCTCCAATTAGACTAAGTCGGGCCCTGCTGATAATAAAAGCAATGTTCAGAAATGTGAATGCAACGCCTGTACACTTATTGAACACTTATGGAAACAAGTGGCTCTTTTCTTTCCTTTAAAATTATCCTCTGTACTTGATCACAGGGACTAAAGAATCGGCACCTTATTCCCCTGCCCTCATTTTTACATTTCTCAGATGCAATCCTTTTCTATAAAATAAGAATATTAACTACTTTTTGCCGGATTTCCGAAAACGTATTGATATCTTTCATTGCAGTATTTACACTTTTCTCATGAAATGAATTGGAAGCAAAATGAAAAAGTTCTCATTTCAATATTTGATAACTTTTTTAACTAAAGAGAGTTTTTAAGCGTTCTATATATTTATTAACGCTCCATATATTTTTAGAGTTCGCTATATTATACAGTGTTCTATTTATAACATTCTCAATTTTGTCACCATAAAATACGTGGAGAATTTAAAAACCTATAGAAACCTATAAGAGACTTTAAAACCTTTAGAAGCCTGATATAATCTATTCAAAACATGTAAAAAGAGAATTATAGGTTTTGAACAGATGATGTTGTTTTGAATAAATATTATTTGATTTTATTGATGTCATTTGATTATTTCTGTCTTATCGCCATGAGAATACTCGCACAAACAATATTTGATAACTTTTTAACTAAAGAGAGTTTTTTAGCGTTCTATATATTTATTAACGCTCCATATATTTTTAGAGTTCGATATATTATACAGTGTTCTATTTATAACAATCTCAATTTTGTCACCATAAAATACATGGAGAATTTAAAAACCTATAGAAAGTCTATAAGAGACTTTAAAACCTTTAGAAGCCTGATATAATCTATTCAAAACATGTAAAAAGAGAATTATAGGTTTTGAACAGATGATGTTGTTTTGAATAAATATTATTTGATTTTATTGATGTCATTTGATTATTTCTGTCTTATCGCCATGAGAATACTCGCACAAACAACCGTTCGAAAAATGCCCTATACTTAGAACGTTAAGGATTAGGGGGAAAAATTCCAATGGTCAGGGTATTGATTCTCATTTTGGTCTTACCGCTGATCCTCTGGAAGAGACCATCCATCAGGCCGTTTCAACAAGCCCGTAACAACGCCCTGTAATTTGAGGCTTGTTTAAGCCAAATGACACCGTCTCACTTGTTTGGCTCTTCACTTTTAGCTAAGTGTGAAAAATACAGTGCCGGATGATTTTCCTCCTTCTTCTCTCTCCAGCTGAGGATTCGTCCGCATTTTCTTCCAAGTTTCCTGATTGCGGTTCCAGCTGAGGTAACGAGTTTCCCAATTCAAGAGCCAGAAAATTATAGCCAGATGATTGAAGTGAAGTGAGAAGAGAAATGATTCATGAAAGCAAGAAAACCAATTCTGAGTCAATAAAGCAGGCATTTACTGAAAAACTACCTTCCCAGTGTTAAAAAAAAAAAAAGACATGCTAGAACCATATCCATTATACTTTATGTTACTGTGATATAAATAAATATATTTCATTCTACTGTGCTTTCAATTTTACTTTTTTCAAATCTCATTTTTTAATCAGAAATAGTTTTCGTAAGAGCATTAAGAAAATAAATGAAAACTGGATAATTTTAAATTTTATTTCTATCAGGAATTTAAAATTATAAGCATACTAATATTACTAAAATGATATATTTTCTTGATAGAATAGTTTTTCTATTCTATTATTTATTTTTTTATGAGATTGCAGTTTGTACATTTCATCGCTCGAAAGTTTTCTATGACCAGCATGAAAAAATCTGTAAAAGTATTTCGAGGCAATATTTATACATAATCGAAACTTGAGTTATGAAAAAAATAATCATACTGAAAATCTGACTATTAATATTTATATTTTCCATTCAAAATTTGAACCTAAACACATTGGGCGCAAAATGAAGTATTGTTTAGTATATGTGTTTGTGTGTCCGGTGGTTGTGGGTATAATCAAAACAGCCTTTAGTGTAACAATAATTTAATCATTCAAAGTTAAGTTACACACAATACAAACAGAAACACAAAATGAAAAGGATGATTAAATCACATGTTGCGAGTTCGAAAACAATAGCCTAACTGATTGTCTTTCCTTTTCCCCGCCAGGGGCGCTCTCGGGAAGGAAGAGAGAGGGAGGGTGAAGTGTCACAGGCTCCCCTCTGGCTGCGAAGTCGTCTCGACGAGTAGCCAGGCGAAAAGTTTGACGGTTGCTTACTTCTTGGCAAGTTGTTTGTTTCAGGTGTCTTAGGAGGTCGACCCCTTCTCTTAATAGGATTTGTTGGCACATTTGAGGTTTTGTGGGCTTCTAGGCATGGACGTAGAGCAGATGTGTGATAGGCTCCAAGAGAAATATTGGGTTGGTCCAGGCTGGCAATTTCGTAGTTTGTTGGGGAACGTTGTGCAAGTATAATATACGGTCCATCTCGACGAGGTGCAAATTTGGCTGTTATCTTTTTTGCTTTGTTGCTATGAGGGTGTAAGGTTACCCATACTTGATCTCCAGGTTTGAACTGGTGACCTTTTCTTCTATCCTGATCAGCATATTTCTTCCTTTGATCTTGTTTTTGTTCAACAATGTCTTTAATCTCTTTTGAAATATTTGCAAATTTTCTCAAGATATCTTTTCTGGCTGGAGAGAGTCGATAGGGAGGTGAAGCAATTGGAGCTGAATCCCCTGTATCAATTCGGTGTTCGATATAAGTTGTTGCTTCTCCCCCTTGTTGGAAGATATTTTCATACTCCTTCAACAAAGCATTAAGTTGCCTCCTCTGGTTGGAGTTGAGATTTTCCCCTTCATCTGATTGAAGGAACATTGAGTTTTCATCACTCTTACTCCCAATGAAATTAGAACATTGTTTTGCAAATTCTGTTTGAAGTATAAAAGAATTTTCTGGAAGTGTGGTATTTAAGTCTATGAAGGAATTGTCTTCAGATAGATCTTCCCACTGTTTCGTTGTATTAGTATTTGTTTCAATTTCAGAGGAATGATCTTGAGAATCTGGTTGGAGTAAACCACAATTCACTGGAACATTGAGTTTTGCAAATGAGAAGGTTTTATGCGGTCTATCACTAAAGTGCCACGAATGTTCTTTAAGATTTAGAACGATCCCTGTTTTCTCTATAAAGTCAATTCCAAGTAGAGTATTATTTCTCTGTGCGTCTGGAATAGCAAAAATTGGTATTGAAAATCTTCTTCTTTGTATCCAGACCTTAACGAAGGCTTTATGTACTTCCTTTTTTGAATGGCTGCCATCTGCTAAAGTTATGTCGAGGACTGATTTTTGGAAATGTATTCCTTGTTCTCTAAGAAGGTGGTAGAGAGTTTCACCAGCTATAGTATGAGTTGCAGCCGTGTCCACATAGGCTGTACCCCACATTCCATTGATGTTTATATTTAATATTGTCATCTGGTTGGATGTTGATAGACTGTTCAACTTTATACTGTGAAAACGAGCGGAATTCTTTTCAGATTTGGCACAATTCGGACAGTTTGATTTAATATAGCCAGACGTACGAGAATTATAGCAAAAAACGGGAGAAGGTTTGCCCTGCTTAAGCTGGTTGAATTTTTCGCCTTTAACGTTTTTTCGGACAGAGTTGAATCTGGGATATTCTTCTCTGGTTTGGGGGAATTGTTTCTTATTAATGACTGATGGTCCTTCTTTATTAGCTTTGTGACGAAGATTGTCGTATGCATCGAGTTTTTCTACCAAATCAGTTGGAGAAGTGATGTCACCCCATTCATCCAAAAAGTGTTCTTTAAATTCAGGAGGGCATTTTTTCTTGATCTGATCGGTTATCATAAGGTCTTTCAATTTTTCAAACGTGTCTACTTTTCCTTCTTTTATCCAATTATCAAAATAGTTTTGAATTTCAAAATAAAAGTCATTCCATGTACTATTCGGATTCTTTTTATGTGTCACAAATAGGTGACGAAAACGTTCAGCGCATAATTTGAATCTTTTTAACAAGATCTCTTTTATATAGATGTAATTTTCAGCTTTTTCTTCTGGCTCGCGGGCGATTATTTTGGTCACATCACTTGGAAGAACTCCAACTAGGTAAGCGATCCATTGATTTTCAGGAATCTTTAGAAACTTTAACTGTCTCTCAAAAAGATTAAGAAATAATGAGATGTCGTCTTCTTTTGCATTAAAGTTAGGAATTAACTTTTTTAACTCAAGTTTTGGTAGATTATTTGATTGAATGGGTAATACCGGCGATAGCGAAGACAACTTTTGGACTTCAAGTTGTAGCTTGAGAACTTCAAGTTCATGGGCTCTTTCTTTTTCTATTCTGGCTTCCTCTATTTGTTTTTCTTGTGTTATACGTTCACTTGCTAATCTCTCCAGCTCTTCTTTTGATACTCTTTCTTCAATAATACTGGATAATAAGTTTTTCGTTAATTCCTCATCATACTTGTCAGATTTGACGATTAAATCCTTTAGCTGGATTACTTTCATGTTGTTCCCAATATCCAAGCCCAATTCCTCAGCCAACAATATCAAATCTTCTTTTCGACCTTTTGCGAGATATGCCATCTTAAGTCTATCGTAGAAAGTTTCCAATTTCGAAAGTCTTAAATGTCTATTAAAGTTTGAGGATAAATGAAAACATAATGGTTCTTGTAAATATCTTACAATTCCGAGCAAAATTTAAACTCATTGTACTTAAATTGGTTAAAATAATTTTACTTAGATTATTTTCACTACAGAATAAAACTATAGTTCAAAGTAATTTTAACATATTAATCATTGACACATTTTAAAATTGTAAAGTCACTAGAAATGTTTTATGCAAAACTCCCTTAAACCAACTTTTGTGATAACAATTGTAAATAGAATAATTAATAAGTGAAAACCAAATTCACAGTCTTACACATCAATTATGAAAATTTACCCAGAAATCAAATTTCTATCACTAAAATAAATAACAATGTAAAAATCTTATTTGATTATTGAAAAAACAATAATTACTTAATAACAAATATTACTTATGATAACATAATTTTATACATATACGTATATTCAGTAAACTTAGTGAACACTTTCGATTTCATTTTAAATTGCAAAAACAATTTACCATAGTTTAAAACTCTTGTACCATTTATTCGGTTACAGTATACATCAATCAATAAAATATAATTTAAACTCAATTTATATAAGTATTCAAACAGCAAATAACACCTATGAGTATTGTTTTCTATAATCGAAAGTAACTTCAATTATTCTAAAATGAATCATGTAAAAATAACACTATATAGATTTATATATTGATCAATAACACGAAATCATTCTAAATAAAACACTTAAAATATATTCAATTTTCACAAGTTCTAGCAATATTTAATTTATCAATTAAAATTCAATAATTAGAATGTATGTGAATACATTGAAAACTACATTACTTTCATGAAACAATCAATCATACATACAATATATTTGTGTTTCGTAAAACCTTTTTTATATTCTTTCAGAAATAAAATAATATACATTTATATATTTCAAATCGTGATGACAAAAAATCTATCCTTTCAAATAAAAAGAAAAAATCAAACAATTCTTAATTCCATTTGAAATAGGAAAAAAATACACATCTTAAGCTAATGCTATTTTCAAAATTTTAATTTATTTATGTATTTTAGACTGAACGAAAACACAAATGTAAACATTACCAAGGATTTGGCAATTACAGTTTGATATCAAATAGAATATTTGTTTTAATTTAGAACACACACCATAAATTAACAATTTCTGGTTTGCCGGGAAGGCTTCTAAAATACAATTTCAACACAATAATATTAAAATGATTTATTTCAAATGCTATTCGAAATGAAGAAAGAAAAATAACTTTTTAGAACAATATTTTATTTTCAAGGACACTGTTCATTCAGAAAACATTGAGTAAGCTATCTCTTTCTTTTGTTTATGTCTATCACTAACTTTAGAATAGAAAGCGAGTATCAAACTAAACAGTTAAATTTAGTTGTTTTTTTATATTAAACTGTGATCAGCAATTTCAATAGTAGTTAAGATTCCTTTTAAAATTGATCACACACGTTAAATTATTTTATAATAACACTTTCAAATTTAGGAAAAAATATGAACATCACAGTACCTTTTAATGACTTTAGTTTTCGGGATGAAAACCAACTATACCTTGAAATCAGATTTTCAGGATGAAAATACTGTTCAAGTAACTCAGGAAATGCAGGACTTACTATTCGATCATATACTCAGAGTAGTTTTGATTCGATTCGCCTGAAATAAAACATGAGCTAAGCTTTTGTTTTCGATAACTTAGAATAGGTCTCTGTTTGTAATAAAGGCTAAAATTTTGAAAAGCGGTTGGGCGCCAATGTGTCCGGTGGTTGTGGGTATAATCAAAACAGCCTTTAGTGTAACAATAATTTAATCATTCAAAGTTAAGTTACACACAATACAAACAGAAACACAAAATGAAAAGGATGATTAAATCACATGTTGCGAGTTCGAAAACAATAGCCTAACTGATTGTCTTTCCTTTTCCCCGCCAGGGGCGCTCTCGGGAAGGAAGAGAGAGGGAGGGTGAAGTGTCACATTTGTAAATTTAGCAAATTATTTATTTCAGTTAATTTTTTTTCTGTCTTAATTATCATCAATTTAGATGGTTTAACAAATTTATACATTATGCATTTGTAATTATTTTCAGTAATGTAGCATTATTTAATTTATTTTTGTTTGTATTAATTTGATAACTATGAACAGATGACGGTTTATTTTAGAACTTGATTCATTTATTTTTAATTATGCAAATAATTGCGTCAATAATCTTCAATTGTAATTGCTTCTGTTGTATACACTTAATCTATTGGATCCAAACCCTGCTTGTTTTAATTTGGTATTGACATATGAAATGATTAATGGCAGTTTTCGAATTCTTGTGTTGTTACTAATGACACTTGGACAAGTCAAGCTCGCTATGCCTTGGCTATACGAATTTAAGTCAATTGGGAGCGTCTTTCGTTTAATCAGAGCACCATGAAGGTGAAAGTACGAATTTTGCTCTTCAAATCCTCCGATAGATGGCAGCACCAGAAGATCTACTCCTCAATTTTGGCATTGATCTGAAGGGGAGTAAATTTCTCCAGACCACTGCACCCATGGTAACTGCTCAACGACCGACCACAGGACTTTCGATTTCACAGATTTAACGAGCACGTATATCGCATGTACTCGGTGGGTCTTTTGCGGCATTGGGAATCGAACTCCACCCTTCCGGATGGAAGGCCGACACCTTAACCACTAGGCTTCCACGGCCTTGTGGTTAAGGTGTCGAATTCTTAAATTTGATTACTAAGTTATGAATTATTGAGCCATTTTTTTTTTAATTTTCAAACTGTAGTTGAATTTCAAGGGTGATTCATTAGAGCAAAATTTAATTATAGGTAGGAAAATGCTTAAAAAACTAGGTACGTAGATTACGGGAATCAGCTACGGACTTTTAATACTAATTAAGTGTTTGTATCTCCCATTGTGGGTAGAAAATTTTTGTTGCTCATTGCTTCAGTCAATGGAAATGTTTGAAAGTGACTAAGTCATCACAATTTAGAAGCCTAGATTAAGAAGAACACCTGTAAGACTTGACCAACTGAAATCGCCGCGGCCACCTTCAGCGAATACGACGGGTCTTCAGTTAAGTCGGGTATCGAATTCACTACGTTCCGATGGCGAATCAATCCATCAAGTGATCGTGACTTCATATCAAAACATCATGACGCTATAATATTTTATTGCATTCTTTAGTAATGTTATACATGATTATGAATCACAATCGACCCACCTGAGTAAAAATCACATTGTAAAGCAGCCAGTGGGACAAAAGAGCACTGATTTCCTTTTCCTGTCTGAAGGCTGAAAGCCGTCCTAAAAAAGCTCACACTATTTTTTTTCTTTCATTGGGTCTAGCGTTATTCTGCTATCATTGTGCACTGCGGAATGAGAGGATGACAGCTAAGGTGCCCATTTTATCACTTCACTACAATTCGATGAGTGAGTGTGTTTCAGGATTTCGGAAAAATAGAAATAACTAACTCTCTGGCCTTACAGTTCATGTTGGACTATGGCTTCCTTATTCACAAATCGATTCCAAAGCAGTCTGTCTCGTGCCTTCCTGGAACCAGGGGGTACGTGTACCTTCCTGGGGCTTGAGCACAGCCACCAGGCGCGTCGGCAGGTGGTGGATAAACGAATGTCCTGTAGGAATGAGAGGATAGCCTTGAATATAGAATCAGAGGCCGCGAACCAGCTCCCGTAAACCCTGGTGTTATGCGATCCGTGCCTAGGGCTAATTGGCACCGCGGTATTGGTGTCTTAACGGAGCCTCTAGTTGCTTGGCGAACTTCTAGAGTAATTTGCCTTGCCCAGTAACTCAGGCAATGCTGGGTGGACTTATATTACCTGAGCTTTTTAATTGTTATCTTGTGGCTGAAAAGACACAAGAAGTAACAAACCTTTCTGTATTTGCAGGTGAAGCCTCTAAAGTAGACCTTGCTGAAAAAGACAAGGGAACTCAGAGGCAATCTTGTAAAGGGGCAGCAATGAATCCTTCACTTGAGGTAGAAATTACCTCTAAACCATCTTCTTCTGATGAAAGTCGGGAAGCTATTCCTAGCATGACTGACTTTCTGACCAGATGGGACTGTTTCAGCAAGACCTTATCTGCTGGAAATGTCATATGCAAGAGGAAATGGCAGAGCATGTCATTTACGAATGTGAGGCTCTTGCCCTCCCTAAATTAACTTCTTTAGGCTTCATCCATACTAGAGAGTTACACCTAGACTCCATTAAAGGGTTATCGGACTTTATTAGTAAAGTGGGTGACCCGAGCAACTGAAACTAGGAAACATTGGGTTTGGAGTTAATGGTACAAAATGCTGATAAAAGCAGAGGTGCCCAATGACATAGAAACTCAATTTTAAGAAGAAGAAGAAGAAGTCTCGTGCCTTAGCTTTCCAATTTGTTATTTTAAAGTTCTTGACATCCTTTTCAACCTCTTCGAGTCATCCTTTACTTGGTCTTTCTCGTTTTCTCTGACCTTGACACTGACCTTTAATAGTTGCTTTTCATTTAACCATAAAATTACAAATCCATTTGCAAACATACAAAGTTTCTCACTTACAAACATTCAAATATTTAAGCCTCTCTTACAATATGTTAAAGTACCCATGTAAGTTACATAACTTACTCTAATTAGTTAAAGTGATAAAATAGGTGGTAACACTATAAAAACTATTGGATGGAAAAATAATTTATATAAAAGAACATCGACTTGAAGGAAAATACTATCAATAGGTCGGTCTATTTGGAGGACTTCCAAAACCTGTGTTAGTTCAGCGGGACTTACATAACAGGAGTATACATCATCTTCTCCAGTCTGAGAGCTCCAAGGATTTGAATACTTCAACTTTGTGGTTTTATAGCCTCCAGGATCCAGGCTACAGTAATGAGTGGAGTATTTTTTAGCGGCGTGGGATTCCGACTCTCAGCTCGGCCTTTTCTGTAACTGCTTCTCTAGTCTGGAACCCCGTATGTCTTCAGTTTTCTTCCTTCATTCTCTGGAACCGGCTTCCCACAAGTCATGCGCTATTGCAGTCCGCTTCATGGAAGGGAAAATGGAGAATATAAGGCAATCTTACGAGAGAATGAAATATAAAAAGGGACTTTCAGTCAGGGGAAAAAAAGATTAATTAGTTCATTTCATAAAGTATCCAGCCAATGAATACAACTTAAACCACCTAGCGTGTCTTGGAGTGTTATAGAATGGTGAATAAAGATATTTGTAACTATACATAAATAAAACTTAAAAAGGATGAAAGAAGCACGCGCCTACATTCTTGAAGCGAGAAGAGCTCTGGAGCGGGATGTTACAACCCTTAAATACTTACATTATGGCAAAAGCAACTTTACAGCGGGTACGAAACAATGTTTATGTCGATGTTAATGAATTGCTAATTCTGAGAGATACAAGTTTCACCCTTTCCTTACAGTTGCTCGTAAAGTAAACCTCGGGCAGTGGATAAATAGAATTGTTATTTATATTCAGATGACGCTAACTAACGCATAAAGACTGATAAAACATTTCGGGAAAAAGAAGAATAATATATTAGAGTATTAAAATGATTTTGATTTTCTTACCAAACTATTTTTTCTTTATAAATGAAATGCTATTAGAAATAATTATTTAGAATGCATAATAAGAAAGACATGCAAGATTCATACTTATAGGCAAGGCTGCTTTGCTGGTATTGTTTAAGATTCTTTTTTCGAGTTTTTAAAATTGTCGAGGGGCTGTTCCTTGAAATTTCACATTTTTGTTAATTTTTGTCTAATTTAACACTTTTTCGTCTACTTTCAGAAGTTTCTTTTTTCTACGTCAACTGATAAACACTTCTCATTTCTTCCACTACGACGAACACTGAACGCGCTCAACCGCTCTCAGCAAACGAAACTTCACAAATTGAGTTGTTCACATGAAACGAAAACAACTACAGAACAAGAGAACACGAATTTTTATACAGTTTTTCTTTCTTTCTGTGTCCTTACGTATAGGAAATAGAGAAGCTGAATTCGGCACCACTGTTCTTTTCCATCAAATGTCCGATATCCATCTTCGATTATTGTGCTCACCGTGGCTGCACTGCCTACACATTCACACTTCATTGTTCAAGAATCAATCAAGTTCTCAAGCGTTATATAAAAAATAAATCAAATAAAAAACTAAAAAATATAAGATTATAAAAAATAAAAGAACAGAAAGAAAAACTATTAGTCAGAATAAAAACTTCGCAAAGAAGAGATTTTTCAAAATTTTTGTTCTTTAATAAATGATGAGTGTGTCGAAGGTACTGACCAGGCACTACTTAATAAAAACTTCAGTATTCTTAAATTAGAAGTTCGTGATAACAAATCGTCAAAAATATTGTGGATAGTAAATTTTTTAAATACTTTCTTTTTGCGTTTAAAATTTATCAAAAAACTGTTGATGAGAATGGATTTAAGTAGGAAAACTTAACTTTCTAATAATAATTAATTAAATAATTGAGTAAATAAATATCTCATCTAGGAAAACTTAACTTTTAAATAAAAATTAATTAGATAATTGAGTAAATAAATATCTCATATACCCTATTAAATACGGAGTGAAACTGTCTAACATATTTATGACCAAAGAGATATTGATTATTCTAGCCAAAAATGTGTGTAACTGGTTTTCAAATTTATTTTTGAAATAATATAAATCAATGTTTAAAAAATCCAGTTAGATTTTTATTAATATTATAAAATTTGTGTGCAAAATATAAATTAAAATTGATTTGACGTTCGGGAATTTTAATCAAATAGAAATGGGAATCAAAACTGTGGAAAAAGAAACATGTAATTGATATTTTTCTATATTTATACAATCAAAAGTAAAATATTGATATTTCAAATAAAAAATAAAACGAATAAAATTTCGTGCATCAAATATTAGAAAAGATTAAATGTGTGTTGGTAGCTGGAATACTTCGCTTAATAAGCGGCGAATAGAAATGAAGAAATTACAGCCGTCACACAAGCTATTCACTTCTATTATTTTCTCCCACAATGCAGTTTCCTACTTTCAATCATTATCGCCCTTATTTGGCGATTTAAAACTAATTTCGTAAATAATTGACAAAATACTTTCATTTTTTTAAATCAAAAAACCTTGATCTTAAAATTCATTGTTTATTATTTTAGATTAAGTCTCGATAATTATATTTTTAGTAATTTTAAACAATATTAGCTAAATATTAAACTATTTATTCACTACTGAAATTCTAAGACTTATTTTAGAATTAATAATGTTGATAATTTCATTACTAAGTAATCAAAAATTAAAACATTTTGTTCACTTAATGGCAACAAATTTATAACTGATATTGCAAAAAGTTTTTTTACTTACTTATTTATTTTTGTGAGTTTTTTAATAACTAAGAAATTATCAAATTAATGTTATCACGTTGTTGATTAAATTCGAATTGAATATACTTTTTACAAAAATTATGCATCAGACTCTATAACTCAGTACATGACTTTATTTCAGTATAAATAATCTTTCATATAAATAAAAAATACAATTCACTTTCATCTTTTTTTAAGGTATTCTCATATGAAATATTGTTTTTCTGACAATATATTAAGTATGCTTTATTTACTAATCATTTTTATTATTCACTTTCATTGGTAATGCTTTGAAAATTATTTTCTTTTTTCAATTCAAAGATTAGTTGGGTATTTGTTAAAAACTGTTAAAAAAATTTTGTAAAGTTTATTTATGTACATATATAATGAAATCTAATATTATTAATTTGAATTATAGTATTTATGAACTAAAGAAATTGTACTTTATTATTATTAAACTTTAACAACCATTTTCATCTGCTTACTCAAAACTTGATGACACTTTTTATATTTGTGAATTAAAATTTTGCACCAGTATGAAAAACAAATTAGCCGAGCTGGCAGCCGAATGGTTAGCGCTCTTGCCTTCGGTTCAACAGTTCGTGGGTTCGAATCCCACCTTGGGCATGGATGTTTGTATTGGTTCGAATTCCACTTTAAACAGTCAGTCCCGGTCTATTCAGCCCTCGTGTGCAAAAAATGACCGTTGAGCGACAAACAAACAAACCAAAAACAAATTAGTTGAAAAAAATATATTTGGATTTTAAAAGCATTTTCATACTTTAAAACATGTGGAGAATCTTCAAGGCATTTATGTTACTATTGAAAACGAACTCTCCCAAAATTTTATAATTAGTTTAAATCTTTTAAAATTAAAATAACTTTTAATTTTAGTTTAATTCGTTTAAAATTAAAATAATTGAAGTATAGGCGATATAAAATATCGGTTAAAATTTTATAACCTTTTCCCTTCCAAAAATTTTATTAAAGATTTCGTGGAATTCATTCCGTTGGCGCCATTGGCACCGTTTTTAACTTCTTGTAACCTCTACTCTCGCGAGGGGTACATTAGAGGGAAAAAGAAGTTGAAGCTGTCACAGCTACCGACAGGGGAAAATGTCTCTATGTTACTGAGATTATGATGATTATCATAGAAGCGGGAATTAATTACGACTTTATATCCGCCAGAGAATTGAATATTGGCAACGAAATTTGCTTCTGAATGTGGACAGTTTAATGGCATCGTGTCACTTTCGACTTTTCACCCTTTGCTTTTCACAGTAGGGACACATTGCGAGGGAGAACGCTGATAACGTTTTTTTTTAAAAACGAGATAGCTTAATACAATCGTGAATATTAATTAGAACTCCTTAGAAGAGTCTTTTTTTTAATTCATTGATCGGTGGGGACATTTAAGACTCTTACCCAATAAGCAACGTGGTTCCAAATGTTACAATCGAATGAGATCCTTAAGAATAGAGATTTTTACCAAAATATTTTGGTAATATTATCATTTTTCGTAATATTGTAACTTTTGGTAATATCATTATTTTGCAAACACTTTACTTATATGGATGCTAAAAACTTCAAAAAAGCAAAAGTAGAATTCCTGGTCTACGGCTTTTTATGACCTTGGAAAACAGCTTTATATTTTGCTGATGTAACAAAAAATTAGCTCCATTTTTGTATTTAGATTAAGTAAACTACACTTTGTGGCAATTTAGGTTCTTGAACTGGTTCTAGCCAGAGCCTGATTAAGACAGGGATATACAGGGCAGTTGCCCCAAATTGAAAGAAAAGTTCAATTTTTAGTTACGCAGAATCATTTGCTCTACCGAATAGAATGTTTGCTATTGTAAAGCAGAAAGAGGCTCCCA
Source organism: Latrodectus hesperus (assembly GCA_037975125.1). Classification (NCBI taxonomy): domain Eukaryota; kingdom Metazoa; phylum Arthropoda; class Arachnida; order Araneae; family Theridiidae; genus Latrodectus; species Latrodectus hesperus. The sequence goes on from CM075862.1 coordinate 73,584,793, forward strand.
AAGAAATGTTTCTCTGGGCCTCCATTGGGCTCAGTCGGTCACTGCAAAGTGGAAGTCCAAATCATTCAAAGTAAATTTAGAGGAGAATAAGATATCATAAAATGGTTTGAAAATATTGTCTTTAAGAATACTTAGTATCGTGAGAATGTTGGAGCTCGGAGCTGTGTAAAACAGTTCGCTGGGAATCTAGAATAATATCATGGCAACATAAATGAGAATTATTTAAATAAAGCACAACTAAAAATGAGTGCATATTTAAGTATTGTTTAGTTTTTGAAAGGGACCAAAAATGCTAGAAATATATATTTTCTCTTTTGCTGTTCATTTTAAAATCTAATATCTCCAAACATAGTTCAGTTCAAAATCTTATGGGGTTTAAGAAAATAGTATATATTGTTTTAATACTACTTTTTTAATACTTCATTTTCCGAGAACTATTTTCGAAAACTAATATATATGTATTTCGATTAAACTTGTATAAATCAATATTTCAAGAAAAAAATTTTAAAATATTAAAAGTAAAAAATAAATGTAGAGAGAGTGTGACTTTGTGCGACTATTTCAAAAAGTTTTCATACAGACAGTCACAGAAAACAAGTACAGAGTTAAATAAATTTACAATATAAAAGCTTAAGTATTATCCATTTAAATTTTACTATATTCAATAAATGCTTAAAACCTTGTACTATATTTTCAAAGCTTTGTTTTTTTTCCATTCATCATTATTGAGATATTAGTCAACTTGAAAAGTCACTTGAAAAGTCAAATTGACTTTTCAAGTGATTTTTCAAGATTACTAATATCTTAATAATGATGAATGGTCACTTGAAAACTCAACTTGAAAAGTCAAATTGACAAGATGTGATTTTAAAAGTTTTTGCACATTGTACAGATATTGATTATCTGAATATCTGGAAGAGATTTAAATATTTTGCTATGAAAAGAAACCACTTTCTCTTATTTTAATATCCATAAATCTGTCTATATTCTATGAGACAAATTTTCTTACCTATTTTTCAGGTTCTGTTTAGAATGAATTTTTGTTTTGTCTTGTGCTCTTCCCACATCCTTATTAACCTTTCCTTCTCTTGAAGAGATTGAATGCGTCGCGTTCGAATGATATCTGTGGTAAGGACACACACACACACACACACACACACACACACACACACACACACACACACACACACACACACACACTCTCTCTCTCTCTCATATTTTGAATAAGTCGGTGTAAAAGATATCTTTGAAAATGGCAGTAAATATTAAAGAATGATAAACGAGTTCTTAGAGATTGTTTAATAATTAACACAAAGAAACGAAATAGTCAAAGAAAATTTGCAGAAATAATATGAGGAACAAAAGTAAATGGTTCTGCATATTGAGCAGGATATCATTATCTGCAAACAGTTGTAATATTTGCTTTCGATTTTAAAATAATGGCATGGTAAATGTTTACAATCAAGTACCACCCCTTAATTTTCTGGCTTTTTTTTTTACGCGTTAAGATATGTGTTTAGATGTGACTAACAAGATGACCGCTGTCGCAAAGCAAAACTAAGATAGAATTAGCTGTTTTTCACAATGTTTATCATAAAACATTATAAATTTGGGTGCGCATGCAGACTCGCGAAGCGAGTGTGAGGCTGTAATTTTCTTCTGCGTGAAAAGAGCCCATCCCTAGGTGGTCACTTGAACCCCATCCCTCCGGTATGGCTGCGAAAACACAACCGTTCTAGAAGTATGGACCCCATTCGGACGAGTCAAAGCACTGCCTGACCGATGGTATGGCTTTTAATCTCCCCGAAGACAGTCAGTTCGATACCGGAATACATCAGACGAGCCACTTCCACCAGCACAACTTGGTTGCACCACCCCCCGTTTTTTATTTAGAAACCAAATCACAGAGCAACGGTTGCATAGTGATCCCTATCAGAGAACGTTGCCATTTCAATCGCCGGCAGAAGTGTCCTCGTGGGTGAGGCCGTCGGTCTCATTAGTTCAAATCTGGACTTAACCTTTTCAGGACGGGGCGCCTTTGCTTAAGACGTACGCTCAGGACGAAGCTGAAGCGAAAGGAATGATCTTACAGGACGGGGGTTTTTCTCCGCTAGGCTTAACTTTAGAAAAAGATTCGTAAATAATAAAGTTAAAGTCCTATAGCCGTGATTTTTGGTAGCATTTTAGATTATCACATAATCTATCTTATAACTTAAAACTAGACTTTAATAATGTTTTTTCTTCAATTTATATGAAAATATATAAATAAAAAAGTTGCTTATTCTGAGAAATAATTTTCGACAGTGCAATTCTAGTTTTTCAAAAATTTTAATTGACAAAACACTTCAACATATTTGCAAATTAATAAAAACTATACAAGGGCTATTTACAAGAAAAAAATAACAAAATTTAAAATGAAGATTGAGTATGGAAAATCTCAAATCACGCAGAAACGCTATGTCCGACATTTCATGATTTGCAAGTATAAAATTTTTGTTGTGTTTTCTTTTCTTTCATCACGGTTTGTGAGCAAACAATGCACTTTCTGCGACTTTTTTCTCCCTTTTTGTTCAAATTAAGGGTAGGAAAATGCTTACCAGATAATCCTCGCCATAATAATCTGGAGTCGAGAATTTTCAAAATAACAAGAAAAGTGAGCAAATAAAACCGAAAGCAGTAAAAACTGTAACGAAACTAACGCTAAAACCCTAAAAGACTTCCAATACTAGCGAAAACAAAATAAAAAAGTGTTCGGAGAGCTAATAGAAGCGAGAATCCTTACATCACGTGGATAGTTGAAAAGCCGAGCTGTGTTTGTTTACATTGAGAAAAGCAAGAATATGAAAAAAATGAAGGTCAGAAAACTAAAACTACGTTCAGTTTAAATGTAATGGACACATAGTGCCATCTAGTGATTATTAAAACTTGTTCCAGCTTAAAATGCATATATGCACCGCCCGGCCCTCACTTTCGTCCGAACGAAATGCATATATGCACCGCCCGTCGCGAAGAGGTTAATCGAAGACCCGTCGTGTTCGCTAAAAGCGTCTGGCGGCTGGGGCACGTTAAAATTGGGTGGGGTCGCAATGTCCTCTAAGTGAAATGATATCTCTGCAGGCTAAGTATTGGGGTTCTTCTGCTCGGTCCCTGCTTCAGAGTCACGAAGACTCCATCCGGCTGCTTCTATCTAACTGGTAGAGCCCAACTCAGGGTTCGGTTAAGGGGGGCATGTTGTTGCAACAGCAACAATCGCTGGCTGAGAGTATGCGCCCTCAAGGGAGAATCTATGGGAAAGTGGGCCATACTCACGTGCAGCTAGAGGGAAATCTATAAAGTCTCTAGCACCCTAGATTTGCAACTCTACTGCTGTTACAGAGGGAAACGCAGTTCGCCCATTGCATTTATTCTTTAACTAAAACTAATATGGCGATTGCTGGATTTGTTTCAACCAGAAATATTCATGGATAACAACACCTCAAGCATGTCTCTTATGATTGGGCTGTGTTGATACAGAGGCTTCCTGTCGAGCAGTCAAATAATTCATACCATCGGTCGACAGGGACACCTAATCGCTGACCTATGTAGTTGCCAACGAGAGGCAGTGCTCCATCCCGCCTTTACAATCGTAACATAAATGACTTCACTTAATACTCATTTCGATAAGATAATGTAAATAAGTTTGTAAAAAAATTTTATGTTTTTAATAAAATTACGCCAATAAAATCGCTGCCAATACCAAGGTTACTAGAAATTATCTCATTCCCGAACTCTAGTGGAACATTTGATTTAAAGGTCTTTTATATTTAAAAATTGTATTTTTCGACACCTACAATGATCCTTTCCTTTGGAGAGAGAGAGAAAACTTTATTAATTTTTGTGAATATCATTGATATCAACAGTTTACAAAAACATTTAAACATATGTTATTGGTGATATTTTACAAAAGAAAGTATTTTTGTAGGTATGTGATTTGTCTGAAATTTTCTTATATGAACAACATCTTAGATGAAGGAACAGAATTAAATAAAACTGACATGGAGAAGTTGGATTATTTTCAGTCCTTACAAGTTTTAGCTGTATTTAATAAACATTTAGGACCATGCGTTTTTTTAAATGTGGTTTCCTTCATGAGAAAGTACTTACCCGTGCTTCCTTTCAGAAGTAATGCGCAGAATCATTTTATTGGGCATTGCTGTCTAAATCTAGATTGAATACTCCATTACGGCACAAAAAGCAAGGAAAGCATGGTTTTTTTAAGTGTCATTTATTTATGCAGAAAAAAACATTGTTTCTTTGTGAATTTTAGTTTTTATTGTGCATATTTCAATTAAACTTTGAAATTTCATCGTCTCCAGAGAGAACTGGTTAAGAGACATGATGAGAGTAAACTGGCAACATTTTGAGCCTTACCTCTCTTCTCCATTATACTATTCTATGAAAATTAAACTATATCTTTGGAAACAACATAAAAACAACAACTATTTGAGAAACAACATTGTGGAAAACTTTGGAAAAATGCTCATATAGCAAATTCACCCTTCAGAAATGTATTATAACGCAATATGGAAAAATGAAAGCACATTTCTTATTCCTTATGGAACTGTGCAAATGAATTCCTGACTATGCTAAAGGTCTATTACCAGTCACCTCATCATTTTGAAAAACTGTCAGGTGACGAAGTAATTACCTGAGCTGGAGGCCTCTTCACCATGCAAGTATATTACAGGAAAGCAATGAAGATATCCGCCTAAGTTCGAGCCAAATTTTCTTAAAAATAAATTTTAATTTTTAATTATAATAAGAAAATTTAAATAAATTTTAATTTTCTTTTACCTTATTTTTAAGTAAATTAAAATGGTAAAATTATCCAAAATTTTAATTTTATGCAGCATGTTTTTTGTGAAAAAAGTTGTTTTCAAGCAAATTTTAGAGAAATTTTAGCAAAGCGGCTAACATTTTACAAAACATTATGAGGCATAAATCTTAGTTTAATTTGGACATAAGTTTATGTGACTATATTTTTTGAAATGAAACAAAATCTAAGAAAAATGTTCAGAGATAAAAAATATATATATATATTTAAATATATACAGTAAGAGAAATATTTCACCAAATTTTATTGATCATTCCTTTTCAAAGTAGCAGTAAATGAGAAAGTTCTTAATAAATATATTCAAAATTCTGCTTTATTTCATACATAATAGCCCTTAAAACATATAGGACAAGTTTCATACAAGGGTCTTCTTTATTACATTAAATATCATGTTAACAGGGGTTTTGGAGATTTTATGAAAAACTAAGTTTTGAGAGAAAATAACCTTTAAAGTGAATGTCTCGTTTGTGATAGCGACAATGTTGCCGCTCCTTTACGAATGTATAAGCCATATTACGACCTTATGCTTATCAATCAGTGCATTACAGAAAAATATACAAATTCAAAAATAGTGAAAAAAGTATAATACCACTTGTCTGTACTACTTCCGGTTTGAAAATACAACCTGTTTTGTTTCTCAAAAGACAACGCTTTTTAAAATTATTGTAACTTAATTTCTCTTTGACATATAGTAAAACGAAATATATGTTGGAAAGTTCTGAGTATAAAATTGACAAATAAAAAAAATTGGCACATGCAGCCGAAAATAAGCTTTTTAAAGTAGATACTTTAAGAAAAACAAACTTGTAAAACTCTTAAAGTATCGAATTTTTAATAAAGAACTAGCATTGATTTCAGACGGGATTTTTATCATTAAAAATCTTGATTCTTTGCATTGCAGTGCGTTTTACATGGATGACGATTTCGCAAAAACCTCAACTCTGAAAAAAGTAAATCAAAAATAGGTGAAAATTGTTTCTAAATTTTGTGATTTTTAGTATGTTATTTTTAGTATTTTGTGTTTGGATATTTTAACTTTGTGTGTGTATTGAAAAAAAATGCTTTTTGAGTATTGAACGTTTTGCAAAAGCATTGTAATAGCAAAATAATAAATCTAGTAAAAAAATTAAAAGTTCAAATCGTCCTTTACGATTTAAACACACGATAAAGTGAATGTTTTATCTTGCCTTTTACATTTTGCTTTTTATTCCATTCTATATCCAATATGTTCAATTTTGTAAGCAATATCGTTAACGATTCGAAAATTCAAAAACTAATTGCTTAGAACAACAGGTTTTTTTCTGATTTTGAAAAATTTTACAAGCGGAAAAAATTTATGATTAAAAAAATTTCTTTATTACTGGTAAAAATCGGGATTTTTTCTCATCACCGATGACAAGCAGACATTGGATGGTGAACTTCGCCTCGTTTGATACTGCTCAAAGAATGCGATTTGAAGATAGGCAGCGAATTTGTCGACAAGTCGGTTTTATAGGATGTGGCGTAGGTGAATGATTATCTGGCGTTTTGGATATTTTAAACCAATGAGAATTGTAATAAAGTAAGATAATCATGAGTCCAACTGGAACGAGATAAACAACCACTTTATGGTTTTATAAATTTAAAATCTAATATATAAAATTCTCGTGTCACAGTTTTCGTTGCCATACTCCTCTGAAACGGCTTGACCGATTTTGATGAAATTTTTTGTGCTTATCCGGTATCTATGAGAATCGGCCAACATCTATTTTTCATCCCCCTAAATGTTAGGGGTAGTACAACTCTAAATTTTTTTATTTATTTTTTTTGGTTAGTTCTGTAAGTTCCTAATAGATGGCGGTTTAGTATATAAGTTGCACAGGTATTCGGCAGATGGCGACGTGTTTATTTTTCTAGATTATACCATCTTCGAGAAAATTATCGTGCGCGCGCAAGCGCGTGGTTAAATATAGAATTTACATATATTTTCATGATATATAATGATACTATAACAATTTTTCGTGAATCATTTTCATAATTATACTTTGTATTGTGTTATTATTGTGCAGTATTCAGTTTGAATATTTTTAATATTATAAATAGTAAAATAAAATTTTATTTATTACTGTTTTTCTCTACTAATTTTCATACCACCTCGAAAATATAAGTATTTCTTGACAGCCTTTTATTATTTTTTGTTTTTATTTTATAATTTGATAATTATTAATTTATTCAGTAGAACATTTTGATCTAATTTATTTATTCAAATGACAAATTCTTTTAATTTTTTTTATTTCAGTATAATGCCGCGGAAAAAATTTTTAGTTTTAATATAATTTAAAATTAAAATAATAATAGTTCGATGTCAATGTTATCTACCTCATTTATAACAATTTATTTTTAGATGTCTTTAATTTATATAGTATATTTTATAAGTAAGTCACTGATTACAAACTATAATTTAATATAAGATGAATAAAATGTAAATTCAGAAAGTATATGTTGCTTTGTGCTTAATTTCGAAATTTCGATACTTTACCTATTACTATTAAACTTTGGTGAAACGTTTTATTTTTAATCTCCTATGAATGAACCTATTCTAAATTTTTTAGAAAATATTAATTTGATTGAACCCAAGAATTAGTAAAAAATTGATTCAATGTATTTTAAAAACTCAGCCACTGCAACGCGTGGCTGGGTCAGCTTGTAATTTATAAAAATTACTTCAAGTTTATATTGCATTTTTAAACATTTATAATACTTGTGACTATATTATTTTCATGTTTACTTTATTATTACTATAAATTAAAAAAATTATCGAAAATTAATACACTACGTCTAATATCTTAAGACATTATTAGCGTAAAATTAAATCACAAAAAGATATCTAAAAGGTAAAATAAAATAATCAAATAATTTTGGTACATTCATCAACATGTGAATATCAGTATTTATGTGGTATATTCAGATAATTATATGCTACTAGATTTTAACTGCTCATATTTCATTTCTATGTTAGGAAATAGTCCTGTTAGAAATATTTTTTCCTCATAAAATACCTTCATTAAATAAAGTATTTCTAAAGACGGTCTGAAAAATGATTTAAAAAATTGTTTTCTCAAGAACAAGAGGATTTTCATCACAAAGTTCGAGTTTAAAGTGCCTTAATCTGTAACAGCTTACCAACAGCAAAATTATTTAAACATTATTTGGATGCAAAGACAATTTTATTTGAAAAAGATATATAAAATTGAATAAATTTCAAATAAGAAAATTTTATTGAATCAAATTTTTTATTATATTCTCGTTTTGAAATTTCTTAGCAGTGTTTAAAACTGTGATCGTATTTTCTACTTTTAGCAATTGTAAAATACATTAAATATAAAGTGTAAGCGTTCGAAAATATTTTTGTGGAATTTAGCTTCATATTGAAATATTTTTAAAGAAGAATTAGTATGCGTTCATTGTATACATACAATCTTTGCTCTTTCTTTAATCTGTCTCTCTGTTAGTTAAGGAAATTATATTAACTATACAGTGGTTTTTTGTTAAAACATTTAGTTAAAAGTTTCTTCGCTTCTTTACCACACAACACACACATAATCCGGAATACACATTAAAAAAGTTTACAAGTTTCCATTAATGGTGGTAAAATTTAATGATAAATAAAAATAAAATATTAACTATTGCACAAAAAGATGGTAAAACTGGGAAAAAAGCAGAAAAATATAGGAATTATTGCTACACAAAAACACATTTTAAAACATTGCAAATATATTTAAGACTATAATTTTTCTTGATAACTGCCAAACGTTTTTGCAACGTCCTAAAGCAATTAACTTTGATTGGAAAATTACTTTTCAGTAGATTTTGAACCCTTGTAATACATCTGGAAAAAGATTTATAATGGAGGCAGAATTTCTTCTTCAATTGGTACGGTATGGGCCAGGGCTTTTTCTCAAGAACTCGCTTCCATTCCACGCTCTTTTTGCTATGGATTTCCACTTCCCTTTCTTCAATATCTGAAAGTCATAAGCAATGGAGTCTGTCCTTCTTAATTTGGGTCTGCCCTTTGCTCTGGTTCCTATAATTTTGTAACTGAATAGTTTATAAGTCAAGGGTGAGGGCTGCCTTCTACAGGTATGGTTCGGCAAATTTCATTCGTTATATTCTTACAAACTTTACAATGTGAATTCTCTTATATAATTCATTGTTGTATCTAGTTATGTCTCCCTTGACCACCGATTTCAACTGCATCAAAAATTTTCACGAGTGCTGACGTTTTCGATAAATAAGGTCTGGATTTATCGCATTCTTGATCAATTATTGTTCAAAGTTTAGAGTGATTAACCCCAAGAGCAAAAATTTGCCCGGCCTAGAGTAGTGCAAACTCCATCTATAGCTAGGTAGAGTTTGCGATCTATTCAAAGCCGGGTATATATATATATATATATATATATATATATATATATATATATATATATATATATATATATATATATATATAGATATATATATATATATATATATAGATATAGATATATATATAGATAGATAGATATAGATATAGATATATTTATATTGAAATTTTCAAAGAACTTTTTCTATCGTTCAATGTTTGATGCATATTAAATGATGATAAAACATTTGATTTTATGTCATTAAACTCGCGTGTGCTCGAAGTGAAGGTGAGATATATATTCCCATTAAAATTCGCATTTAAAGAGAATTCCATTAAAAAGAAGTTATTGTTATATTTATTTATATTTAGAGTATACAAAATTACAAGAGCTACACAAATCATTTCTTAGTTTAGTCTTCTGTGGATCTTCATCTATTTACTTAACATATTATTTCACTTAACTTAAGCATTATTTTTAACCCTAAAGTGGTTGTTTCTTTCGTTACAGTTGAGATCCTGAGTACGATTGTCATTGACTTAAAATATTCGTGACGTCAGATAACGTTTCCTTTGCGTCACATTGTATTGGTAAGGCGTTGTCAATCCGACTTGTCGACGCATTTGTGGCCTACCTTCCAATCACATTCTTCGAGAGGCAGCAAACAAGGCGAAGTTTCCCATCGAATGTCTGAGAATAGTATCGAAGTTCATTTTGTTAATAAAACAATTGCCTATATACGGCAAACATCGGTTTGAGAAGGCATTTTTCATGGATTCAGGCTCAGTTTTACTGTACGGTCACCCTTGGCGCGTTTTTATTTTGAAGCCAAATTTGGCGAACAGAGCCTTATTTTTGTCTCATGTGATTCTCACGAAATGCTCGTCATACAGATGAAGACCAATAAGAATGAAGGTGAAAATTCAATTTTAACAACTCTAGTGTTTACGTCATCACGATGAAATTTAAAACATTTTGTTCCATTTCAGCATTTTATTAGAAATTTTTGCGAGTTAACTTCGTAAGATTTTTTAGTGTGTTTTACAATTTACTTGACAGTTTGGATAATTAAATTCCAGGTTGTATTGCTCTTTTTCATTAATTTAAAATTTTAAATTGAATTTAAAATTACTGTTTAAAATTGTGTCGATACATTCTTTTTTTAGTTTATGTATATGGCATTCTTATAATTTATATTATTACTATAAAATACTATAAAATTTGTCTATACATTTTTAAAATTATTGTTTCTGTATTTAATTTCTTAAAGATATTCTATTTAACAGTTTAATTTGTATTTAATAATTTATATTTATTCTTTTCCGAATTGTTGTTTTATTTTTCATTGTTATTCGTGTTCGGATTCTTCTGGAATTTTCTGATTTGTATTCTGATTTTCTTAAAACTGATATTTACTTTTTCGAAGTTCCCATATTTTCCTTATTCGCATTCGTTTCCGAAGTAATTTCTTTTTTTCAGCTCCCTCGTTCTTTTCGAAATATTTTTGTGAATCAAAATATTTTATCGAAATCAAAATATTTATTCGAAATATTTTTGCGTTTTGTTTTAATCAAAAAATTTTATTGATAATTTTACATATCAACTTTATTATTTTAGCATTGATGTTTAAAATCTATAAATTTGCGTTTTTTGTTAATTTTGTAAAATTACTTGAGTATATTGATAGATACCAATAATGTATGAAATACTTGTCACTATTTCAGCCATTTTTCCTCCCGCCGTTTTTCCCGATCGGAAATTCGCCAAAAGTATGAAGTCATATGGCCTTGGCGACTTTTTTAAAATTTCGCAAAGGGTGACCGTACAGTAAATTTTAACCACATTTTTTATTTATTTATTACATATATTCAGACTTGTAAGCTTGATTCTTGAGATCCGCTTGTAAGTCTTCGTCGATAATATGACAAATAGCACAATGACAGATGTACAAACACAAAAGATAACGAAGAAAACACCCAGGGCCACGGTGGGAATCGAACCCACACTCCTACGCTCTCAAGCGATTAGTGGAGTGATGCTTTGACCACTCAGCCATGGAGCGCCCTTAATAGAATTCTAAATTAATAATTGTAATATTTGCAAACAATCTCTTTTGAATCTTAAGACTATTGCCTTGCTTACGCCAACATTAACATTTTCTTTTTTCTCGTCGTTTCAAATGACAGACGAAATCAATGAAACCGTTGACATTCATGAAGTCGGATACAAGAAGTGGGAAATTGTGGACATCCTTCCAGTCCAGTCCAAGTCTGTTCAAGATGTGTTGAGGTGATACCTGTTCTTGTCGGCACTTAGAGCAAAAAGGAGATCTCTTGCTAACCCCAGAATATGGGAGACTTTTCAAGTGCCCAATGGCAAGTCATTCCAAACATGTTTACTTGTTATTGATGTTTAAACTTGTATTAAATTTTCTGAAATGTAATGTTTTTTTTATTTTTTATTTTTTTAGAAATGACTTTCATTCAAGATTAAAAAGGTAGAGAAAGGAAAAGGATTCAATGATTTTAATACACTAAAAAAAGTTAAAGTTATAAAATTCTGATTCTTAAAAATATTTTTCATTAAATATTATTATTTACTGAGATTAAATAATATCAAAGTTCTGATAGTAAATAAAATATAACTTATATGGAAAATCAAAAGTTCTCTGCTGATTATAAGAAATGAAGTATGTTTCGATAGATTAAATAATTAATTATAAGCGATAAATATATAATATCACAAATAACAAACTAAGAGTTTTTGCTTCTTGAATATATGAAATTAGATAATGCATTTGTGCCTAGTGGAAATTTTCATTCACGTTAATAAAAACACAATTATGTTTATCTTAAATGAATTTTCTTTAGATAATTTCAAACTTATGAATAGTATAAAGTTTACGCTTTTAAAACGATGTTCATTAAGTGAATTAATGTATAATTTTCAAAATAAACTCCCTTTCAATCTATATATTTATATATATTCCATTTGAAAAATGAATTATTTGAATTTGATTACTTATAATATAACATATGAATATAAAGAGATATATTAAGAGAATTTTGAATGTTATTTATGTGATGTTAATGTCAAAAATCAAAAAATATATGACAGGATGAGCTTTTATTAAATTTTCAACAAAATTTATTGTTAACACACCTTATATTAGAAGTTTTGAGATAACATTTCATTGAAATTATTATCTGAATGTGTATCAATATGCAATTTGAATTTCAAAAGAATGTGAATTTAACACCTTTTTATAACCTTCTGTAGTGTTATTTAAATTTCCGATTCCTTTCCCAGAATTTATGAAAATTTTGATTTTTAGATGATGTTAATTTATTTAAATTCAATTTTAACCTAATTTTTAATTTATAAGTTATAAATTGATGGAAAGAAAGAGTTTTTTGACTAGTTATATCACCAGTTCACACACACACACTCACTAAAAATCTTATGGCTTCAGTAATGAGCGCGTACCATTAATGACATATTTATTGAATACAGAAATAAAAATTAACCTGTCCTAAAGTTAAAGACATAAAACGAATCAGATTAAAGAGTAAAAATATGCATTTGGAAAAACATATTTACTGACTAACTAGAAAGGAATAAAAATATCTTAAACAGCAAGTTATGTAAACATATAAGATTGGATGATACAATAGTTTTGAATTATTTACGATTATGTTTATTCTAATAAACTATAATTTTTGTAAATATTAAATAAGATTGAGAAGTTGAAGACTGTCAAGGTAAATAAATATTGATTTGAAACATAATTCACTTAATTCATAGCTTCTTATTCTCTTCATTTAGTTAATTTTGAATTGTGATTTTTTCACTTATGAGGTTAAATTCCTTTTATTACCGATTTTTTTAATTTTGCCAAATAAGCTATAAATTAGCCAAAATTTCATTTCTGTAACTTTAATTTCCCTAAAAATTCTTCAAGAATTTTAAAAGTTTGGTAATAGAATGCTAACACAAATAAATATAAATGAAAATAGATATAATTACGAGGAATACTTTGAATAGTTTCTCTAAAATGACATTTTAATATACTTTACATTTTGCAGAACTTCCAAGAAAGACATTAAAATTATATTTTGACATAAAACACAATTGATTACATGAAACATTTAAAAATATTACAATGTACACTATTCTCAATCACTTTAAAATAACAATTTTGAAAACCGTTTGTTCAAGTAAAGAAAAAAAAAGGTGATCAGGTGATGCAGAATATTTCGAACAGTTTTCATAATTTTACATGTGCTATCTTGAAATTATTTGTTGGCATAGAATAGTTTAAATAAAAATTTTAAGAAAACGTCCTTTAAATCATTTTTTTGAATATTCAGCGCCTATCTGAGGGTGGACTTCTCTATCTGCTGGTGCTGGCTCCGGATGGCGATCCGATTCACGTGCACGGGGATGGGCACGACGATCTTGGGAGCGTTCGGGTTCGTGGGGGTCCTGCCCGCCATGATGCCCGCTTTGACACGCTTCCACTTGGCGCGCCGATTCTGAAACCAGATCTTCACTTGCACTTCGCTCAGCTTCAGGGAGTGCGCGATCTGGGAGCGCTCCGTCAGGGAGAGGTACTTCTTGGAGTGGAACTCCTTCTCCAGCTCTAGCAGCTGCTCGCTGGTGAAGGCCGTCCTCTTCCGGCGCCCCTTCACTTCACTTCCCGAGCAGTGAGCGGTCTCCGGATCAGAGGACTCGTGGGAGCTGACTGAAGACAGTTCACCTGGAAAAGGCCTTTGGTCAGTAATACATGGTATGAGATACCTTGAACGACAAAATGTAATGTACACTAATACCATAAAAGACAAACTATATCGAATAATAATCAGTGATGAAAATTGTCCACATCAATTATCACTGTAAGAAACGAGAGAAATTTCAAGTATTGAATATAATGATACATGTTCCTCAATAATAACAGCAAGTCAGTTCTGGCACGATTTCAATTGTTGTTTTCTAATCATGTTTTTTCTTTGGAAAAAGGGAAATTTGGATTTTGTTTTCTCAGTAACATGTTAATACCACGTGGTATGAAGTAATATAGATGTCATCTTTTTATAATAATTATTGAGATATCAATACTTTTTATATAATAATTTTTCATAAAAGCATAAATAATTACATGAAATTCCGGTTTGTAGCACTTGAATATGTTTTTGCAAATGTAGACATTACAAAAATGAAAAAATTCAGAAAACTCAAACAGACATGAATTCCAGATATGACAGTAAAACATTCATCTGCTTTTATTCAACTATGGATAGTTGTTGTTGTTACTTATGACACTTGAACAAGACAAGCTCTTTAGCCGACGGCTGCGAAATTAAGTCATAAGGGTGCGTTTTTCGTTTAATCAGAGCACCACGAAAATGAAAGTACGACTTTGCTCTAAGAATCCTCCAGAAGATGGCTCTCTAAGAATCTTCCACCAGAGGATCAACTCTCTCAATTTTGATTATAATCTGAGATTTTGATAATTTCCAGACCATGACACCCATGGGATAACTGCTCAACAACCGACCACAGGACATTCGATTTCACAGATTTACTGAGCACGTCTATCTCATGTACTCGGTGGATCTTTGGTGGCATTGGGAATCGGACCCAACTTTTCCGGACGGAAAGCGGACGTAACCACTAGGCTACCACAGATTGTAATTTCATTGATTGTAAGGAAACATTCCTTTATACTACTGCATCCCTACTTAGAGTATTATGTAAAATCTAAATGACTTAGAGAAAGATAAATTTTTTTAAAAATTCTGTCCTCCAGCTTGAAGTAAAATGAATATGCTCTCGATTTCCTCCATAAGTAAACAAAGTATAAATAAGTAAAAAGACATTTAAACGAAACCTCAGCTGCTCTCTAATTGTATTTAGACATCCTTATATTTTTATATTAGTAAATGTAGATTGTCTGGCTAAAAATGTAGCTATTTTTTTAAACAAGATTGATGTTAACATTGTGATAAATTACATTCACATAATTTTTTATGGATCATTTAAAGTTCTGCTATTCCTTACAGCAAAAATTTCTTCCATATTATTGCATTGGGCACATGTGAAATGTTTCGCAGAAATATATTATTTTTGAAAATTAGAAATCGTGTGTAAGTTAGAAAGGTTTATTGTAACTTTATTTGAATTAGCAGCATTGTCTTTACTCGTGGAAGTATAAAAATATTCGTCAAATAGTACCAGACAATTTTATAAGCAGTCTGGATCAAAAATAATTGCCAGTTTCGAAAAAAAGAAACATCTGCCCAGTTTTGACCAATTGCCGTTCTGATACTAAGAAATCGTAACATTTGGAGGTAGCACACAACATGGAACAATAAAAAAATTCTTACTATCTTGCCAAACTATATTTAAAAAAAGTTACCAATTGTTGAAAAAAAAAAGAAATATTTACCTAGTTTTACTCTACTACCGTTCTTGTATTTGGAAATAATACATATGAAAATGACACGTGGAATATTTTTTCTTCTCCTATCCCACAATTTGCCTTTCGTATTTGCTTGTTTATTGTGTAATGTTTCTAACAGAGGGCTCAAGTGTTCAAGTGAGGTTAGAATTGCAAAGCAAGCATGACTTTGGGAAATACAGTCCAGTGTTGACTAAAGTGGCGTCCTACAAGGATGAGATCAGACGGAAACCGAAAGTATAGCAATGGACTACATTAATACAAAGTGTTCAAGTGAGGTTAGAATTGCAAAGCAAGCATGACTTTGGGAAATACAGTCCAGTGTTGACTAAAGTGGCGTCCTACAAGGATGAGATCAGACGGAAACCGAAAGTATAGCAATGGACTACATTAATACAAAGTGTTCAAGTGAGGTTAGAATTGCAAAGCAAGCATGACTTTGGGAAATACAGTCCAGTGTTGACTAAAGTGGCGTCCTAAAAGGATGAGATCAGACGGAAACCGAAGGTAGCAATGGTCTACATTAATACAAAGAGAACTTTACAAAAATAAATTCTGCGTCCTACTAATTACCCAATACTAAAATAGAGAGGAAGCAAATGTTACTGAAAAGTGTTCTTTAACTTTGTTGGCATATTCTTGTGGAAAGCTTTTGCTTGATGCAAATAAAAAACGGAAGAAAATATCCTCACTTAAATTTTATGCTCGATATAGCAGATCGCTCGATTGAAAGAAAAGAGACACTTAATGAGAGAAAGTGGGATGTCAGAAATATTTCCCAATCCCGTACGATCAAGTGAAAGACACATTTCAGAAATGGTTGCTGACACTAACAAAAATGGGTGCTCTCGAGGCCATGCAATGACAGTATTACTAGAAAACAAAGATTTTATACAACAGATGGGAAAATAAAATGATATTTTTGTTCTCGTATTCTTGTTTCCAAACTGAATTTTTATTGGATAGTTATTGTAAAAGCTTCCAAGCCACAAATCCTAGGTTGTGTCCTCGGGTTGGGAAAGGTCAATTCAGGCTTTCATTCCTTCGGTGGGTCTGTAGCAGGAAAGGCCAAGCTCCTTGAAAGTCTGAACCAATTTTCAAAATTTGAAATTTTTCGAGAGCTGCAATTAAATACGTATTTAAAAGGTATGTAAAAAGGTATTAAAACTTTTTTAGAAATTATATTTATGGAATCAATCATAAATAGAAGTACAAAATATGTGTATTGAATTTAAATATTAAAAACTAAACACATTTATTTTACTTCTCTTGATAATTCTTTAAAATTCGGCAATTAATTGGTGACAGGTACTTCTTAGTAATTCTTTGAGATGTTGGTTAGTTACTACTGATCGGATTTTGGATTTGACGAATTTTAAGGAGTAATAAAATGATTCACATAAGTACGTTGTTTCGAATATTGAAATATTTAGAAAAGCAGTCGTTTTTGATTCAGGATACTTAGATTCTGGTTCAAATTTCCGAAATTCAGTAATCGACGTCGACTTATATTGTAGAACTTGATCTTCTCTCGAATACATTTATCGAGAGCCAAAAAAGTGAACTCTGGTACATTTATTGAGAGCCACGAACTATCCTTCAAAGAGCCGCCGGTTGGCCACACCTGGTCTGAAAAACTGAGTAAAGTGGGTAATCGGTTAACGAGCACAATCCATTACAAGACTATGTCCGAACTGTTCGTTAACGGATCATTGATTTACCACAGATGTTTTTGTGATTGAGACACTAAAAATTTAATTTAAAAAGGACAATTTCTTAGTAAGTTTATAATTTCCTAGTATGTTTATAAAAAAATAATACATATTTATGTTCATTCTTGCATATTAATTAGTCCTTTTTATTTTTTGTTTACATTAAAGAACATGTCCAATGCTGTCTGCTTTTTTCTCTTTTTAAAGACTTTCTGGAAGTGATCAATATCATTGTTGTTGCAAAGATTCCTAACCTTACTGATATCAGCTTGGTCTGCAAACCATTCTAAGACCACTGCTCTGACATCCTCCAACTTCTTCATCGAATGATAGGAGAGGGAGGGGTTGCTCAAAATAGAATCATTCAAAACTGAAACTGATGGTCTACTTTGGTTATATAAATATTCTACTGGGAGAAATGTTTTTCAGTATAGAACTTTGAAACTTAATAGGCAAGCAATATAATTCAAGAGTCATGAAAAACGATTTTTCATCCGTTGGGTTTGACAACCCTGCATATCATGCTCTGAAAGCCGCGAAGTGTTTGTAAGAATTCGTTTGAGTTCGTTATCTGAATATGTGTGCGATGTCCGAAAACAAAAATCTTTCGTGAAAGTGTTCGCTGCCCGATTTGTTCGCAGTCCGAACTGTTCGTTAACTGATCATTGATTTACCACAGATGTTTTTGTGATTGAGAAACTAAAATTTTAATTAAAAAAGTACAATTCATAGTAAGTTTATAATTTCCTAGTACTTGCATATTAATTAGTCCTTTTTATTTTTTGTTTACATTAAAGAACATGTCGAATGCTGTCTGCTTTGTTCTCTTTTTGAGACTTTCTGGAAGTGATCAATATCATTGCTGTTGCAAAGATTCCTAACCTTACTGATATCAGCTTGGTTTGCGAGCCATTCTAAGACCATTGCTCTGACATCCTCCAACTTCTTCATCGAATGAACGAAGAAGGGGGGAATGCTCAAAATAAAATCATTCAAAACTGAAACTGATGGTCTACTTTGGTTATAAATATTCTACTGGGAAATTTTTTTTTCAGTATAGAACTTTGAAACTTAATAGGCAAGCAATATAATTCAAGAGTCATGAAAAACGATTTTTCATCCGTTGGGTTTGACAACCTTGCATATCATGCTCTGAAGCCGCGAAGTGCTTGTAAGAATTCGTTTGAGTTCGTTATCTGAATATGTGTGCGATGTCCGAAAACAAAAATCTTTCGTGAAAGTGTTCGCAGTCCGAACTGTTCGTTAACCGATCACCCACTGAACCTAGCATGCTTGGGAAATAAACACTGGGGGTTTCTCCCTATGCTGACCAACTATGCTTATACCTATATGCTTTGCACCCAGGGCTTTGGGTCAAGAACACAGTAATAGGCACTGTAGGCCCAGCTCCCCCCCTACCGGCTGTCATGCCACTGAGTTTAGTTTTTTTAATTTAATTAGTGTAGAAACAATAATACATTTGCTATTCTAGCAACCATTTCTGTAATTTCTTTCTCATTAACTTATTTCATCGGAGAAAAGGCAACTTTAAGGAAAAAATATGCTTTCTTTTTAAGGAACATAAAAATCAATACTATTCATATTCTGACTGCAAATTAGTGCATAGCTAATTTTATCATAAAATTGTTCATCGAAACTGTTTATTTTTCTTTCATTATATAACAGGAAAATAAACTATTCAGTGATTAGAGAGACACTGATATGGAGTTAAGATTTCTTAGGAGAAATCTAGAGAACTATTTTTAGAGTTCCTGCGAATATTGTAGAAGATATATTTCGCAGATTCCTGGAAAATAATCATTCAAATATACGAAATAGTCTGAAATATCAATAATTAGAATGAGTATATAAGAAAACGTTTTAATTTTGGAAATTCTGATTTCAATTCATTATTAACTTTTATTTAGCAAATACTGTTAGGAACGAGGAATTTTATGCAAAATAATTTTTGATAACTTTTTATGTGTATATAGGATATAAAATATACATTCATCATATGTTATATACCGTAGACGCTCGTTTTTACGTAACTCTCATTTACGAACGCCCACGTTCTTTAGAACTAGTTCTAGTCCATACCTTGATACTGTTGGCACAGTAATAATTTTAACTCTTATTTAGAAACTAAAATTTTGAGAAATCTCTTTTTTGCAAACTTTCGTTTCTGAAAAATAGTTTTCTTTTCGTTTATATATATATATATATATATATATATATATATATATATATATATATATATATATATATATATATATATATATATATATATATATATATATAGTTAATAGTATAATTTATAGAAATTAAATGTCAAAAGTAGAATATCAGATGGAAGACAACACATTGAAATATTATAGCATTGAAATATTAAATGGAAAACGATATATTGAAATATCAAATGGAAAATAACACATTGAAAAAATACAATGAAAAGAATTACATTGAAAACACTTTAAAGAAAGATAAATATAAATGGAATAAAGTACCAATATGGCCTATTATAGTACCTATACATCTGATTTTGCATTTATATATATATATATATATATATATATATATATATATATATATATATATATATATATATATATATATATATATATATATATATATACAACACCTGAAAACTTGATTCTATCTTGAATAATGAAGCAACACGTGCAACCATTTCGGAAACAATGTTCGAAGATATATGGATATCAGACATTTAATTGTGGGACAGAATTGTGGTGCCGGATTTGTTTTGAAGAAATGTTCTCATTTTCGGAAGGTAATGAGTTCGAATTCCCGGCTGATCGAGGATCCGTCTTTTTTGCACAAGGCAGCAGGGGAACGTTAAAACTGGACGTTGCCGCAATGTCCTCCAAGTGAAGGGACACATCTGGGAGTCTTCTACTTTGTCCCTGCTTCAAAATCCCGAAGACTTCATACAACTGCTTCTGTCTAACTGGTGAAGCCCCACTCAGGACTCTGTACAGGGAAGCATGCTCGTGCAAAACATGAAGAAATGTAGGACATTGAAAGTGCTTATAAAATAAGGAGTGAGAGCGAAAAAGAATTTCTAGATATAGAACAAGAAAATGATGTGGAAGAAAGACCGCCTGCAAAACAAGTAGCTGAGTGAGTAACAGGGCTAAGGTATTTTTTGGGGGAAAAAACAGCGAAATGATATTATGCGATGAAAAAAATGGAAAAATATATTTCAAAGAATGTAGTTTTTAAATAGAAAGAGAAATTTTATATGCTCTTGTTTCACCATTATCATGACCATAATTTTCTAATTATTGTTCAGTAGTTTAATGGGAAACTGAAATATTTATACGCATCTTTAATGCAAAAATAATTTTAAAAAATTCCCCAGCATTATTTTTAATTCAAAAATGCTACATTATACAAATGCATAACCATATTATACGAAAACTATAAGGAAACAAAAGCCTTCTTATTAAGAAAACCTTGTTTCTTTTATATCATTCATATATTGCTCTAAATCATTGAATCGAAATAAAAAATTAATAACAATAGTAATGATCTATAAAATGGACAAAAGTAACTCTTTATGTAGGTAAGTTATATATAGACATACATATAATCATCCCATAATACATTATACCGACAGTACAGTAATGATACAAGGCGTTAACCATGCTTTTCAACTTCTGGAAGATTTTATTTTACTACAGTTTTTCAGCAATATTTGTGTGTTACAATTCTATAATAATTTGAATTTCATTTATCCTTGTGGAAGCCATTCAGTACAACCAATTTCTTGCACTTGCAAAATGTTCTGTGAATGCCGGATTTTATTGAAGATCCTCTTTAGCAAACTGCCGGGCAAGGTATTCATCCTAATATTTTGTTTTATTTCAGTAATTAAAATAATGTTATGGAAAATTATAGGAAAACCAATTTTTTGTAAGAATAATTTAATATTTACCTTTATTATATGAACAGGAATTAATCTCTGAAATTCCTGGAATTGGGACGTAAGTTAAAAAATTATTTTTCAAATACTCACTAGAAAAATTGCTCAAAGATGCAGCATAAAAGGAGTTTTTTTATTTTTGTAGAAATAATGTAAAATATCCAAAGAATGCTATATTTTCTGAACAGAAACTTGAATAGTTTTTTTTTTAATATTCGAAGTAATGAATATAAAGATTCAAATCAATAATATTTCAAATAAATAATAAATATACAACTGCATTTTTTATTATTTTTTTAATCATATCACATTTTTTATCAGTGCCAAGATTCTTCACCATGACACAAAAAGCATACTCTATAGATTGGGTTGCATATCATTTCTTAAAACCCATATCGATAGAATATTGTAATTTTTCATTAATTATCATGATTGCAAATGTTTATTTCTCACTCGACAGTTTACATTTACGATGAGGTCCTACTGGGGATATTTCTAGAATGTCATAGCATCATAATTGTACCAAATGGTTATTTTCTGGAATGCCTGGGGTTGTCTCTTGAGGATTTATACAAGATTCCTACGCTTGTTTTTGATTTTCTGAAAGTGAGTGGACTCGTGAATCTCGTCTACCATACTCCTTGAAAAAATATATATATATCAAACTAAAAACTAAATAGATCCGGTGAAGGCACTGCAGAAGTACACTGAATAAATACGCAATTGAAAACGTCACAAATATTTAATAACAGAAAAAAATAACAAATACGTTTTGCCGATTAAATCGACCCGAGCTGAGAAACATAGTTCTCCTACAGAAGCTAGCAAAAACAAAAGTGCGACTACAAACTATATAACAAATACAAGTTGCAAGGCCAGAGGGCGTTCAAGCAGGACCAAGTGGGTTGCTGCGGATTGATATTTTCCACACTCCTAGACATGGAGATTAGTAACAACAACTTTGTTGTGAATTTTAGTTGATACTTGTGAAATAAGTCCTATGCTATGGCAGCATCTATACATTTCACGCGTGTACCGGCCGATGGCTGAGTGATGAGCTTTCCTGATTCCTGGACTGTTGGTCCAGGGTTCGAATCCCGGTTCTGGTATATATGTTATTTTTCTTTCCCCCTCTCTCTGTGCGTTTCCTTGTCCTCCCTGCTGAAATGATAAATGAATGTAACCCATCCTATGAACGGGTTCGTGGTGGAGTGACGTGGTTCATGCTCCTTCCCTCCATGGTTCACAGGTGCCCACCGAGTAACGATCAATGAGTAGAGTTTTCCGGCCTTGCTGTAATGAAGAGTGTTAGAAAAGGAACGAAACATTTCACATGCGTTTCTGCTGACTGTATCCTGATGCATACTTACAACTATTGAATGAAAACAGTAGAAAGTTTGTAGACAAATACACAATGAATCACTGATAACAAATTGTGTGTGTTACAGTCTACATTCTAAATAATTTTATGTTCTCTCAAGACTTGCTAGCGGTCATATTAAGTGCCTCACTTTCAACGAGGGCAGGAAAACTTTCGTCACCTGCACCAAGTGCCAAAATCATCAGGCTTCTCCTGAGCATCTTTTGGATTGCATGGGTCTCTCTAGGGAGGATCTCTTTAGCAATCCTCTTTTAGTCTTCGACTTCCTTACAGTCAACGAACTCGTGGATCTAGTCTGACTCCGTCAGACATGGAGGATAAGCAACAACAACAACAAATAATTTTAAGAATGGATGGCCGGGTTAAATAGCATTAAGGACAATGTGCTATAGGACCCCAATTCATTAAATACTTTCATAGAGAGAAAAATAAATACAAGTACTTAAACAAGGCTTCCAAAGGAATTTCAAATCCTAGAAATGTGTCTGGGCTACGAATAATTCCAACCTAATTGTTCAGAAAGAAGAGTTATCTTACATTCATATTATTTCATGTAAAATGGTACTTATATTTTTAAATATTTTAGTTGTTACTTTCGATTCACATAAGTTTCATGAAACAGAATTTTATGCATTACTTTATGATGCCCGCTCGTTTATGTTACCTTACTGTTACTTTTATTTATTTACTTATTTATTTATTTATTATTATTATTTTTTTGTAAATTTCAAATTTAATTATTGATAAAATATATTAAATATATACTTATATGATTCACTGTTTTATATACTGTAAATTAAAAAAATTAAATTAATAAAAAATTAAATTTTATGATGAGTCATTGCTTATGAAATTTTGAATACAGAATTAAAAATGATTTTACTGGAAAGGGAATACTCGAAAATAATTTCTATTTTTCAACAGCATGTTTTTTACAAATTTTTGATTCTAACATTTCGTTTAAAAATCTCTCAGTCCTATTTCATAAAATATTTAATTTTAAAATGAGCTCTTAGATCTTAAACTACAATCCCCCATAACACTTACTCTTGTATAGCACTTATGATGTAGTTTTTAGAAAATATCCGTGAATCCTATAAAATCGCATATCAAATTTTCACACAACTGCATAAAGTACTTTGCAATTTATCTAATTATAAGTTTATCTTATGATGTCTCATAGTTATTCATCATATGGCAACTGTTTTCATATAAAAACTCTTATTGCATCTCTACACCAACTTTTGCATTCATTTGCTGAGGAAAATTTTATTTTTTACTCTACTAATCCCAATTGCAAGGCTGTTTGCAAGTCATTATTAAATCACTGCAGAATCTTTAGGAAGCGTTGATCATCAGAAGAAGGATGATGTCGTTGATTGCCGAAAAAATAATATCATATCATGCTCCGATGTCATAAGTCTACAACACAGTTGATTTCCCTGTGCTAATCGGACATACAGAATTTGCTTTCATGTTTTGATCCAGATTCGACATGAAATCAAAAATAAATTGAGGGAAACAGAAATAATTTTGCAAAACATTACCACATTAAAATAAAAAGCATCATATCGGATTAATATTATATTTCTTCCAGTAAGAACAACACTTTAAGGCCTATAAATACCTTTCCTGAAAAAGATATGTATATCCCTCCCAGAATGAAAATATTCGATTTTAATAATTAAAAGCATTGTGAGAAACATGGTTTTAAAATCCCATTTGCAAATTAACAAGTATAATAAAACAAAACAAAAAGATTGAATTTTAATGTAAACCGAAAAACACCAAAATGAATACTTGGGAAAGTAAGTATTTTCTAACAATTCAAAAGCTAAATCTACAACTAAATTTAAAAAATGAAATACCAAAACCCTAAAAAATAGTACAGAATTTTGGTACACTTTTATAGCGATTATGAATAAAATAACTAATTTAAATTTTAGTTTAATCAACAAAAAGGCTCTGTTCATCGTTTGTCATATAAACATGTTGCCATTTACTAGGAAATAATGGGTGCTTTTTCACTGAGTGCGTCGCAAATGAAATAGCAGGGATCTACTTTATCGCTTTCAATAACATGAGAGTGATTTAAACAAACTACAAGGACAATAACATAACACAGGGAACATAAGAGGGATAAAAATATTTTCAGGTAGTAAATGTTTGGTTAAAAGAATGCAAAGTTTATAAATAATATGGACTTTTTTATAATGAAAACTAAATAACAGAAAAGTTGAATAATGCTAAAATCAATTTCATATAATATGAAAATCCTATTCAGACTACCATTTATAAAATCTGCGTAATCATTTGACATCATATGGTGGATACCCTAACATCTGAAGGAACACATAAGCGTTCACCTCAATTTGGACTTTTTCACAAACATTGGGCCCTATTCACAAATCGCAAAGGTGAAAGCCCTGGAAATTCCCAAACATATGCCTCAAATAAATAAGCATGTCGAAAGTAGTGGAAAGACAATGCTCTTGAAACTTTCACAACAAATAACATTATCTTACCTTATTGTTCTTGTACCCTCTACAACAAAGAGTATTGTCTTTCTACAATGTTCTTGTATCTTCTACAATGAAGAGCAGTGTATTTCCATAATGTTCTTGCACCTTCTCCAACAAACAGCATTGTCTTTCTACAATGTTTGTGTACCTTTTACGGCAACAAACATTGTTTTTCCAAAAGACTCTTGTTCCTTCCACAACAAAGAACATAATCTTTCCAAAATGCTCTTGTTCCTTTCACAACAAAGAACATTGTCTTTCCACAATGTTCTAGTACCTTCCACACACGTTAAGTATTTATTATTTTTCTTCCCGGATTAAAACCTGAAAATAGATTCAGATACTGGCTTTGTTTTTGTAATTAAAAATTCCTTTTAACTTAATATAAAATTACCGATCCATTCGATAATTTTTTTAAAAAGATTTCATTTTAAATATTCAAACAAAACTAACAAAATAATTAAGTACCCACGTGATATCCATAATTTACACTAGTTAGTTAAAGTAACAAAATAAGTAGTACCACAATATAAAAAACCTACTGGCTCTGAAAATAAGTTATATATATATGTATACTACTAAAACTCAGTGACATGACAGCCCATGTTTGCCAAGACATACAGAGTCCATCTTTGTTTTCTTGACCGAGAGGCTCTAGGATGCAAAGCATATGTCGATGGGTTGTCAGCCTAACGCGAAACACTCACTGTTTAGTTCCCAAGCATGCTTGGTACTTAGCATATCGTCCCACTGAAGGCATGAATGACTAAGTCGACCTTGCCCAGCCCGAGGATCGAACCTCGGACTTTTGCCTTGGGAACGTGAAATGCTACCACTAAGCCACCGGTATTACACACACACACACACACACACACACACACACACTATATATATATATATATATATATATATATATATATATATATATATATATATATATATATATATATATATATATATATATATATATATAATTCCTTCAGAGTCCAGATCCGTGTCAAATTGTTAAAGTAATAAAATAGGTGGTAACACACTAAAAACTACTGACTGATACTGGTAAAATAATTTATATAAAGAAAACATGCTTATGAAAGAAAGACTAATGAAAGAAAATGTTATCACTAGGTCAACCTATTTGGAGGACTTCGAAAACCTGTGAGTTCATCCCTTCAGCGGGGTTTTCTTCATCTGAACTCGTATTATAGGAGTCTACCTCTTCTCCTGTCTGAAAAACTCCTACACTTCAACTTTGCGATTTTATAGTCCTCAGGATCCGGGCTTGAATAATGAGCGGAGTCTTTACTAGCGGCATGGAATTCAGACTCCCACTTCTGCCTTTTCTGTAACTGATTCTCTAGTCTGGAACCTCGTATGTCTTCAATTTTGTCCCCTATCTCTCTGGAACCGGCTTCCCACAAGTCCTGCGCTAGAGAAGTCCACTTCTTGGAAGGTGCAAAGGGAGGAATAATACGGGATACAATATTACAAAAAATAAAAAAAAACATTCCACACACGTCGTGTTAAAATGGGTAATTTAATTAATTAACAAATATTAAGAGAGGAATAATACGGTATACAATCTTACAGAAGAAGGACATGTAAAAAAAATTTCCAGGCTGGTGGAAATATGGGTAATTAAGTTAATGAACAAAAAATTATCCAGCCTGTGAGTATTTTAAAAAAACTGCATATGATTAATGTTATTGCTTACTAATGGCCGGCCATTTCTGCCACATGTAATCATTCAAGCATTATTTGTTGATGCGAGCATTGAGTGCGTATAGCAATGATGTTACCAAAAATGATCTCATCATACTTTATAAACTGAGTTCAAGTAGAGGAATTTCAGACTTGACTAGTCAATCCCCAGGGTCAAACCTGCTTATTGGGGGGACTCTTTTCTGGACCTTAGGATTCATAAACTTTCACATAAAAGGTATTGCCACCGCAACCTGTTTTACATGCTCCAACCGCCATTGGTAGACACTGCGATCTTCGGCTTTTTTCTGGTGTCGAACTAAAAATATTTTTGACACGAAACGACACCTTTACCATTCTTGACCACATACACATGAGAAATTTGTTTTTCCTTGAATTTCTTTACAGACTCCATTTTTGTTGAGAACATTTTCAAAAGTAAAATCTCGAAGTCTAATATTTATTGTTATTATTATTACCGCATAAAAGATGAAAAAGATTGCAAATTGATGTGTTCTGAAAACACATTTAGTATATTATACTTCTTCAGATAGGAAAGATTTTTCAGGTTAAATCAAACAATAGATATTTTTCTATTTCCGTTTTTTCAGATATGACCACAATTTAACTATAAATTTGTTTTATTTATTATGTTTTAATATAATCTAGGATAAATCTTTTTTTCCTGAGGCAAATGCACGTGTTTTTAACACTAGGCAAAAATACATGCACATTGGTTTCGTCAAGTAATACTTTAAAATATTATTTACAGGCTTATTTAGGATTATTCAGGCATTTTTCTGCCTACATTAAAATAGGTTTAAAAATATTTTTTCGAGAAAATTTCCTGGCTCTTACTTGAGGATACTTGAAAACAAAATTTATATTTTTCAATAATTTTGCTATTTATTCAGAAATAATAACAGAATTTATGGATCTCTGTAAATTTACAAACATTTTTTCTTTCAGGTTTATGATCATAATTTAACATAATTTTTTAATTTAATGCTGGAATAAAAGACTTTATTTGGCACTGAAACTAATTTTCTCAGTAAAACTAATTATCAAATGATGTTTTTAATTTAAAAGTGTTTTTTTATATATAAATTAGCATTTTAGCATGAATTAAACTTAAATATTTCTAATAAAATATTAAATTTTTGACTAATCTACTAGTTTTTAGAACATATTCTAAATCTACAAATAATGAACCACATTATTTTTTAACTCAGAAAAAGAAAATAATTTCTGATATTGATTAATATTTATAATTTGTAATGATTTTCAAAAGCATTTTTACATTTCCATAAAAATAAAAATAGTTTTATTGAAAAGGTACTTGAAATTGATAAATCAATGGTTCTTTTAAGAAATTCTCCTTTATTAATTTTTATATAATTACATATTACATTTTAACAAGTGAATATTGAAAATAATTATTTTTATACAATAATTTGACTTAATAAAGTTACTATATGATTCAATTAATTGTTTAAAAAATGCTCATTTTTTAGTATTTATATACATTTGAAATTATAGGTTATATATATTCATGGAAAGAATATTAGTAGAGAAAAATTTTATATCAGAAATTTTATTGAAAAAAAGAAATTATAAAGAATAAATTAGATATTTTTCCTGCCATGTCAATGGAAGTTAAAAAGTTGTATTAAAAAATTATTATTTTCTCCCTCAGTGAAGTTTAAAACAATACTCACCCTAAGGGATTAATTTAGTAAACTAATGCCTTTTTACTTACATTGTAAAATTTCTTTAAATAATACAAAGACAAAGAAAATTGTGAATGACACATTTGTATATAAATATTTTTAAAGATGATTTATTATTGCAATTTAAATATTAATGTGAATTTAAAGTGCTATTTTTGAGTGAATTTTATTATAATCTAACATGTGAACATAAAATAAAAGGAATCAAATATACATTCAGCTTTTACTTGGGATGTAAAAAGTAATAGCAACTGCATAACGATCAGAACAGCTCTTTATAAAGTAAAAACTGAAAGAAACATATTCGGTCATGAGACGCTCATGATGAGTGTTGCATGAATCTAGAATAATACATTAAAATAATAATGGGAAAGAAATAAAAAAATTTGAAGCTGTTAAGTATAAAACTACTAATAATACTAAAATTTAAAAAGTGTGAATTAATACATTAAAAAATTAAAAGTACGAAAAACACTACTAAAATAAGTTTATACCGTTGGAGATTGATTAAAAACTTCGATCACATTGGTACATGTGTTGCTTATTTTTTTAATAATAAGTACTGAATTTCTCTGTAACCATGACCTAATGTAAAATCTAATTATATAAGGTGCTCTTGCCAGTATGTTTCAAAAAGGGGAATGTGTGTGGCAGTTAAACGACTGAGTTGGTCGCTGTTGTTATTATGTGTTCTGTCCAGTAATTTTAAAATATTTTAATAAATGTTATTCCCCTGCATAAGATGTGTTTTGTTAGATTTTTTAAAAGAATTATTTCTGCATATATCTACCTCATTCTCCTGAGTTTATACTCTGCACGTCTTTACACAGACAAATACGCCATAATAAATTAATAACAGCGGATGCATAGCGATGAGAAACTGTATTAAAATACAAGAAATAAAGAAAAATCATTATTATAATGCTAAATTGTGTCCAGAAATGAATCAATGAATACATTAAAATTAAAATAAAATGAAGAAAATAGAAATATTATTTTGCTTTACATCTCACTATGTTCTTCCATTATACTGAGATACACGAAAAAGAAATACAGCCATTCTTAACTTATAAAGCATTTTATCTGTAGTTCAAATAAAAATGCTGGATCTAATGGATTGCAAAGTAATGCATCAGAAGTGAGGGAAATGCCATTAGTGTAAATTTTTAGTAAACTTGGCAATCGCTGAAAAATTGTAAGTGAATGAAAATTATGAAATATATTAAGATACCAAAATACAGGGGACCATTTGCCAAGCCGTGTGCGGCAATAAGGAAGAATATGATACATCAAATGCAAGAGATGGCAATCCGCGAATCTTGAGCATTTCTTGTAAGAATTCATCAGTAAAAGATCAAAGAAAACTGAAAAATCCATTATGATACAAACAGAGACACAGCCAGTTTAAACTTAACCTCATTTGGGAAAAAATTTAATAAAAATCGAATTTTTTTTTGTGTGTATTATTGTATTATTATTAAGACTAAAACAATACAAAGATACGTAAAGAAATATTGCCAATTCTATATTCAAGCAACATTTGGAAATAACTTAATAACATTGAATGTAAGGAGGTAAGATAACACATAAAGCTGAGCGAGGAAACACGGCTAATCTGATGTTCGGCTGCGTCTGTTGATAATAATGTATAATGTTTTAAGACCTTCGAGTACTTTAAGAGCAGTACTTCAAGATATGCAAAGTCAATTCCTTAAATCAGGCGGCTTTTAATAATGAATTAATAATAGCAAATACATGAGACTTAAAACAAAGATACAAAAGCTTCTATTGAAGTAAAAGCCACGAATGGACCTGATTTCAGGAATATGTAAATATCAAACAGTCCTTTTTTTTAACTCAAAACGAAATTATTCGAATAAAAGATTTATGAATTTCATACCCTCTCAGTTATCTTTCTTTTATTTCCTATAACTTTGAAATCAATATTTGAGTACTTAATTAAACAGCTTCGATTTAAAACTTATAAGCTTCAGAAGATTGTTGAATAAAATAAATCACTTAATGCAGGAAAATGTTATTATTATACGAATAAACAAAACTATAAAATTATTTTTAAATAAAATGTAAGAAAAATTATTTTTCCAAGGTCAAGTATATATGGATTGTGCTGAATGCAAGCAGGTTGAACATTAAAAATATTAAGAAATTAAAATATGTTATTCCCGTTGTTAATTGTAAGCTTAAAGCTGTATTTTATATAATTAAAGTTATATAAAATACAGTTTTAAGCTTATAATTAAATTACATTACGTATATTAATTATTGCTTTAAGCATATAATTTATCTATGCAATGTAGGAATGTTATGTTCCTAATGAAATGTAACATTTTAAATGATACAAATATGCTCCATGGTGATATTGTATTAAATAATAGATAAGACTTTTAACGATAAATTTTATAAAGAATGCTCATATCATTAAATTTTTTTTATCAAGAGTTGAATATGTTGATGGATATACATTGACAATATATTTATTTCGATAAAATAATGTAACAATGCTTTTAGATTGATAAAGAACTTAATGAATTCTATGAAAGGAAGTTCTTATTTTAAAATGAATTTTTTATATAATATACACATAAGGGGTTCATCTTTTAAATCAATATAAGCAAGGTAACTGAAACGAAATATTCTTTACTGATGTAATTCCAGAATTTAAGTTATAACAATTGTTTAGTAGTTATTATTTTTTTTATCATCTCTGAAAAATTTACTAGTTCACATCTAATCATTCATATCTTTTTAGATTGTAAAAATAAATTATCACGAAAATCATTTTATAAAATCAGATGGTGAATCGAAAGAATTGCTTCTATACATATACAAATTTTCAAAAAAAATTTTTTTTAATCATTTTAAGTATTTGCGATGTCAGCGAGTCACGATCATGTTTAGAAAAATTATCTTTACAATCAGTGTAAGATGGGTGATTGCTGTAAATTAGGACCGAATGTTTAGAACAGAATTAACATTGGAATTATAGTCATTTTTTTAAATCACACAAAACACAGATGGGGAATGAATCAAACTTAATTTAAATGAATGAAAGAAACAAATATGCTTAAAAGGATTTGAGGAAATAAGTAGCTTATCTTAAAATTATTATACCTTAAGATGAAAACATATCTTAAAATGATTCCGAAATATATGCAGCTTATCCTGAGATAATTATACCTTAAGTGGGTCCTATCTTAAAATATGAACAATGTGGCTTACTTGAAAGAGTTGCCGCTTCAGGTTTTGGTGATCTGGATTCCTGTCTTGGAGGTGACGGTTCACGGGGCGCGGAATAAATTCTTTCCCTGGGGAAGAAGAAGAGGCCGTTGCAGAACAGAGGACTCGTTCGAATGGGGTTCGTCACCGATGGCGAAATCAACGAGTCGATCGTAAAACTGGAGTGATTTGACACACGTTGCATTGAAGACACTGCTCTGGAGAGGGCTTGAAGAAATGGCTCGAAAGTTTTCTAATTCATTGGTAAATATTCTAGTTGGCGATGGTTGTCATTGAATCAATCCAATCACAAACTGTTCTTTAGTTAAAGGAAAGTCTGCTTAGGATGAAATGTATGTTCCATTTTGGCTGTGAAAGCTTAGTTGCTTTGAGTCTTCTAGATGGAGGAACGAGAAGTTTTACTAATACTTAATTGTGATGCTTATATAATAATAC
Source organism: Latrodectus hesperus (assembly GCA_037975125.1). Classification (NCBI taxonomy): domain Eukaryota; kingdom Metazoa; phylum Arthropoda; class Arachnida; order Araneae; family Theridiidae; genus Latrodectus; species Latrodectus hesperus. Next base: position 73,617,187 of record CM075862.1, read on the forward strand.
TAAAAGAAATCCCATGGTTTTGTCGCACAATGTTCGACTCAATTGCTATGGATACTGCATAAAGGAAACTTCTTTTTATAGTGTTTTTGAAATGGATAGCTTTAATTTTTACACAAATGAAACGCTGTGGGACACTAAACGAAAAGTTTCCAATAATTTTATTAGAAGAAACTGCACAAAGTTCTGACTTGAATTACCATTTTTCTCGTATTAATCGATTCCTAAGACATATTCCTCGATATATCAGATTGTTTTGTCTCATTCCGAACTGGAATCCTTTGGCTTCATTAAGGGTGAAAGGTTTTGATCCTCAGATTTGGGTGGAGGGAAGCGGTATGATGCGGTGACTCCGCAGTATCCGGATGCAAACTCCTCCTTTCAAACCCCTTGAAGTTATCTCTTTGCTGGTGTCTGGAGACACTCTCTCCTCATCCTTTAATCCCACCCCTCAACTTTTCTCCAGTCTTGCCACCAATGGGAGCCAACTCTCCGCCCACCCATGTGTTTCCCGAAGATCACTTCTTTCATCCTTTCTTTTCCTCATTTCATTTAGGAGGATATTTTTCAATAATTTCTCTCCAGTTTATTAGAACTTTATTCCATTTAGTAAGGTCAAACTTAATTGATATTTTTTGTTATTGCTTGATGAATGAAGAAGTGGAGGATATATTAAAAGAGGGGGATTTATTTATAAGATTATACCGATTTAATGGTAATTTTTTTTGCAATTGTTTGATAATTTGATTTATTTGCTTGAAAATTTTTATATTTAACTCTTTTAAATAGGCTAAGCCTTATTTTAAAAACAATTGGCAGAAATTAAAATAACATTAAAAAATGATTTTTAAAGTAAAATAATTTTTAAATTTAAGATCTTTTAAACTATGTAGTTAGTTTTAAAGAAGTTTCTCGCAATGCCGTATCACCAAAAGTCCCCAATATATGGTTTCTTCTAACTTTCAGAGCCCAAGAATGATTTATACGAGGGACAACCAAGAAGTTCCTGGAATTTCGCTAAAACAATTTCACCACAACATAAGTAAACATTTACTCAATCGTACAAAAAGCAGGCTTCTCTAGAATGTACACTTGTCTCACTTTTCCTGGCGTTGCTGGAAATGATAATGAATTTCCTGTTGTGGTATTGTTCCGAAGTTCTACTATAACATTTTGCAATATTAAATGCATTATGCATGAATCCTGCTTAAGTCTTTTATTCTATTTAAGTCTAAGGGAAAGAAATCCGATGATGCTAAATCCAGAGAATATGGAGGTTGATAATAATTAAATACTAAAGAATTTATAATTTGTGATGATTAAGAGTTACAACACTATTTCGAGAACTTTTCGACAAGCCATTGTGCAGGAGTTAGAAATCCGTTTCATTTTATTCTATTGGTCATCTATTTCTGATATTATTTCTATTAACCTAATTATTCAATAATCATTTGGTACAGTTGTAGTAATTTTCAACCAGTGTCCAATAATAATATAAAAATTTTGATTTTTATTTAATTTTGTGCTTCCGAATAGCTAATCGGCAGTTTTTGCAACATGATAGTCATAAATCCACATATTGGAAAATAAATATAAAAATGTTATTTGTGATGATATAGTGTTACAACGGAATTCCAAATAATGATATAATTATAAATGAATCAAAGTCTTTTCTCACTATTTTCAGTCCGAAATCATATTTTTATGTTGTCGTTATAGTCTGGATTACCCATAACCATTACCATTGTCTGGATAAGTCATTTGATATGGTTCTAATTACTTGCTGCTGCTTCCAATGTCCGATAACCACATTAAAAATCTAAATTTAATGAGTCATTTAACTTTGTGTTTGAGATCTAGTGAAAAATATTATATTTTCATTTTAAAAAATTTTCTTTTTTCAAAACAGGCATACAAACGTCTTGTCAAATCGATTTGCATTTCAGTGTTAAAAAGTTACTTTACATTATTCAGTGTTAAAAAGTTCCTGATTATTGATGTTAGAATTCTTATTTCAAGCTGAAATTATATCATTGTAATTTAACTTGTATTATAAAATATAAATTTTTCGCATTATATTAAATCATAGCTAAATCAGTAGGTAGTATGAAAATTTAGCCATAAACAAAACTACAAAAAGGAAGATAAAAAGGTAATAATTCATTGAATATAATTTGAATATTTGAACACAGATTTACAAAATAGGTTTTTATTCTTGTTAAAGTGTAAATAAAACAAGAATTCAAAATATGCATAACAAAATAAGAGGTTTTTATTTTGCATATTCTTTCTTTTTTAAATTTGGTGAAATATTAATACGATTATAATAATAACAATATAATTTATTTAAAAACTCCATTTTATAATACATTATGAAATTGAAGTTAATTAATCATTTTGCTAACATTAAAAGTCTTTAGGTATACTTTATCAATTGAACTTCTTATCCATTTTTAAATTCTAATAACTTATTATGAGGAATTATTTTTGAAAATAACTCATTATCTTATACAATCCCTAGACTACAAGTTAACCACATTGCTAATTCAACTAACTACAGCTTGATGATTATTAAGAATTGTTTTGAAATAACAATCATTCTCTTCGATGTCAAACTGCATTTTATAATAATTTTTTCTTAGAACAATTTAATAATTTATAAAAAAAATTAGATTGATATATAAAGTTAAAGAATCCTTTGTTACATTTGTTTTATACTTCTGCAATAGTTTTTGTAGGTTTTCGCAATAATAAAACTGTAAATTTTAGAATCATTGCATGAACTTGATGTTAGATTTTTCAATTTTAAAAATTCTTGTATTATTGTATTTGTACCCTAAATGTAACATTTAATTTATAATATTTAATTATAAATGTATGAATAAAGGAGCAAATAGAAAACATAGCAACAGCGAACAATGAATAATATTTCACAAGTTATCAAACTGAAATATAAATATTGTCTCCAGTTTCAAGTGAGTTTAAGAAATTGAGTAAAATTTAAAAAATGAAATCCATGACGTAATTTCAAATTTGTTATAAGCATTATGTTCCAAATATGAAGCATTTTTTACAGTTTTTTTATCATAAAAAATCAGTAATAGTTTCATCATTTTAAATTGTAATATAATTAGCAAATTATATTATTCAATATTTTTTTCGCGTAACTCTTAGTAGCAGATACTCGGACGGTTGAAAGCCTTTCCAAGACTTCTTGGAGTAATTTTAATAGGTCGTGAGGTGTATCCACAAATCATGAAGAATGAAACTCGGGAAAGTGTCAATCACCCACACCCTGAGAAATGTAGATACACAAAACAGAGAAGTAAATGCATCTTTCCATGTTTAACAGCGACTGAGGTCAAACAAATCAAACTGAGATTTTGGTTTGACTCCAAACGCAGTTAAAAAATAATTGAAGAAGGCCATGATGAATTCAGATTTCATTAACTGCTAATATATGTCTAGAAAGATGTTAACAGCATTTGTTGAAAGCAAAATTCAGTCCATATGAAAGTCAAGGTCTACAATACCCATATCAATTTTTTATGACCGAGGGCTTTGGGATGGGAATCATATGTCTCAGTTAGAAGGTAAGCCTAACACGAAATCCCCAGTGTTTAGTTCTCAAGCATGCTTGGTACCGAGTCTCATCGGCTCACTGAAAGGATGAAAGGCTCAGTCGATCATGCCCAGCCCGAGGATCGAACCTCAGACCTGAGGCTTCGAGGCACCTAGCGCCACCGGGCTACAAACAGTATTTGTTTACTGATTTAAATATTTTTGCTTCTTTCAATTGCAATTTGTAAATCAAAATAGCAAAGTATCACTTTTACATTATGGAAAGGAGATTTCAAATAAATTTCATACAGATAAATTCATGACTATTTTTAAATTTTGAATTTTGTTGTCTCTTAAAATAGGTATAATTGAATTTGTATTAAAATATATTTTTCTCTTGAAAGCTTGATACTGGTTTTACTGGGGAAGCCATGGCCTGTAATTTGATTACATATAATTCCCCTTTCCAGAGACTGTTAGAAGGTAGTTTTCAAAACCTAGAATTTTCCTAGATTTTTGTTCACAAATTGTATAACTATAAAATATGTAATGAAAGATTTTTAATGATATTATTAATAAATTATTTGGAGCTTTTAATTAGTTTCATTAATTTATTTGAAAAATCTAATAAATGTTACTTTTTTATGAAATAAATATTTCAACTCTAACTTAAAGTAAAATTTTAAGCTAAAAATTCCTTTCCAATATGTCTTTAAATTCCTTTTTATAATGGATTTGAAAGCATATTGGGAAAGAAAATAAAATTTGTGTAAAAATCTGCGGATAACCCGCCAATTTTTGTAACAGTAAACAGAAGCCAGGTGGCGTAGTGGTAGCGCTCCCAATGCACTGTCCGAGGTTTGATCCTCGGACAGTGCATTCAAGATGGACTCCGACTTTCATCCCTTCATTGGGTCGACAAAACGGAGTACCAAGCATGCTTGGGAACTAAACACAGGGCATTATTCTGACCTCCTAACCGAGACATGCTTCGCACATCAGGGATCTCGGTCACGAAAACAATTATTTGCTCTGTAATCCTCCATATCTGTTTTCCTGCCACTGGTTTTAGTTTAAAGCAATAAACTGCTGAAATCAGTCATTTTTTGCCTAGAGGTTTGCAAATATCATTGAATAGATTGAGAACAGCATTATTTATTATTAAAGCAATTCGCAGATTCAAGCTTTAGCAAAGATATCTTTCATAACATGTTGTTATTGAGTTATAGAGTCCAAACAATACTTTTAAAGGTAACATACTCACAGTGAGAATATAAATCTCTAATAATATCCCACCTTAAAGGAGTATAGATTTTTCTTAAGAACATATTACCGAATGAGAAAAGCGAGCAATATCATCATGGCCCTTTTGATTGTTTTAACTAACAATGATGAATTTGAATATTGTTTTTCTTTTTTAATACAACGCAAATAAGTGGTTGAATGAAATAGTCTCTGTTTCAGAACACTATATATAAACTTGGGAGGGATACTGAAAACATCAATTGGAATCAGAATGTCATCGGAAAGTATGATCCCAAAGGAAACCTTCAAACGTCTTCCTGTAGTTTTCTAAATGATGAAAATCACATGAAAACAGTGTAAAAACAATGCAGGAAACAGTATTAAGTGCTTTATTAAATAAAAAAAATACTATAGTGTTAAGTTACGTGCATTCACTTAACTAATTTTCCATTAAGATTACTTATACACATAGCCATGTCAGGAGGTTTCAAATAAAATACTGCAATTAAGTAACAAATAACTTTATTTAATATTGTGCTTCGCCATTCTCTGACCGCATCTCACGGTAGACAAACATGAACTGACTATTTTTTGATCGCCCTCTAGTGGCGATTTTTCATTTCTCACACAATAGTTAGAAACAACATAGGAAGCCTTAGAAACTTCCTTCTTAAGTTGTTGTTCTCGTGTCCATGGATCCAGCCAAAGAAGAAAAGTAAAAATGACTAGATATAACCGAAAGAGGCAACAACTGCATCTACCAAATCTGCAGTGTCTTGGCTATGAGTTGTTTTATGGTGGGTAAATAAGTGGAACCATCATTTAATGATCTTGGGGAGAAATATGGGCAGCTCTCGAAAATGTGTTTTGCTGGGCAGTTTATGCGCGGCGTGTAAGACGCGGTTTCATCAGGATACACTCATGCCCTTGAAATGATGGGTCCTTATTACTCAAGACTGGTACAGAGACACACATATTACGGAAATGCGTTCAAGAAAGTGCTTCTCAGATCGAAGCAACAATAATGTCGATTCTCGAAGCAAGATCTATTTCGGAATCTGTTGTTGTTACTTATGACACTTGGACAAGCCAAGCTCGCTCTGCCGACGGCTGTGCGAATTTGAGTCAATTGGGAGCGTCTTTCGTGTAATCAGAGCATCACGAAGATGAAAGTACGACTTTGCTCTTCAAATCCTCCGATAGATGGCAGCACCAGAGGATCCACTCCTTTAATTTTGGCATTGATCTGAAGGGGAGTAAATTTTCTCCAGAACACTACACCCATGGTAACTGCTCAAGGATGCGTTTTTCGTTTTAACCAGCGCAACACGAAGGTGAAAGTAGGACCTTGCTCTAAGTACTCCTCTGATAGATGGCAACACCACAGGATTCACTCCTTCAATTTTGTCATTAATCTGGGGAGGGAGGAAATTTTCTCCAGAACACTACACCCATGGTAACTGCTCAAGGACAGATCATAGGACGGTGGCAATATTGAGAATGGGTCTTTGGCGGCATTGAGAATCGAACCCTGCCCTGCCGGATGGAAGACCTGTGCCCTAACCACTAGGGTACCACGGCCCTCAGAATTTGTTGTTCACTGGAGTAATCATTTCCATAATATAGGCCATAAATGAAATAAATATCGTTAAACTCTGTGTTCGTGAAGCGAGATATGCATACCTCACTAATGCAGATTACCATAAGAAAATTACGAGAACTGATTTCGAGTGCCCGCTTACAACACCACCTTCGAGCTAGGATGCTGCCTTTCTATGTGGTTCAGATTCCCTATTGATGCTTTTTTTATCTAGAGTAAAAATATGGATGTGTGGTTTTGAAACACACTGTACAAATTATGAAATTTCTAAAAGGGGTCTTATTCTGGAACCATTACATGGTATTGTACATTGATTTGAGATATCATTCAATGAAATCTTTAAAAGTTTCAAAAAGGAATTTGTGATGTTGAATACTGTTAAACAATACGTAATTTTTTTGATTTTAAAAGCAATAATGACATATTGTGAGAAGCTCATATAACAATCGTCTTTTTTATTTTAACATTAGGTTTACGAGAGACGCGCACCTTTAAATATTTTAAATTTTTATTAGAAAAATTTAAAAAATCCGATTTCCTTTTCATAGCATCTCTTGTATTTCTTTTATCCATGTAATGAGATAAATATAGATTGAAGTTTATTTTCTTCAAAAGAGATAGTTTTGAAGTAATAAAGTTCCTTGTGTAGTATACCTACCGCTATGGATATTGGACTCGTTCGTCATACAATTTTTAATCACTTAATTTCCATTCAAATGACAGGTCTAATTAGCCCTCGTGTGCAAAAAATGACCGTTGAGCGACAAACAAAACCAAACCAAACCATTCAAATGACAAGAATAATGAGTATGAATGCGAGATGATCGGAGCTGTTCTATCAAATTAAATAAGATCGATAAGCAAAGTACACTGGCCTTCAAAAGTTAAGGAACAACCGGGTTTTTGTGCCTAATTTGCAAGTGAATGAATGTAGAAACACGAAATTTGGATGACATGTGCACAAAACAGGTATTCATTGACTGCAACATAGAAGTTTACTTAAGAAAAAAGGATTTACAACAAAAAAATGCAATCTCGCTGGAAAAGTCCATTCTTGGAAAAAAGAATAATCACAGTTTTATGTGGTAAAAAGTAATAGAAGCATAACAAAAATGAGTTTTAATAAGGGATATGCCCACCCCTAGCTTGCATGCATTGGCGGCATCGACTTTCCATGCTGTCAATTAAGTTGTCGGTTACCGAAATGGGAAATTTGCATAAAGTTCGTTTTTATCATTTACATAAACTATAAATTGTTTTGTTAGTGTCATCTTTTTATGATGAACTTCGAAAAACATGTTGTTCCTTAACTTTTGGAGGTCAGTGTAGAAAGGAGTAATGCAGTGTGGGAATTACAGTCAGAGTGAGAATTTGTGTAAAAGAAAGAATGAAAAATATTGAAGTAGTGCGTGTACTAAAATATGATTTAATAATAAAAACGTTGAGTAGACATGTATTTTCCTTTTTTATTTATAATGTTTAATAATTTTACTAAGTAATTCTTTTTTCCTTCAATAGGAGTATTGGTTTATGCTTCAAATAGAAGCGTGTTTGTAGAGACAGAACTTACTGAACCCAAATTTCAAGAGAGTTTCCTTCTTACTATACTAAACTATATTTTTCAGCTACCCGACTTTCAAATTTAAGAGGAAAAAAGTTTCCATAAATAAATCGCAAGCGATAAATATCAATCAAAAGGTAAAACAAAAATCTGGTACGTTCGTTGTTTTGAGGTAGAAAATTTACCCAAAATAGAAAAATGGGTAAAATCGTCTTACGGGTGTTCGTACTCTTTATCTATCAACAAAACATTTTTATAAGCATAAGTATATAATATCTTCAATGAGCATTAAAAGTCATGTCAACTAAAATTTAAGAAAATAAATCCCGTAATTATATCTTATATTTGGAATTCTTCTTGTTGTGCATGGCTATTCCATGCACAACAAAACATCATTTTTTTTAAAAAATGGCCAAACAGAGCATCTTTTCTGCCTGGAACTAGTAACATTAAGTATACTCCCCTTATTCAATCAGAAAAAGTTCTTCATATTCCACTTCACATTAAATTAGGACTTATGAAACATTTTGTGAAGGCAATGGACAAAGAAGGTGAGGGATTTAAAAAATGATTTAAAAATACTTTTACCACAATTAAGTGAAGCTAAACTTAAAGAAGGCATTTTTTGGACCTCAAATTAGAACAATGATTTACGACTCTGCTTTTTAAGGAAGGTTAAATCAATAGGAATTATAAACTTGAAAATCGTTTGTGAAAGTGGTAAAAGATTTTTTTTGGAAACAAGACAAAAATTATAAAATCCTGATAGAAGAGCTTTTTAAGTCATACCATCATATACAGGCAAATACCACTCAAAAAATTTACATTTTACGTTCACATTTGGATTTTTTTCCAGAAAATTTTGGTATGGTTAGTGAGGAAAAAAATTCCATCAGGACATTAGGACTTTAGAAACTTGATATCAAAGTCATTGAGAACCAGCAATGGTGGGTGACTACTACTAATTACGAAAGAAAGAAGATTTTACGCCACGCAAAAAAAGGTGGCATCTTTTCATCGTATTTAATTAATGTTTCTTGGTTTGGTCTTCTACTTTGTTTTAAATATGTATATCATCTCAATTATACAATAGCTTTGTATAATAAATTAACGAAATTAATAATAAAAAATGTGTATTTAAAATGCTTTTTCAGTTCCTTTCAGTACTAGTAAGATAGTCATAACTAAAAAACTGTACGTACTACAGCATGAATATTATTATTTTTAAACTCTACACTGCAAAATTAGTTATAGATTGTAATTCCACTTTTGTTAGGAAAGAAAAGTAACTTTTATCGACTAGTGAAACCAATCACATGAAACAGGTGAGATAGCACAGTGCAGTTGAGCGTATATAAAGTGTGTGAGGGCTTCAGATGTTGCAAAATGGAGCGACTTATCCGACGTCCCAAAGGCATGACCATTAGTTTTTGGGCCTAGAGTAGAAGCATTTATGAAGCTGCTAAGTTTGTGAACTTTCCGCGTGCTACCTTCGTAAAAGTTTACTTTGATTGGGAAAATGGGATTGTCCAAAATCAGCGTGACAAAAATGTTGTGCGCCACATGCCGTAGATGAACGATGGCCACAGAGATGCGTTTGGATAAGTGTACATGCTACCGTTGAGCAACTAATGGCCTAGATGAACCAAGGGGCTGCCAACTGTGCTTTCCAAACTACTGTTCAGCGAACGTTGCGGCGTCTGGGGCTCCGAAGCAGACGCTCAGCTCATGCACATTTGCTAATTTCTGTTCAACGGCAACCAAGGCTAGAATTTGCACGCAAGTACCACAACTGAACGTCCACTAAGTGACAGAAGGTAGCGTTTTCCAATGAGTCACGTTTTACATTTATCAGACAGATGGAGGTTGGCGTGTATAACGTGCAACCTAGGTTGTGGTGGCCTGATTGGTTACTGCGTCTTCTCATCATCGGAATGTAGTGAGTTCGAATCATGACTTAACTGAAGAGCCATCGTGTTCACAAAGGGTTGCTGGGACACGTTAAAACTGGGATTGGTCGCAATGTCCTCCAAGAGAAATGATTCCTCTGGAAGTGGCAGGCCAAATATTGGGGGTCTTCTGCTTCGTACCTGCTTCAAAATCACGATGATTCCACCCGACTGTCTCTGTCTAACTGGTAGAGTTCAACTCAGGGCTAAGTAGAGGCTAAAGTTTCACAATGTTGTTGCGTGCTGGTGCACCAACATTTTGAAACTTCTGAAAGCAAACTCTCTGGAACCATTGCCGGAAGAGTTCAAGCTAGAGGAGGGAGCATTGTGGTTTGGGGAATGTTTTCCTGGTATTTTTTGCGTTCACTCACAATTGTGGAAGACATTATGAACCAATACAAGTACGCATATGTTCTTATGGATCATATCCATCCCTATATGCGCATTTTCCCCTCAGGATGAGGTTTATCGTTCTCCATAAGCTAACAAACTCACCTAAGAGTTTTTCTCACAATTAAACTCAATTCAGGATCTGTGGGACCATTTCGATCAGGTTCTTGGAGACACGGATCCTCACCCGTGTAATCTAGTGCAACTGGCCACGGATCTGGAGTTGGAATGGCTCAACATCCCAGACAACATCTTTAGGAACCCAATTGACTTTCTTCCTGTTCGAATTGCAGCAGTCAGCTCTGCACGGCAGGTGATTATTCTGGCTTTTGACTGAAGATCACATTAATATAACTGGGGAACTCTGAATATATATAAAACCAAATTTCATTTAGATTTCCTACAAATTTTTTAATTCTAAAGTGCGTCAATTTTAACACTGAAATTAAATTTGCAATAAAATAAATACATGATGTAGTTTTATTTATCAAAACACGAAAATCTAATTAACTTTTATTAAACCTACATCAGGAATATTTCTGAATCGCCCTCAATTTTCTCTCTGAAATCTTCATATAGATTGAATTGATAGAAAAATGAAACAGAACGTTATGACGTTTTAATATAACTTAGAAAGGTCTGAAAATGAAAATAATACTACTTGCATTTTCAATAATACTCAATCAAATTTAACGTTCACAATTTTTAAAGTATGCATTCTTTATTACACTCGTGTTCATAAATTTAGGATAATGCACGTTCAGGCAAACAAAGAGAAAGAAGCAAAACAAATGTCACTTATTTGTAAAATCTATTTATTAAACAAATGGTAAAGAGCAAAAAAGATGCTATATGTTTGACATCATTAATAAAAATTGCGATTTTTACACCCTGGAGCCAATTTTAAAAAAGAACCTATTTACAAAAACACATATAACATGGTTGGTATGATGGTTAATACATAACATGCCCACTAGACGATGCAATACAATACAACGCCTAGGCATACTATCAAATTATCGATCTGATGTTGGGGAATATTAAACCACTCATCAAGTAATGCTCTCCGAAGTTCCAGTAGACATTTGAGAGGGGGTTGACGGTCTGCAGTTCATCGGCCAAATATGTCCCACACACGCTGTGTTGGATTCAAGTCAGGTGAGTATGCTGGCCAGTCCATATGGGTGGTATCCTCCGAATGAAGGCATTCGTCTACAGTGTTAGCACGGTGAGGACGAGTGTTGTCATCCATTAACAGAAATTCTGCTCCTATGGCGCATTGAAACAAGCGTACATATTGTTCCAAAACAACATCCCGATAAATCTAGCCTGAAACTGTTACATTCGGAACATGCAAGTTAGTTCTGGAACCCAGAATAATTCTTCCCCAAACGAGCAATCAGGCACCACCATAACGGTGTCGTTCAATGGTGTTCTCTTGGTGGTAACGGGTACCTGGCCATCTTCATATGAAAGTCCGGCGAGAATCAGACTGAAAGCTAAACCTGGACTGACCAGAAAACATCACACAAGACCACTGTTGTGGTGTCCACACTCTCTACTCCAGGCTAACCGCAGGCGACAGTGAGTTGCGGTAGTGGAACTCACCTGACAGACCTACGAACATATAGACCAATGTGCTCTAAGCGTCTGTACACGTTCTGCCTTGAAACTGTTGTATCGGTAACTGAAGAGAGTTGAGGAGACAGGTCTGATGCTGCACTTCGTCTGTTTCTTTTGGCAGTAACTGCCAAATACCGGTCCTCACTCGGCGTGGTATCTCTGGGGCGACCTGTGCTGTAATGTCTACTCACATTACCATCATGCTGGAACCGTTGCCAAAGCCTGGAGAGAACACTCTGGGTGATTCCAAGTTCCTCGGGTACTTCCAGCTGGGTACGTTCACATTCCAGACGGCCAATAATTCTACCACGTTAAACATCATCCAAATGCTTCCTTTGTGCCATAACTATGCTGTCATTGTACTGAAAGGCTTTTAAATTGCTTGTGAACAATTTTAGTTCTTTGCAACCATTCCTTATGTACCCTTCTCTTACACTCTCGTCATTGTGACGTAACTATCGGCACCATCTTGTGGTTTCTTGTAATTTGCATATTATTTTTCAAGTTGTGTGTGATAATTCTACATGTGAAATTATTATTTTAGAGTTCAATTTCTGTGTGATTCTGAATTATCCTTAATTTATGGACATGAGTAAAGAAAAAACTTTATTATAGGTATATATATTTGTATGATTTCTTAATTTTTTGATATATAATATACAAAATATAATAAATGATAAAAAAGGTAAAGGTATATAAAATAATTTTTCAAATAACAAAATCAAAATTTATTTAAACAAATTTAAATAAATTCACTCTAAAGTTGCTTTTATGATATTTTATTACTTCTTCTGATTCTATCGATAAAGTGTAGTTAACACTAGGTTAACCGCCCGACCTGTCTAGTGGTCAGAGTCCCTGACTACGGATAGGGAGGTCTTGGGTTCGAATCCCGCTTCGGGTATGGATGTACTTTCTCTCTCTATCTATCCTGTCTTTGTCCTTTCCTTGTATGAATGAGATGTGAACGGTTGCCTAACCTATAAACGGGTCCCTATGGCATGTGTGTATTGAAGAAGTCGGACTCCACACTAAAATATTGTTCAGTTGAAAAAGTGGAGCAGCGCACCCCATATTGCCAGCCTAGCTGGCACACGACAACAACAACAACACTAGGTTTGTGGGATACATCATTATTTGACATATTTCAAATATTTTTAGAAAAATTTTAAAAAAGTTCGCATTTTTAATTTATTGTTTGTATTGGCTTTTATTCGTTAAATGGCGATAAATTTGAAGGAAAGTGTATTTTCATAAAGAGTTTTGAAGCATTGAAATTCTCTATCACTAGAAATAGGCGTCCATTGAACCCAGTCTTCTTGTTAATAAAACTTTATGTTAATTAGTTTTACCTATACAAAAATGGCAACATCAATAAATATGAATATAAGATTTTCGGTGTGGTTCTGTCCAATGAAATAAATCAGATAAGAAGCAGTAGAAATAATGAAACAAAGCATGTGAATTACAGCCATAGTGAGTATTTGTGTAAAAGTGTCGAATATTCAAATAAGGTATTAAATATGATTGAAACATAAAAATTTTATTTAAGTATACATTTTATGTTACAATATTACAAAACACAAAAAGTAAAAAAAATAAAATATACATTTTATGTTTTATTTTTTTTTATTTGTTGTGTATCGTGATATTGCTTTCTAATTATCTGTTTTTTTAATTTTAATATATGTTGTAGAGATTAGCAGTTTCAACCACACAGAGACCCACGGCACAATAATATTGCGTCAAGCAAAGCAAAAAGGAAGATGACTTCCACTTGAACTTTACTGTAAGACTCAGTACCAACGATTACTTCACAACCTCTTTCTTCTCCCTTTGAAATGCTTTCTTCGAACACACGACCTGGTGATATGTAGACGGACCACTTTGTGCTGAAGCTTAAATTCTATTTCCTTATTAATTTACAAGAAAACAGACACGCTTTTTTGTTGTTGATGTTTGGACTCCAACAACAAGGAAACATGTCTGTCTCGACTGGCAACTTCAAAAGTGTCCCATATTCTGGGGATAGCAAGAGATTGCCCTAAGTGCCGGCAAGAACAGGCATCACCTTAAGATATCTTGAACTGCCTTGGACTGGACTGGAAGCTTGTCCACAACTCCCCACTTCCTGTATCGGACTTCATGAATGTCAACGGTTTCATTGATTTCGTCTGCCATTTGACACAACCAGGAAACAAATTACAGCAATAATTTTAAGAGTATTTCATTCCTGTCCCTTTCTAAGTTGACTTGCAGTTAGATGTGCATTCGTTCATAGGGTCCAATGGACGCGTGTTGGCAGATATATAAGAAGTATTCCTTAACCGATTGTTAGAAATTATCTTTAATCTGCTTAAACCATAAAAGAAGAAACAGAATTTGGATCAGATAACTAAATGCTTTTTATAATAATTGTAAATGTCCATGTGGGACTGAAGTGTACGGAAAGTTCCAAGAAATATTTTTAATTATATTTTATTAAATTGTGCAGATTTTTGTTTTCTTACTAAAATATTTTTTATAGAATTTCCTTCTTCTAAAATTCATAAAGAGATCCTTTCTAGCGATTTTTTAAAATTTTGATCCGTTCTTGGAGGTTACAGTGGCTATGTTGGAAGTCAATGATATCATAACATGTTTAAAAAATCGTCTATCAATTATGCTTAATTTTTGTTACTTCATGAAAAACATTTAATTATTCTAACGCATAGCATTTTATGAAAAATTGTGTATATTGATCGTATTGTAAGATAAATATGTCATCTTATCTCCAAGAAAAAATTTAATTTATTTAATTTCTTATTAAAAACAATACAAGCATTTTATCTTTAATATTTTATGTATCAAATACTTAAATAAAAGTAAACATATTACTTTAAATGAGTTTGCTGAAATTAAGCTCTAATAATTATTAATCATTTACATTTTATTACTCTTTAGATGTAGAAAAAATTTTAATTAGATATTCGTTTTTTAATTTTAAAATTTTAAATTGAGTTGACAGTTTCAATTTTTACGAGATTGATTCAGAGAATTTAACTATAATTTTCTAAAATTTGTGTTTTAAATTCTTAAGAAAAAATAGATTTTGTAAATTATTACGCTGTGAAAGAACTTTTTCAATGCTTAAATTAAATTAACACTGAATTAAACTATATCAAAATGAACACATACTTAGTTGTTGCTTTCCACATGCATTTTTTTAACTGTCTTAATACCCTTACCTCAAAAATAATTTGGAACATTTCCGATAGATATTTTAATGCTCCAAATTTAAATAACAATTTTAAAATGACCATGAAAATAAGCTATTAGACTTGAAAAAACAACTGAAGCAGCTATTAGAATTTTTTGCCAGTAATTGGGGAAGAAGACTCGTTAAAGGCATAACTACTAAAATGATTGCACTCATTTTTGCAAGCTGAGTGGCTATTAGCGAAAGCTGGCGCTACCCTGAAGAACTGCCCTCGGATGAAGAAGAGGGAAAGTTTTTGTGGTTGGGGGGAATTAATCAATCGTTAAGGATAATAGGGGTGAACACATTTTTGTGGGGAAAGAATGACCACTTAATTTTATCTGTTACAGAGAAAAAGGGACCGTCTAAATATTACATTTTCCTTTAACTCATTTAAAAAAAAGTAAGTTGACGTATATTTTATTACCTCTATTTTTAGGCAATTACATTAAAAAAACACAATTATTTTCAATCACTCTGTTTAAATGCACTTCCAAAAAAGCTTTCACGTTTTTTTTGTAATTTTTAAATAATAATAATGGCTAATTGTTTGCATTATGTTATGCTTATTTGATGCTCAACGTCTATTTTTGCACTCGAGGGTTAATTAAACTGTGCTTTAGAGTAGATTCCGAACCATTACAAATATCCATACCCAAGTGGGGGATTTGAACCCACCAACTATTGAACCGAAGGTAAGAGCACTAACCATTCGGTTTACTCCATTATGTGCAAGAAGATTAAAATGCTGTTAAATTGTTGAAGAACTTGTTTCTCTTAAATTTAAGTACTAATTATCAGAATAATTATAGTTAAAAGTAATACCAGTAATTATATAAGTAATACCAGTAATAAAAAATTTAAAACTTTTTTATACAATTCTTAGTATTTATATACATATTTTTTGACAACATTAAATATTTTTGAGAGATAAATTTAAAGTACATTTATAGTAATATATTTTGAGGAATTTGCATATTTCATTGTACACTACTGGACATTAAAATTGCTACACCAAGAAGGAATGCAAATAACAGAACGATATTTATTGGATACATACATTATAGTGGAAAGAACAAGTAATTAGATTTACAGGAAATTAGGATGTATAGATCTTGAGAAATCAGTACCCAGAGCAGCCACCTCTGGCTGCAATAACAGCATTTATCCGCCTAGGCATGGAGTCAAACAAAGATTGTATGGCATGTACGGGGATCTCAGTCCATGCAGCTTCAACACTATGCCACAGTTCATCGACAGTAGTGGATGGTGAGTGATGGCGTGCCAATCGCTCGGCAACCATTGACCACACGTTCTCAATTGGTGACAGATCAGGAGAACGTGCTGGCCAGGGTAACAGTCAAACCTGTTCTGTATCAAGGAAGTTCAGAACAGTACGGGAAACATGCGGTTGTGCATTATCCTGTTGAAACAAAGCATTAGAGAGGCCTCGAAGATAGGGCAGAGCCACGGGCCTTAACACATCGGAAATGTAATGGTTGATGTTCAAAGTGCCGGTAATGCGAACAAGAGGTGATCCAGAAGTGTATCCAATGGCACCCCATACCATCACTCCAGCAAATGGGCCAGTATGGCGATGTCCAATGCAAGCTGGCAATGCGCGTTCTCCACGATGCCTCCAAACACGGATGTGGCCATCATGGTCCTGTATACAGAACCGAGATTCATCTGTAAAGATGACGTGATGCCATTCCCAGGTTCGTCGCTGATCACACCATTGAAGGCGCTCCGATCTGTGACGCAGCGTCAATGGTAGCCGAAGCTACGGTCGCCGTGTAGACAATCCATGCTGCTGCAAACGTCGTCGAACTGTTCGAGCAGAAATTTGTTGCCTTGCAAATGACTCCATTTCTCGACTCAGGGTTCGTGACGTGGCTGTACGATCCATTGTGACCATGCGGATAAGAGGTCTGTCTTCTCTGCTGTTAGTGATGGGGGATCGCTGAGATCCTGCATGACGTTCCGTATGATTGTCCTGAACCCATCGATTCCATATTCTGCTAACAGTCATGAGGTCTCGACCGACGCAAGCAGCATTAATGCGGTACGATAAACCGCAATCCCGGTAGGCTATAATCCTTCCTCGATCAAAGTCAGACACGTGCTGATAGGCATTTCTTCTTCTTACACGAGGCATTACAACCACTTTCTTTGACGAAAACAACGTTGAAACGGAAATTGAGTATGAGAAAACTGCTGTCAAATCTCTGGTTTTATACACATTGTAGATGTCGATAGTGTCGCCTGCTTTCTATGAATGCGCTGAAAATCTAATCATTTGCATATCACAGCAAGTTCTACCTGTCATACAAATATCACGTGTGTAGTGTGCCGCTTTCTTGGTGTAGCAATTTTAATGTCCAGTAGTGTAATTATAGAGTAAAAAGAAATTAAAATGTGATATTGTAACACCTATTTCAAAGCTAAATTCCTTAGCAAGTAGTTTACTTAAATGGAAATTACTTATTACTAGTCTTTAAAACTCCTTCCATTTCCGTTGTTTCCCAAAATTATGGCCTGAAATGTTACAAGCAAGAATGAAAGAATCTCTTCCAAAACTTCTTTGGTAATTGAAGTTAGTTTGGTGCACACAATCCATTAATCAATTGCGTAGCTCAGGAGCCAGGTAAACATAAGTCTGGAATTCCAAACTGAAAGAATTCCAGATAGAAGAGCAAATTATTCACTTTTTTATTCAGTTAGAAACACTAAAGAAAAGACTTTTTCTCACATGGAATCCCACGAAAACTTTGTGTTAATAGATTTATGAAAATTTAATCATAAATAGTCAAAAATGCTAGAAGAAACAAGAAAAAATTTAATGTAGTACAAAAACAAAACCCACAGTGACACGACAGCTCGTGTGACCAGGATTTACAGCAGTGGCGTTTATATATATATATATATATATATATATATATATATATATATATATATATATATATATATATATATATATATATATATATATATATTGTGTGTGTGTGTGTGTGTGTGTGTGTTGTGTGTGTGTGTGTGTGTGTGTGTGTGTGTGTGTGTGTTGTGCAGGGTGTGCAGTGCACACCCTGGCAAAATTATGAGAGACAATAATTTTCTGCACTTATGTCTATCTATCTTTTTATGTTATATAATATGAATATTATTTATAGTATATTCCAATATTATGTTAATTTGCTTGCTTGCATTCCCGGTACTAGGGGCTGCACCACGTAGCGCGTCCAAAAGCAAACGAACATAGGAAGTTCTGATGTGTATGCGCACTAATAGAAAATCGAGCTTTATATGCATGGGCTACTAGAGAAGCTCAGAATATTAAAGCAATGAGGCAAGTGCAGGTATTTTTCATGTACTTGGCATTCAGAATCATCCGATGGTACCGTTTATCAAGCGTTGTATTAGAGCGGGGACTAATGTGCTGAAGCGATTTTGGTTTTTTAACTGATTAACTGGCCATACGATTTTGCAGATGTTAAATTTATTTATTGTAAGATTTTGTTTTCATAGAAATATGGAAGAATTATTTCATCAATATAAAGGGAAAGGTTTGAGTGTGGTAAAGTAATTTCGGTGATGTATTTATATGAATGTAAACAAATTTATATAAGCACATCTCTGAAATTACTTTACCATGTACACTTAATACAAATTGCTATACCATATTCGGAAATACAAATTACTATACCACATTCAATGATGTGTTTATATGAAGTGATGATTTATAGAAAAAATTGGCTGAAAAATCGTTTGTTTTGTTAGACAAAAAAGAAACGAATTTTAAAAGAAAGGTCCAAATTTTACCATTCATTGTGTCTTACAGACAGTATATAAGTTATATCTGTAGCACTATATCCCTGGTTTTGTTTTTAAAAATTGTCAAAATGATTTTCGCAGAATATATGATTTCCAAATGTTGAAAACAATCAATATTAAATTAATTAATTGTGGTTGTGGATTAATCAGAGTGGATTAAATTATATTTATTAATTTTATATAAGCATAATTTAATCCACTTACCGAACAAGAAACAGTTCGTTCTAATGCGCCAGCGTGCAGTGAAATCCTCTGCACGTGGAATAGACGCTCGGTTTGTCGGCACTCATGAGCATCCTGATGAGGCGGTGCCGTGTGGTGCTGCGTTTGCTGAAAATATAAGCTCTTCGTGGAAGTCCGAAGCATTGTTTTTTCGCCGCCGATACGACACCATACAACGCAAGGCATATGCCGCAGTATTATCATAAGTTTAGCTGTTTTTATAGTTATACCTCCATTTCCCATAAGAAAATATTTTATTTATTGTGTTCTTTAAATTTATATTCATAATAAATAACCCATTTCAGAACGGAGAACTCAGATGCCTCAACAATTAAAGATTTATTGAAAAATCCATCTTCGAGAAGAGACGTTACTACAAAAAACGAAATAGTTGAATTAAGTAGACCGATGCCGGATATTATTCTATCACAAAACGTTAAGATTAAAGAACAACAGTGTGTACGACATTTCCGAAAATCTATGAATGAAAAATTTAAATGGTTAACCAGTTGTAGTGAATTGAATAAGTTATACAGTTGGCCATGATTACTTTTTGTAGTAATTGAGGAAGATAAGAATATTTGGACAAAACAAGGCTACAGAGTTTTGAATCATCTCCATGAAGCAGCAAAGAATCTCACATAAATGCCGTAATACTATTAAAAACATTTGGTTCCGAACATTCTCAAGAGATTAATAGATGTAGTTTGTCACTTAACAAAACAAGGAGACGCCTTTCGTGGGCACAATGAATATATAAATTCCCTTAATCGAGGAAATAATGTAGAACTAATAACTTTAATTAGTAAATATGATGCCTTTTAGTAACCCATTTAAGAACTGCAACTGTATTTTCTGAACACAAAATGACATTATTGCATCGATAGTAAATTTTGTAATTTCAGAAATTAGAAATGAGGTAAAAGAAACGCCATTCTTTGCAATTATGCTGGATGAAACATTTGACATATCTCACAAACCACAATTATCGGTTGTGCTAAGATATGCTAATAATTGTAGTGCACCAGGGGAAAGATTTTTGTTTCTTAAAGATGTTTGGTCATTGTTCAACGGAAGTTTTATGTAATGTTGAACAAAAAACGATTTTGAGTTAGGGATGTGAGAACAAACTGAGTGTTCAAACGTACGATGGGGTGGCAATCATGGCAGGAGCGTTGAATGGAACGCAGAAAAAAGTAAAAGACATTTTAACAGAAGCTATGTTTGTGCATTGTTGCGCACATGCACTTAATTTAAATCTGCCGCAATCTGTATTGTTTATAAAAGATTGTAGATTTTTTTTGCAAGAATTTATTGTATAGCCACATTTTTTTCGGTGTCTATAAAAATAAATCATGTTTTAAATGAAATTATTAAAAGAAAATTTCCAAAATTAGATACAATCCGTTGGAATTATTCATCTCGTTTGGTAAATAACATAAAAAGTGAAAGGCAAGGACTATCTTATTTATTTGAAAATATTATTGAGAATCCAGGAGGTTAGGATAACGATACAATTAATGTTGAAAAGAGTTATCACATGTTTTTCGAAGAATTTAACAGTAATTTTCTCTTAAATATTTGTGCCAAATAATTTAGTTATACTGATTTTCTATTTGATATTTTACAAAAAACTAACTTAGATATAGCATATTCTAGTAAAAAAGTATAGGAAATAAAAGATGCAATTAAAAATATGTGAACTTCTGTTGCATTTGTGATAAAGTTTATGAAGAAACTATTTCTGTAGTGGGTCCCCCAAATTTAAATCCCGTCATGTAAATTTACAAAACTCAAGTGTAGACCAACATTTTAAAAATTTATATTATGAAATAATGGACACTATTTATTGTCAGATAGATATCCGTTTTAAAAAACTAAATTCGCTCAAATTTTTTGAACTATTGAATTTCAGTTTTCTTAAAAAATATCGAAATAAATTTCCGGATGACTGCCGTAACTCGTTAAAGAACGCTTATGCAAAACATTTCGATTTTGTAAAGCTAACCAATGAATTATGCATTCATTATCGTAGTGAGTCATACCACGAAATGAATTATCGAAACTTGTTCAGCGTATGATGCTGGATGATTTGACGAATGTTCCTAAGCGAAGTAAATAAATTGGTACATTTAATTTGTACAGTTCCATTTGCAACTGCTTCGATGGAGAGATCATTTTCAGCATTGAAAGGAGTAAAACATTATGCACGCAATGCAATGAGCCAGGATATATTAAGCAATTTACCTCTAATAACAATAGAAAAAAATGTTACACTTATTAGTCAAACAAGTAGTTAGTAATACAGATAGACGTATGGATTTTGTGCACAAATGAATAATAAAAAGTTATAGAAGTGCTAAATGTACATTTTTATGATTTTATTATTGTTGTTGTTATTCTCTGCACACCCTGCATAAAAACCTACCACACGCCGCTGGTTTACAGTGCCCGTATCTATTTTTGAGACCGTCGGGGCTTGGCCTGCGAAGCTTATGTCTCGGAGCCTCAGGCGGAAAATGTTAGAAGAAACAAGAAAAAAATTATTATAAAATTTAGTATAAGCTAAATTCAGTGCCACGGCAGTTCGTAGGGACAAGGGCTACCGTGTCCATATCTGTTTCCGTGACCAAAGGTCCCTGGGATAGGGGCACATGTCCCGGTTATCTGGTCAGCCTAACACGAAACCTCCAGAGTTTAGCTCGCAAGCATGCTTGGTACTCGAAGCATAAGCCCCGGTTAGATTATCAGCCTGGTCTCCAATTCTTAGCTCCCAAGCATGCTTGGTACTCAGTTTATCGACATACTGAAGGGATGAAAGCCTGAATCGACCTTGTCCAGTCCTTTGACCCGTGTCTTGGGAGTGCGAAGCGTTACCACTACACTGCGTCGGACATATTCCGCCGTAAATATATAACCATATCATTCATAGTATTGCCAGTACCTAAATTTTAGTGCATAAAAAGGGTTCCCACCAAGTTTAACTTTTTAATATGACCACACTCAAAGCAAAATATACTCTCATCCTCTATCTTTGAAAATTTGTGAGAGGGAACAGACATTGCCTTGTTTTTAAGTATCTTTTAAAAACAAGAAAATACCTAACAAATGTTTAAAAAATATAATGTATCCAAATCTTATTAACTACGCACCAAATAGCAGGATTAGTAAACATTATCTTTTTCTAAATGTTACAGCCAGATGCTTAGGCCAAATAAGTTAAATATGGGAATTTATTGAGCGACAGAATCAATATTTTCATAGGATGAATTTCGACATATCCCTGAATTATCCTCGATTTTGTGGCAAATTCCAGTGTGTAATTTCCAATGACAAATTCACGATTTGATTAAAATTTCAGTAACCCTTAAGTCTTAAGGAATGCTCTTTTATTTTTAAATTTTAGTAAGTTATCTTAAAATTATTTGAATATTTTCTCTTTTTAGTAATTTCCCTCCTACGAAAGTTCAAAAATTGACTTGAGTAATTTTCGAAATTTTCGTTTTTTTATTAAATTCAATACTTTTTTTGGATTTTTTCTGTAAATATGAAATTTTGGATTTTAAATTTGGACTGACGGAAGTTCAGTTGAAGTTGGTGATCAAGTTAAACATCATGCCCAAACCGTCCTAAGTAGTAAGACTCAAAGCAAATTTCTTCATTTGTTGTATTCAAGTTTACTTTATATCGACGTAATAACACAAAAAGAAAAATGTTGATATTCTAATTTGCAATATATAATATGACATACTTAAAGAAATATTACAAAAGAATTCAAATCAGAATAAGTTTGATTATTTTCACGCCACGGGAAATAAGGCAAATGGTTAAAGTAGAAAATAGTAAGAGCAGCATATTGACAATTCGTGAGCTTGTGTAATAAGATAAAAACCATTGTTTAAAGAATGAAAACGTGTTTTAAGTGAAAGAGATAAAAATGTTGAAACTTATCTTGAAGTGTCGATCAACCTTTTTGTAATGTAAATATAACAATATAGTTAAATAATAAGTTTAATGCATTTGTTTATGCAATTGAACTCCAGATACTTATAGACAAAATTTTCATAAGACCATTTGAATGATATCTATACCATTAAAAATCATAAATACTGATGATTTCTAAGATAACTTTATCATAGAAATCTTCTATATTATTATTATGCCATAGAAATGGAAATCATCGTAACAATAATCTTTTTAAATAAACCAAATTCTGAGCTTCCTCGAATTTATATCTGGACTCGAATTTTGCAATGTGGATCCAGAATTAAACTCGTAATCATGGGAATAAAATTCAAACCAGATCCGAACTTACACACACACACACACACACACACACATATATATATATATATATATATATATATATATATATATATATATATATATATATATATATAAATACAAGCTGACCCAGCCACGCGTTGCAGTGGCTGAGTTTTTATAATACATTGAATCAATTTTTTACTAATTCTTGGGTCAATCAAATTAATATTTTCTAAAAAAATTAAAATAGGTTCATTCATATGAGATTAAAAATAAAACGTTTAACCAAAATTTAAAAGTAATAGGTAAAGTATCAAAATTTTGAAATTAAGCATAAATCAACATATACTTTCTGAATTTACATTTTATTCATATTATATTAAATTATAGTTTGTAATCAGTGACTTACTTATAAAATATACTATATAAATTAAAAACATTTAAAAATAAATTGTTATAAATGAGGTAGATAACATTGACATCGAACTATTATTTTTTTCAATTTTAAATTATTAAAACTAAAAATTTTTTCCGCTGCATTGTACTGAAATAAAAAAAAATTAAAAGAATTTATCATTTGAATAAATAAATTAGATCAAAATGTACTGCTGAATAAATTAATAAATATCAAATTATAGGACAAAAATAAAAAAAATAAAAGGCTATCAAGAAATACTTACATGTTTTCGAGGTGGTATGAAAATTAGTAGAGAAAAACAATAATAAATAAAATTTTATTTTAGTATTTATAATATTAAAAATATTCAAACTGAACACTTTACAATAATAACACAATACAAAGTATAATTATGAAAATGATTCACGAAAAATTGTTATTGTATGATTATACATCATGAAAATATATGTAAATTCTATATTTAACCACGCGCTTGCGCGCGCACGTTAATTTTCTCGAAGATGGTATAATTTAGAAAACTAAACACGTCGCCATCTGTCGAATACTTGTGCAACTTAGATGCTAAACCACCATCTATTAGGAACTTACAGAACTAACTAATAAATAAACACTAATGTCGTATAATAAATATTGTTATCAATAATTAATAGATAAAAACTATTCTATCTTTTAAGTTGGACCATATTATAAATGGTTTTAAAATTTTATCAAAATCCGTTCAGTAGTTTCGGAGTTTATCGGGAACATACATCGTGACACGAAAGTTATATATATATATATATATATATATATATATATATATATATATATATATATATATTAATGAGTGAATCTTGTACAAAATAAAAATAAAAAAGAGAAAAATTGAATGAAATAAAAAAAATGCGATATATATATAATATATATATATATATATATATATATATATATATATATATATATATATATATATATATATATATATATATATATATATATATATATATAATATATATATATATATATATATATATATATATATATATATATATATATATATATATATATATATATATATATATATATATATATTAATGAGTGAATCTTGTACAAAATAAAAATAAAAAAGAGAAAAATTGAATGAAATAAAAACAAATGCGAAAATATTGTCAGTATTGTGTGCCATTTTTATTTTTAATATCACCCTAATTATTAAAGAAATTTTTTTAAATATTTCGGATTTACAAAAGGGAAATCTTGTAAAATTTATTCCTTTTTGACATTATGTATTACCATGTGAAGTCTCTTAAAAAATTGAAAATTATTTTGTTCTAATTTATATTTTTCAGTAATATAGTTTAAATGATTCCATATAAATATAAAGATTGAATAAAATTTTATGGGGCCGCAATGGCCTAATGGTCTGGATATCGGCCTTCTGTCCAGAAAGGCAAGGTTCGATTCCCAACCACCCACCATGCGTGCTCGTTAAATCTGTAGAATCGAAAGTGCTGTCATTGAGCAGTTACTATAGGGGTAATGGTATGGAGGAAATTCTTCTCCCTCTCCAGATCAAAGTCAAAATGGAGTGAGTAGAGCCTCTGGTGGTGCCATCTATCGGTGGATCATACAGAAGAGTCGTACTTTCACCTTCGTGGTGCTCTGGATAAAAGAAAGACGTACCCTACTGACTTAAATTCGCACAGCCGTCGACTAGCGAGCTTGGTTTATTCAAGCTCGTCATAAATAGCGACATATCATAATAATGCATGTCATAAGTAACAACAAAAATAATTGCTCAGGTGATTTCTTTTGATTTTCTAAAAATGCACACTATTTTAGGAAATTTTAAATGATAATCATTCGCCACTGATATTGATTTGTAAGCACCTTTTATAGAAAAGCACACTTTATAGGTTAAATAAATTATAGGATTTATAGGTTTATGGATTCACTTTCTTTAATTATAGTTTAAAGTATGTAATATTATATGTGCATACAAAAACCTGAGCTTGCTTTAGGAGTCTGTTCTTCTAGCTGAATTCACTGACAGTATATTTTTTGTGAATTATTAGGTTGGTGCGTATGAAATGTCGGATTCTTAAGTGATTGTATAAAACTGCATATCTTTCTTCAAAAGCTGTTTATTCAATCAAAGTATGCTCCATTCGCTTCAACACTTCTCCCAACGAGATTTTAAAGCGTAGAAGCCTGTCTTAAAAAAATTTTGGTCTTTAGAATTAATAAACTCTGATATCGAGTTTTTTAGACTGTCTTCATTTTCATAGTGTTTGCCCCTTAAAAACAGCTCTAAATGCTTGAAACAATGAAAATCGGTCGGCGAGAGATCCGGTGAATAGGGTGGATGCTGCAATGATGAGCATACGTTTAACCGATCCAGCTTATTTCGCTCTGTCAGTGCGTGCGGTACCCACTTCTCCATCTTCTTAACCTTGCCAATCTCAGAAAGGTGTCTCAATATCGTTGTAGGGTCAACTTTCATCCTGATAGCAAGTTCCCTCGTGGATACGGCTGGATCCGCTTCCACTAGAGCCTTCAGGTCATCATTCTTCACAGACGTTTTGGGTCTTCCGCGCGGCTCATTTTGCAGTGAAAAATCGCCAGTCCGAAATTTTTCGAACCAACGCTGCACTTTCCGATCGTTAACCGTATTCTCCCCAAACGCTTGGTTTATGTTGCGTGCAGCTTTTGCAGCACTATTACCAAGTTTGTACTCATATAAGAAAATGACGCGAATGTCGGCAGAATTCATATCGGCAATAAACTCAAAAGAAATAAAAAAGGGAAGACCTTCGAGAAAACCTATTTTGCTGAAATGAGTCTCTGGCAATGGACAATACGAGTATGAATGAGGTTATGCCAAATACAAAAGTATAACGAAAACAGGGAGGAAAACGTCCGCATGTAAAGAGAATCCGACATTTCATACGCACCAACCTAATAAATAAATTAACCCTTTTTTCCGAGGATGGAAGTCCCTTTTTATATTTACTTAAAACATGTAATTATTTAAGGATAATACATATGTAATAACTTAAATATGTTCCCTTCAAAAAATTTTGCTCGGAATATCCAGCTAACTTAAACAGTAATAAACATTGTTTCGTACCCGCTGTAAAGTTGCTTTTGCCGTAATGTAAGTATTTAAGGGTTGTAACATCCCGCTCCAGAGCTCTTCTCGCTTCAAGAATGTAGGCGCATGCTTCTTTCATCTTTGTACAATTTTTATTATATTTTACACAAATATCTTTACTCGCCACTCTGTAACACTCCAAGACACGCTAGGTGGTTTAAGTTGTATTCATTGGCTGGATACTTTATGAAATGAACTAATTAATCTTTTTTCTTTCCCTGGCTGGGGGTTTTTCTTTTATATTATATAATATTATATATATTTATATTCTTCTTCTTCTTCTTCTTAGAATTGGGTTTGTATGGCATTGGGCACCTCTGCTTTTATCAGCATTTTGTACCATTAACTCCAAACCCAATGTTTCCTAGTTCCAGTTGCTCGGGTCACCCACTTTATTAATAAAGTCCGATAACCCTTTAATGGAGTCTAGGTGTAACTCTCTAGTATGGATGATGCCTAAAGTGGTTAATCTAGGGAGGGCAAGAGCCTCGCATTCATAAATGATATGCTCTGCCGTTTTCTCTTGCGTATGACATTTCCAGCAGATAGGGTCTTGCTGAAACAGTCCCATCTGATCAGAGAGTCAGTCATACTAGGGATAGCTTCCTGACTTTCACCAGAAGATGGTTTGGAGGTCATTTCTACCTCAAGTGAAGGATTCATTACTGCCCCTTTACATGACTGCCTCTGAGTTCCCTTGTCTTTTTCAGCAAGGTCTACTTCAGAGGCATCACCTGCAGATGCAGTAAGGTTTGTTATTTCTTGTGTCTTTTCAGCCACAAGATAACAATTTATAAGCTCAGGTAATATAAGTCCACCCAGCATTGCCTGAGATACTGGGCAAGGCAAATTACTCTAGAAGTTTGCCAGGCAACTAGAGGCTCCGTTAGGACACCAATACCGCGGTGCCAATTAGCCCTAGGCACGGAACGCATAACACCAGGGTTTACGGGAGCTGGTTCGCGGCCTCTGATTCTATATTCAAGGCTATCCTGTCATTCCTACAGGACGTTCGGTGATCCACCACCTACCGACGCGCCTGGTAGCTGCTCAGGCCCCAGGTATATTTATATTACATTATGATTGCCTTTGCTTTATTTTGCAAAACCGCTTTAATAAAAATTTCAGGATGCCAAATAACCCACAAAATTATTCAATGAACAATTCTTGATCTATTTTTTTTTAAATTATTCAATAAAATTTATAATAAAATACATTATACTAAAAACATTTTAAAAAAGAATAGAAATATAATTATTTTAATTTCTTTTTAAATTATTCTCTCTCTCTCGCTCTCAATAAACAAACACTCAAAATTATTCAATAAAAGTTTGAGAGATTGATTTTTCGTTTGATTCGATGTGTAGGAAACAATTACAGCTCTAGAAAATGCACACACACAATCACTATTACACTTCTCTTCTTTTTTAAGATCTCTTAAGAAAGGTGCTTTGTGCGCATCCTTTGAAATACGGAAAAATTTCGTTTTTGAGGTTCAATAATATTTACAAATGTTCTCACCTTTTACTTTTAAAGGAATTAAAATGATTTGTTTGGATTAAAAGTATGAAAAAACAAACAAACAATAGCACAACTTTATTTCCACGTCGAGCAAGTGACACGATTAATTTTAACAAACTTTTTTTTTGAAAAATGGATTCATTTAATTGAACATCATAAAGTTTTTCTATAACCTGTTTTTTAAAAAAAAGTTATGTCAACCTAGCTTGAACGGTTTTCAGTTAAGATATCTCTGAACCAAATTTTTCTCAAAAGTTAATTTTCTTTTATCTTGTTTTTAGATAAATTATGATGCAGAAACATAAAATTAACCAAAATTTTAATTACATATAGCATATTTTTGTGAAATTGCTTCCATCTTAATTTAATTCGGTTTATGTGTCAATATTCTTTGGAATGAAGCAAATTTTAAGAAAAATATTCAACGATAAAGAAATTATATTAAAAAATATACAGTAGGTGATCAGTTAACGAACACTTCAAACTGTGAATAAATTGTACAACGAACACTTTCACAAGAATTTTTGCGTTCGCACAACGAGTGCCCATTCGGATAACGAACTCAAACGAATTCTAAGGAATTTTTCTCGGCTTTCGGAGAGCATAATGCGCAGCGTTGTCAAACACAAAGAACTAAAAATCGTTTTTCATCTCTCTCTTGAATTATGTTGCTTACCTTTTAAATTTCAAAGTTCTATATTGAAAAAAAATTTTCCAATTGAATACTTATATCCAAAGTAGACCATTAGTTTTGGTTTTGAATTCATTGAAAACCGAAACTGATTTCATTTTGAGTGATTTGTGTTGTTTGACCAATGGTCTTAGAATGACACCCAAACCAATTTGCTGTCAGAAATGTTGGAGATCTTTACAATGATAATGCACTTAATCACTTCAAGAAAATCCCGAAAAAGAGAGAAAGCAACTGCCATTGGACATGTTCTTTTTTTTTTTTTATCCTACGCCCGACCTTGGTTTTTCAACCATCAGTCTCTGTCGGGCAGCCCAATACAATCTTGAGGTGAATGAAAAGTCATCTTCCGCAGAATTTCTATCTGCGACGTCCGAAAGTCCAGGGCAAGTGAAAAGGTGGTCACCAGTCATATCCTCTAGTCCGCAAAAAGGGCAGATTGGAGAGTCCCTCAAACCCAAACGGTGAAGGTGTTTTTGCAGATAATCATGCCCATTTTTAAGGTGAAAATTTGCCACTCCCACAGCTCTGTGGAGGTTACACGGAATAGGCTTTGTTAGTAAGGAAGCCCATGCTTTCTCCTTTATGCACATCTTGTAAATATTTCTACGATAGGAGGCTATATTTGACTTAATAAGCCTTTTAACAGTATGGTACTCCAAGGCTGGAGAAGGCTGTTGTAGATTTGAGCCAGCCTTTGCCAATTTATCAGCTGCCTCATTTCCGGTGATACCACAGTGGCTGGGTATCCATTGCAGCACAATTTGTCGTCCTTCTTCCAGTAGAGAACTAATTGCCATTTGACAGAGATAAACAGACCCAATACTGCTAGGAGCAATTGAAGAGAGAGACCTGATGGTGGCCTGAGAGTCTATAAAAAATACTATGTTGTTCTCATTACCCTTTCTGATCTCCTCAAGTGCTAATTGCACAGCAGCCACTTCACCATTGTAGCTGTTATAGTATTTTGGACATGTTCTTTAACACCCCATAAACAAAAAATGAAAAAGTCTGATTAATGTGGAAGACTATCTGCATGCATTATTTTTTTAATGAATTTACTAAAAAATTATACATCTCCTTCTAAAATATAATTTTTAGAGTCTCTAAACGAGTTATTTGATTTCCCGAAAAATGCATGGTAAATCAATGATCGGTTAAAGAAAAATTCGGATATCAGAGTCTTGTAACAGATTATGTTCGTTAACCGATCATCCACTGCATAGCAATATGGATATTTTACTAAATTTTACTGGATATTCCCTTTAAAAATAGCTGTAACTGAAAAAGTTCTTCATGCATATTTACAAATTTTCATCATTTCATAGATAATAACACTTAAAACAAGTAGGCTGCGTTTCATACAAGTATCTTAATTATCACTTGAGATTTCGTTTTAAAGTTTTGGAGATTTGGTGAAAAATAAAGTTTTGTGAAAATCGCCTTTAAAGTGATGATCTCGCTTGCGATAGCGATGATGTTGCCATTCGTTTACGAATGTGTAAGTCAAATAAAGGTCTCATACTTATCAATCAGCATATTATAAAAAAAAAACTATTTTTAAAAAAATAGTAAGAAATATTAAAATGTCACTTTTCTTTACTGCTTCCGTTTTCAAGAATTCAACTTCCTGTTTCGTTTTACAAAATACGCGACGCATTTTATGAAACTTAATTTTCATGTGGCACACAATAAAGCAAGAAACAGTTTTAAGAAGTTCTGAGTACCAAATTCACAAATAAAATAAAGTTGACACCTGCAGTCGAAAATAAACTTTTCAACGAAGGCGAATACTTTAATTTCAGAAAAATTAAACAATTGTTAATTAAATTTTCTTTTTCAAATATTTCTTTTGACATACAGTGCATATTTTAACAATGAAAAATCCAGAATAATATTTCCAATACTTAGAATATTCGAGCAATA
This sequence comes from Latrodectus hesperus, assembly GCA_037975125.1. Lineage (NCBI taxonomy): Eukaryota > Metazoa > Arthropoda > Arachnida > Araneae > Theridiidae > Latrodectus > Latrodectus hesperus. The sequence goes on from CM075862.1 coordinate 73,648,359, forward strand.
AGCTAAACATTAGTACTATTATACGAAAAAGCTCAAAAATAAGCTAATATTTCTTACACTTTTTCAAAAAAAAAAAGTAGATGGACACGAAACTACACTTTAACTTCATGAAAAAAAACATTTATTCAACAAATATTTTGCGAAAAAAGTGTCAGCATGCTTATACATGCGTAATTATATAAGAATCAAATAAAATATATTGCAAAACAGATGACTTTGTATTAATTATCATAACATTATATTAACGAATACAAAATGTTGTTGATAAAGTTGTCAAAAAAGCAGACGGACATTCATAAAAAGGCTGTGAAGTTGAAAGTTTTAATAAGAGGTTTTCTAACCACCTGCTTTTATTAGTTCAAGCACACTGTTTGGCATTCAATCATAAAGTTTTTGAATGTCCTTTTGGCAAAAACTATTCCACACTGAATCGAAAGATTCTTGGAACACCTTGACACTTTCATATTGCCTCCCTTGCCCATAAACACGTTCAACTAACACATAGGCCAAACATTTTAGACAATATTAAGTTTCGGACTTTTACCTAACTATGGCAAAACTTGAACATTATTGTCATCGAACCATTTTTTAACTCAGTGAGCGGTATGAATGGAAGCTCCGTCTTGCTGATATGTCCAGTTTTCTCCTCCCCAATCGGATCCCTATCGTTAGAAGTTCTGTTTCCAACTGCTGTATATAATCTTTGTGATTTTGTCTTCCATTTATAAAAACTAAACTTGGTCTACCACTGAAACCAAGAGCAAGCCATACCATCAAAATTCCTCTTCCTTTTTAGTGAGTAGAGTAGTACTGTTCTTTTTGTTTTTTCAAACAGTGCTAATAATATTGAAAACCATCTGGCCATCTAAATTGAACTTTTTCTCATCAGAGAAAATAACAGATCTCCATTCATTGGTTCAGGACATGTATTTTTTACTCCACTCCAGTCGATCAGCAAAATGTTTTTTAGTCCACTTAGGATGGTGTTTTCGTTTCTTAAACTGAAATTATTTACTTCTTTGCACATAATTAAACGCTGTCTGTCTGGTTATACGGTTAAGTCCAAATTCACACTGTGCTATCGGGATGCTAGCCCCTCTCTTTTTAACCTTTCGGAGAAGATGTTTTTGCTCTTTTGGCGTTAGTTTTTGGGGTCTTCCAGTTTTTTTCCTTTTTCCATGAGCATCAGGATTCTTCAGAAATTCTGCAATGGAACTTTTACCAATTCTTAAGATATATGCAATCTCTCGAATAGTTTTTCCATCGTTTTGTAGGCTATGGCTTGACCTTTTTGCAATTCTGTTAAAGTAATTCCTCTAGGCATGACAGTCAACTTCGAATAACAATCAAAGTAAAATTTTGAAAAATTTGAAAGAAATGAATTTTATATATGAAGGTAGGTGCTCAAACTAACTTATCCAAATAAACAAATTATAAAAATTTGTAAAAAATGTTTCAATGAAAGCAGAAGAAAAGCATTTTTTTGACAATATATATATATATATTTAACTTTGAAAAACAAACTGGTGGTATTAATACTTTAACCTTACCGGAGATGATAGGACTAATTTATAATTTGAAACAGCAATATTATTCGAAACAAAGAACTTTGCATTTACAAATTTTTAGTGTCCATCTACTTTTTTGACAAAGTGTAGATTTATATTAATCATTAAGAAAATTATTTCTATTATGATTGTGATTACTGATCGATATAGATGTATTTTATCTATTTAATAAGATACACAGAAAATACTGAAAAGAGTTTCAACAGACTCAGACACTCATTCTATTTCCATGATTTCTATATAAAAGAATTTCATAAACTCCTGGTATTGAATGTGATTAGAAGGAGCCGGGCAAAAATTTCTTCGGGGTTCCCCTCTGCTCCCCAACCACAAACTTTTTATTAGATTTGGCAAACTATTCTATTTGATTGGCAATTTAAAATAAACTTTCCACTCTGATCTGGAGACCCGGGCATCTGCCCCGTATGTCCCTGTTTTAATCACAGGCTCTAACACGAGCACATTAAATATCATTTTATTTTCTCTGAGTTATTTCAGTCAAAGACACTCTATTGACACCAAACCCATTAGACCAAAATTCAAGTACAATTATTCAGACACTCCTCAACCAATATTCTTCGAAGGCAGCAGAGTTTTCAAGGGCGTCAGAGGGACAAGCGAGTCGCCACCTTTCCCTGCAATACTTCATCCACCTTCATTCACTCCGTTAGGGAAAATAAAATCGTGTCACCGAAGAACAAGGGACAGATTTCAGGCGGGCTCTTCATTAGGAGGAGACTCGCCCTCTTCCGCCGCGAGGATCATCAGGAAGTAACGCCTCTGCCTGATTCCCTGCCCGGCCGCGATCCTTTAACTGACCCCTTTTTTTCCCTCCTGTCCCTTGGGTGACGCCGATCGATATTTCTCTCTACTTAAATCAAAACTCGACGCTAATAATTGCCGGATCAGTTCTGGGTGACTCAGTGCCTCCCAGACTCTTCGAATAAACACCCCCCCTCCGCACTTGACACAGACACTGACCATCTCTGATCCTTATGAAACCCCCCCCGACGAATTTACTCATATGGGCATTCACAGTAACTACATTAAACAATGCGTATAATGCTTTTGGTACATAAATTTTACAAGTCTTTTGAAATAAATGAACAATTAGGACAATATATCTCATTTCCAAAGTTTCAAGAGATATCTATTAGCAGATATATATACATGTGTGTGTGTGTGTGTGTCACTCTCCCAGAGATCACTTTTCATCATAATGTAGTAAATGAAGATGAAATAGAAGAAATAGATGTTTAGACTATTTTAGGTCTTATGCTATATTATGTACAGAGAGAAAGAGTTCACACCATGGCCTAATGGTAAGACACCACGCTTCAGAGCAAAAGCTTTTGGGTTTGATCCCAGCAACTGTTGAACAAGGGAAATGAATACTGCGTTTCCTTCATCTGCATTCACGTCTGTACACGCACACGTGTTGGGGTGGGTGCTTGAAAGTTCTCCAGATTTCAGCCGTTACGACTCGTTAATATGGCCCATTCTCTATGAAGAATTCTCCTGAAAGATAATGATACGATGGACAGTAAATTGTTCTTACAACATCCTCAGACCATTATTGAGTCTACAACGTTAAAGTTCGAATATATATATATATATATATATATATATATATATATATATATATATATATATATATATATATATATATATATATATATATATGATTTGAAAACTCTTGAGTGAACAGCCCAAGTATTTTGATAATTTTCTTCGTCCCTTTAGCTCACAATGTTTCGATAATGTGCGTATCATGGTAATGCATATTCTGTTGCATACATTTGGATAAACCTGATGACAATGACTTATAAATAACATCCACGTCATTGCGATAAAGTTGATATTTCAGATGCATTTTTTCTATCTTAATTTTATCGATTACGTGTCTATCGATTACTAATACGTGAAATTCGCCACTCTAGTTGCTGTTGTCGTGTGCCAGCTAGGCTGGCAACATGGGGTGCGCTGCTCCACTTTTCCAACTGAACCATATTTTGGTGTGGAGTGTATTCCACAGTACACACATGCCATAGGAACCCGTTTATAGGGTAGGCAACCATTCACAGCTCATTAATAAAAAGAAAGGACAAAGACAGGATAGATAAAGAGAGAAAGTACATCCATGCCCGAACCGGGATTCGAACCCAGGACCTCCTTATCCGCAGTCAAGCACGCTGACCATAACTCCACTCTAGTGCAGAAGAAGAGTCACGTGAAACAACTTTTGTATCGCGTAGGTTCTTCGGCTGTATGGGAACCAAGTCTTTCTTTAATAAAGATCTCTTAAAAAAAAAGGTACTGATAGTCGACTCGATAGCGGTTTTCAGAATTTGATCAGGGCCTCTCTTCCTAGATTCGAGGCGGGCCATTTCAACATTCGTCATGAAAAGAATAGAAAAAAATTTTGGAATTCTTATGTGATAAAAGTTTGTTAATAAAGTATATGAGTATGTTTAAATGGATGGAACATTTTTTTGAATTCGCCCGGATATTCTTAAATTTTTTTTTCTTCAAAATGTCTCTTTTCTGTTTGAGAGCCCTTTATTGGTTTTATTTTAAAAACTAAAATAATTAGCTGAATGCACCTGCTTCGTAGTGTTCCGTACGAATCATTTTATAATGAATTGATAGTTGACACTTAACTTATCGCAAGTTCACTCAATTTAGATTTAGATTCTATCAGGTGAAAACGTGTACTCTTAACATTTTCCTTTCGAGTAAAAAAAAGAAAATAAAGAAAGAAAGAAAAAACATCCTTTTTGTATAGGCCAAATGGAAATAAGGAAAAACACAAAGTGTTAAAAAAAATTCTCTTCTGACTGTAGTTTTTCAGTTTGAGTATGAAAGCATGAATTCCTGCCATTTGACACATAAAAGTGCTTACGTCAGAAAATATTTTAGTTAAATAGCTTATCAAAGCGATGTCTTGAATCACGAAATAAAGTCTCAGTTATCAGTTGGCTAAAAACAAATCGAATGAGGTATAGAATGCTTGAAATTTCTTTTAACGAAATTATTAAATATTGAACTCTTTTCGACCACATTTTCAAGTAATTTCGACTGGTGATGCACAAGGAAAAACAAAATCACATTCGTTGCAGAATGCAATACTTCTTCAAAAACAGAAAAAATAGTAAATATCATTATTTTTTGGAAGAAAAAATAAAATTACATTGTGGTAATATATGGAAAAAAGGGCAGAAATCAATATATTTTCATCTTCCATCGATTACACATGGATGACCATTTAAAAAAATAAAATATGCGTTTTTTTAACGATAAGATTTTCGGCCTGGAACATTACATCGCTGAAATTAATTCCTTAGACACGCAGCTTTACTTTTGAACACAAATACTGCCATGGGCCGCGGTGTCCTGGTAGGTCGTTCTCATTATCCGAAGGTAAGGGGTGCGAATCCCAACTTAACCAAAGATCTGTCGTGCTCACTAAAGGTGGCTGGGGCACGTTAAAACTGGGTGTGGTTGCAATGTCCTCCAAGTGAAATGATACCCTGCGAGTGGCAGGCCAAGTATTGGTCCTTACTTGCTCGGTCCCTGCTTCAAAATCACGAATCAGCTGCTTCTATGTAACGGGTGGAACCGAAGTGAGGACTCGGTACAGGGAAGCATGCTGCTGCAACAACAACAAATACTGCCATTGAAAGTTTGAAATAAAACATAATTTTTATTTTATGCTAAGCAGGGACCGTCATCTCGATTGAAGTTCACTCGGATCCGGACAGAACGCTCTCACATCAATCCTTGAAAAAAATTCGACAGCCAAAGAAAATGCGGATTTTATTTATATGAATGTATTATTAAGAAAGAAAAATATTCGGCCTCTTAACGTCAGTGCTGTACAAACGATCTTATTTTAGGCGTACATTAAAACGTCTATTTGTAATAAATATTTTGTAAAAAATATACATCAAAAATTATGTGCGTGTTTCACGATCAATGTGAAAATGTGAAAATATCTGAATCAGCGTGAAATTCACTAAAAATAGAAAACATATAAATTATTTATTATTTTACAAAAAAGGAGTTTCCCTTAATGATTTTGAATCATTTTAGTATTCTTTTTTCATACATGATTTAAAACAATTATTTCACAATTTTTTAAATCCAATAAATCTGCTCATGTAGAAAAATTAGTTGAAATCAGTGATGATTTATGAAAACCTTTCAATTTTTTTAAGGAGGCAAAATCTCAGAAATCGCTCAGCATTCATCCAAAGAAAGCAGGAGAGTTTTTAATATCTCAATGGAAAGAATGGGCAGCCCAGTGCTCTAATTGTGGGCGGAATTCTCAAAGGAAGAATGACGTCATGGTGGGCGGGCTGAGTAAAAAAGCCTGGGCTTCCGTTGCAGGGGCGGAGCCCTTAAACTATTTGGCTTTATGATGGATAGTGAGAGTGAGGCGCCCCTCTCATAGTAAAATAAATATGTGAAGATTCACTGAAGTGTCAAATGCGGGGGAGCAGCGAGTGCGTGACGCCATACATCTAAGTTGACTAGGTCTTCACATTTGGCATTGATTCCCTTTCTCGGCGACTTTTTTCCATGAAGAAATGAAATGTATTTTTAAGATCTCGTTTTTTTCTAATGTAAAATAAAGAGTAAGAAAGGTTTTTAAAAATGATTTTATAAAAATTTTTGAATATTTTTAGTAAAATAGTATTTTTACACATTCCAGAAAAAATAATTAAAATAAAATTATAAGCTCATTTAATGTATAAGTTTCAGAATAGTGTTAAAATAATTTATGATGCCATTCATCTGACATTAAATAACTGAGTTTTAATTGCGATAGAATTAAAAAACGATTCTTAAATATTTATTTGCATAAAACCTAATGATATCGACAGATGTCATGGACTAGAATCTGTGCAGGTGGTAGAAGAGTATTCTAGAATCACTGAAATATTTCATAAAATGAAATTATAAAAAATTAGCCGAGAAAAACAATAACCAAATAAAATATTTAAATTACCATAATACTTGCTGTTATTTTTTTTAACAAAAATAGCTCTTTATTAAAATAATTTCATATATGTAATCACATTTATTATTGTAATTAAAGTAAGAATTTTCTTAAATAAATTATAAGCTCCGATTGAATTGCTCTAGAGATCACACATATATTAACTGCAATTAGTTATAAGCGGAATAGACAAAATTAACATAAATATATACTTAAAACAATCTTAAATTCAACTAAATAAAACATTATAAAAAATACTACAAAATAATGTAGACTATTTTTCATTTAGGTAATTGTTTTAAATAACATCTATCATTCTCTTTTTATTGAGAGGAAAGAAAGGTCTTCTCGATGCCGTGTGATAGAACAGCAATCATCAGTATGAAAGGATTTAAACTTGATAAGCTCGTAGCCGAATGATTTTGCAGTCTTGCCTTCGTGGGTTAGAATCCCACCTTGGACTTGGGTTTTTGTAGAGGTTCGGAGTTCATTTTGAACCAAACATCTTTGTCTAATGATCCCCCGTATGCAAAAAATGACCGTTGACCGCCCAACAAACCAAACCAAATCACGGGTTCAATACCAGAGACTTTTGAAACACGGGAGATCGATGTTGTGTTTCAGTCTTCTGTATGCACATCTGTCGGTGTGGGTGCTTGGGAATTTTCTGCGTTTCCATAAATATATCTTAGTATCTATGAAAAGTTCTACAGGAATGTAATTCACGCAGGGGACATTACAACCTAAGGACTTTAGGCTGCCTGGTACTCAGCTTCAAAATGTATGGTTCAGTTATCAGAAAAGAGGCTGGAAATGCAATTGGGAACTCCGTGAATATCAAACCTATTCATTGAAAACTGCAAAACTAATTACTTCGATAATCAGCTGTAAACAAGCCTCAGAGGTTAACTTACTGAATGACAAATGTCTCTCAGTGTGTTGTTCGGCATTCCAGGAAGACCTGAGAAGAAAAGAATCCTTATTTAAAATGATGCATTTCTTTTTATTTCAGTTTTATGGTCCTCTCACGATGGGATGAATACTCAGACAATGATTTCATTCTGATTGTAATGTTATGATGAGGCCGCGATGGCGCCTTTTTAAGTAAAGAGTCTTTTTTGCAATGAGAAAGTAATGCGTTCTATGTCAAGAGAGCCGAAAGTCCTTCCTGTTCGTCAATGGCTGCAATGCCTTCTGAGTGAAATGATACTTCTGGGAGATGCAGTTCTTCTGCCTATTCACTTCTTCTAAATTATGATCAGTCACCCACTTTTGGAGTCCCCTGGGTGTCCCACTGTACAAGATACCCGTGGGTTGGGGACGTGCTCACGTTAATATGTCACGTCCAAAATCCTTCTGCTGATGTGGCGTGGATGGGAAAAGGAGGATGACAGTTCAGATGTGACCTCGTCACCTGACCGTGGTTCAAAGTGTAGAGACACTTGGCGATTGCGAGTTTTCCAAACGCGTTAATCTAAAGGTACAGTCCGGAGCTATGCACAAGATACCGTCATTTCCGACTCTTTATTGGCTGTAATACCATTAGGTCTAAAGGCGAGACCTAAGGGCATTACAGCCAATTGCAAGGACATTTGAAATCAAAAAAATATCTAATAATGATGTTTGATGGTAGATCTATTTAAATGGATGCTTGTTTATCTTGGTTATAGTTTAATGCGTTATTGTTGCTTTTTTTTTTTTTTGTGTCTAGGACCATGAATTTTACTCTTACTTATATACAATCTGGATAAAAATTTCCTGTGAATGGCCTACCCAAAGGCATGACATAAGAGCATTTATGGGATGAACTGGAACGTTCCCACCAATTTCTTTTATCTTCTTTAACAGACACTATTCCTGTGATCACATTAATAGGAACACTACAAAGAGCATATCTCGGTGTGTTGCCACTACATTAGACGTAAAACGATGGAAAATCCATTCTTAAATAATGAATTTCCTTCGAAAAACTTACAACGCTTTTGTATCTGTAATGCACATATGCCAGATAATTAATCACGGTAAATTTTCAATTATCTAATCACGGTAAGCGATTTAAATTATTGGTATGTGATACAAAAAAAAACCTGCTATAAAATAACCTTTAATCTTTATTTTGAGATTCAAATTACAAAGCCATGTTGTAATATATTATGGTGTACTTCTGCAAAATATGGATATTTATTATCATGTAGTCCCCTGATGTGGTATTATTGTTTGCAAAAAATAAATCGTATTGCTTGGATAAAAATTGCACATTAATATACATTTCTTGATCAATTTTATCTTTTTAATAGTTTCTTTTCATTTAATAAATTTGCAATTAGTATGCAGATTGCAAATAAGTACAAATTTTGTTCATAAAAGTGAGGTTTCTTTCAGTTTTTTTTTCCATTTTTTTTATTTGCCATCCTTGACATCTTATAATGAAAGCCTAATAAACGAAAAATGTTGCGAGACTTTTTAAAGCGTTCATTACATTTTTGATGTTTTCCAAATAATTTTTTTAAAAAATATATAATTAGAAGCTTTTTACATTATTCAATTTTAAACTTGTGTACTGAAGAAAAAAACTATTCTATACTTCAATTAAAAATGAATTAATGCTACTATATTTTGTATAATCATGATGTCGTATTTGTTTTATTTATAATATATATATTCATGCTGTCGGAGGACTTTTTATAGAAAAAGAATTAAGTTCACGTATCACAAAAGAGGAAACCTTGAAAACTCTTAAGTGATCATTCTGATAGATGAACCTCAAGAAGCAAAAAAAACGTAACCTCCATATCATTATTCAGCAGTGGCTGGGTTAAAACCCTCACCTTTGTAAGAAATTTCTACACAGTTCATTATGAAAACTCTGAATCTCCTATCAATAGACTTTAAACCCAATTTCACAGCCGTTGTAAATATGTCTTCCAATTGTTTGAATATATATGAATATATATATATATATATATATATATATATATATATATATATATATATATATATATATATATATATATATATATATATATATACACTGTTGGATAACTGCTAAGGACGGATAACACTATCCATCCATAGCAACCACAAAATGAAAGGAAGCAAAATGTGGAAAATTAGAATTAGTGCGGGAATATAGTAAGAAGAAGTATGCGTATGCAAATTTTTTTCCGTCTGTTCATCACGTGATAGCGTTCATAAGAGCTTTAAAGGTTTTGATGCGTGTGGACAATTGTTGTTTAAAGTCAAAGTTTTAAAGGAAAGATTTAATTGACGAACTTGAAATTTTTAGCATGTCTTCCCGACATCGCTTAGATGATTTTATGCGTGGCCGAATTATTGGAAAGATCGAAGAAAGCGAAAAATAACAGATGTTGCCAGGGAGTTCGACATCGCTCACAGCGTTGTTTCACGGCTGTGGAAGTCATTTAAAACTACTGGAATGTGTAGTAGGCAGCACGGAGGTGGTCGTGTTAGAAGTACGACTCCTGCAGAAGACAGATATAACGTCCTATCAGCAAAAAGGTACAGGCGAACCACAGCTCAGCAGGTGGAAAATCAGTTTCTTGCTGTCACAGGAAAGCATATCTCCCAAAAAACTGTTGCCAGACGTTTGAGGGGAGGAGGACTATACGCCCGCAGACCTGTTGTGTGTGTTCCATTGCCCAGACAGCACCGAGCTGCCCGTTTGCAATGGTGTCGTGAACATCGCAATTGGACTGAACCGGACTGGGCATGCGTACTATTCTCAGATGAGAGTATGTTCAGTCTGTCATTTGATTGTAGACGCCAACTAATATGGCGCGAGAGTGGTACTGCTTATCATCCAGAAAATGTTCAGGAAAGGGACCGATATCCGACATGCAGTGTCATGTTGTGGGCCGCCATCATGATCAATGGCCGCACGCACCTACATGTGGTTGCGAATGGGACTATGACGGCCAACGATACATTAATGAAGTTCTACTTCCTCATGTTCGTCTTTTCCGTGGTGCTGTCGGTGATAAATTTGTTTTTATGGACGACAACGCAACATGTCATCGAACACTCGCTGTTCAGGATTGTCTAGACAGCGAGAGTATTCAACGCCTCGTATGGCCATCATGTTCTCCAGATCTAAACCCCATTGAAAATGTGTGGGATGCTTTGGGGAGGCAAGTTGCTGGTCGAAACTATCCACCGACAAACAAGAACACCCTCATCCGTGCACTACCAGAGGAATGGGATAAATAGTCTTCAACAGCTGCTGGATACTGTTGTGCAAAGTATGATACGACGTGTGGAATGTTGCATCACATTCCACGGTGGACATATCTCGTACTGATACCTTTCTTCAAGGTGCCTGCTGACTTTTAGATGTATTGTTCCATTTTTCCGTATGCAGCATCAAATGAACATTTTTTTCTTTCAGATGTTTCACAGCTTTTGTACTTTCCAGAACAATAAATATTCTTTATTCTAATGTCTGAACAGGGTGGCAACTATATTTTATTCTACTAGGCCTCATGTATCGCTTAATGTTATCCTACATTGCAATTTGTGATCCGTCCTTAGCAATTGTCCAGCAGTGTATATATATATATATATATATATATATATATATATATATATATATATATATATATATATATATAGCTGTATATCTGTGTATTGACACTATATGTATCAGTATACAGTAAATTAAGGACACCAGAGAGTATTTATTTACCAATGGATTGATATTAAATCAATGCCATAAATCAGAGAAGGATATTCCGAGAAGGACGCAGCCAAGATTTGGCGCTTTTTCTTGCTTTCGTGCAACCTCAGAAAAAATGGTAAATTCGAAGAGTATCTTTGTCGGAGAAGCCCCAAAACTCCTTGGAGGGGCGGACCACATCTTCCGAATGTAAATAATATTACTGATGGATGGCGACTGCCTCGCGTCCATTAGGTCGGCTCGTCCTCCCCCATTGTGTGAAGGAGCGCGCGATGAATCCGCCGCAGCACAATCGGCGGCGACACGCTAAGTGAGGACGGGAACTGCATCATAGGGACTAATAAGTGGGTGTAATGCTGTCGATGGCTGCTCTCAAAGTTATCCGAAGCTTTTATAAAAATAAAACAATATTAAGTTAAATGTTTGTTTTCGTATTGTGATTCAAAGCTGACCCCTTGATTACCATACACAAGAGATTGTATCCTACAGCAACAGTTGATGATAAGCATTTTGAATCTCTCTAATATTTATTAAAATATCATGCTGTTGATGGTTGGCACCTGCAAATTTAGTTGCGCCGAGGAGCTTTAACAATTCATTAAAGCAGCTAGGACTTTTATTTAAAATTATACGAAAATTAACTTAAAAGAACAAAATATGATATAAAGTACATCTGGGTTAAAATGACTGGAATAAAAAAAAAATAAAAATAATGAATAAGGCATATGAAAAATACATACATATGAAGGAAGCACTGCAAAACATTATTAATTGACCGATTTCCCCCCCCCCCTCTAACGGCGGGGGGCTCTGGATGACTCACCCTTCGCCACAACAAGGCCAGAGACTGCTACTCATTTGTCGTTACCCGGTAGGCACCTGTGAACCGAGTCACGAAAACGAGTAGCATGACCCATGCCATAAAACCACAAAACCGTTTACAGGGTGGGCGACATTCATACATCATCTCAGAAGAAAGGACAGAGAAAAAGTTACATCCATGTCCACATCGGGATTCGAGCCCGGAACCCACAGATTAGGAGTCAAGAGTGCTTTTCACTCAGCCATCGGCCGGCTCTGTCCGAATGTTAACATTCATTATGTGCCTTGAAAAGTATAATTATAAGCTGGGGTTTGAACAATTAGTTCAATAAGATTTTCTGATTCTAGATTTTGATCTATGTTTCGAATACCGAAGGTAACAGTCAGGAAATACTTAGCAGACATTCGATGATGCAATGGATGGAGTTTCTCATTAATCTATTGACACATTATTTTGTGACTTTCAGTATTTTAATGGATCATACAACTAATAAATGAATGAAAAGTTGCAACTAGGTACCAACAGTATCAGTTGGTAATCATTTGGTATCAAGGAATGCCAGTTCTAATTACTGGTCTCGACATCAAATGTCTTGTAATTTTAACCACATTCAAGAGAGGAAGTCGACACCCGAGCAGCCACAAATTTATCCTTCTTGTACCGCATCATCAGAATGAACCCCCCTCGATGATTAATGACTAGATTAAGAGAAATCATTCCAATTAATTTTATTTATTAGTCAAGATTCTCCAATACAAAATCATAACTTGCATATTAATTAATATAACATTAATATAAAGGCCACGGTAGCCAGTTTGATTAGAGCCTTTGTTCTCACTATCAGAAGATAGTGAGCTCGAATCCCGACGCAGTCGAAGAACCGTCGTGTTCGCTCATGGTGGTTGAGGCACATTAAATATACCGTACTCTCAATGTCCTCCATGGGAAATGATACATCTGGCATGGCAGGCCAAGTCTAGGAGTCTTCTGCTTGATTCCTGTTTCTAAATGACGAAGACCGAATTTCAGGGCGGTACACCCACTGGAAAACACTACTATATAAGGCGCCATTATTTCTGCCTTTGACTGTGCTAAAAGGTGAAACATCTTAATAGCCGGGCATTATACAACAACTGAATTAATGTTTTAGTTACATTTCAGAAACAAACGATATTCTGACATTCTATCCATTAGGATATCTTTGCATCACAAATATAACACACTATAATCAGACTCTAAATTCTGTGTTAATTTTCTAGAACTTTCCCTAGCTTTCGAATATGCAAGGGGTACTTTGAATGTTACAATTTTTTCGTGACACACTATGGTGATAAAACTCTTACAAATAATATTATGAATTGTGTTTACTTATTACAACACAAAAAGAGTAACTATAATAAATATACTTGTTTCGAACATATCTAGTTATTTATCTCCTTGGTCATTAATAATAAAAGTAAAAATAAGTTGTATTTGTGTGTGCAGTATTATCATTTGATTCACAAAAAATGAAAAAAATTCTATAACAAATCTCAGGCACTTGAAGTATATACTTACCCACGATAACCTGGACATAAAGCTAGGGTAATAATCCTAGATTTGTGTCGATGATTCAGCTTGTAAATTGCGCAAATAAATTTTAGTAAAAATGCTCACTCTCTGCCCGTCAACGTATTGTACCGAGCTCCACGGGTTCGTGTTGATTGAGAGTTGAATAAAGCAACCACTTAATGAACACAAGACTTTTATTCGTAAAAACTTCACTAGATATACGAAATTCCCGCTGTAACAATCACAATTATACAGCTACAATTCGTCAGATATAATAAGAAACAGCTTCCAATCACAGGTCTCAAACACTTCAGACAGAGAACAACTAGCAGTCACAACTAATCGTCTTCACTCACTGACTGTCTTCACATAACTAACTCTTCCATGTCGGGCTGCGGTATTTATACCTGACTTGGCGGAGAAATCTACCAGTTTCGCCAAGGTTCTGGAAGCTTCTAGGCTATCTCAAAAAATATTGGTCCTAGAGCTTAGGTGATGGATGTTTCCAAAAGTATCGATTTCTCGCCAAGTCGCCAAGAATCTCGCCAACCGTCGCCAAGAATTTTGCCAACTGTCGCCAAATCATTAGGAAATCCGCTTTTAAACTACAACACGTCTAAATACCGCAATTTTTGCCCAAAATGTGAGAATTTCCGATCTGTCTGAGATATTTTAAGACAAATACAATCATCATTTATAAATTTGTAACAGTATGTTCTATTTTTGGAAATAGAACAGGCTTACGGATAGAAGTAAGAACTAGTAAGCAACAAAATTTCTTATTTTGACATTTAAAATCACGGTTACGAAAGATTTTCTGGAAGAAGCTCTCGTCGACAGTTTCAGGAAATGTCGAAGGTTCTCAGTATGTCAGATATTTTCACCGCAATTGGAGAATATTGTGTGAGGTTTTCCGGATAGTCACAGCTAAAAGCTTTGTGAAGATATTGAGAAATTAATAGCCAGTAAACATGTAATGTAAAATAAGAAAACTTTTAACTACCTATCCCAACACAGAGCAGCAATATACTCGTAATATCTATTGAACAGTTTTTCTGTGGTCCCAACTAGTTTAATCAATCAATCGAAATTCTAAAGCATTTTATTGGAGTTATTTAACCGAATTTCATAGAATAAAATTTTGGATGGATGTGAAATTGATTCTCTTAGAAACTGCATAATATATTTGAGCACAAACATTAAATTATAAACGTTTATTGATGTGAGTGCTTGGGAGATTTTCGGGCTTCCTCCCTTGCGACACAGGAATATCCCCAAAGTGTTGTCAAAATACAAATTGATGGGGCTACTACTCTTTAGAACGAAATGTCGCAGGTTCTATTCCAGCCACTGTTAAAAAACGGGAGACGAGTGTTGCGTTCCTGCATGCATGTATGTTGGGGAGGGTTTTAGAAAGTTGTCCAAGTTTGCTCCCTTGCGATACGTGAATAGAGGTCATTTTCTATAAAAATTTCCTCATGGAAGACAATTAAAAAATCGTCCAATATTTTATAGTGAGAAGTCATTAAAAAACCACACTATAAACTACTCTCTTTCACACTGAGAAACGATATTTTATTGGGGACCAGTCTATTGTGTGGTTTTTTAATAACTTCTCACAATAAATATCGGACGACTTTTCATCGTACGATAATAGTCGTCTAGTGTGAAAGAGCCCTTACAGTGTGGGCATCAAAAGCCCTTACAACAGCCTTAGGCCGTTAGGCAATCCACAATGTAATGTTAAATATTAATTGATACAACTCAGTAAGGTCTGGCGGTAGGATTGTGGTTTTTAGAGCGAAAGACTTTTGGTTGGATTTCAGCCTCTGTTGAACCACAAATTTCCTGTTGTGCTTCTGCATGCATATCTGTCGCGATGGGTACTTGAGAGTTTTTCGGATTTCCTCCTTTGTGACCCGAGAATACGGTCCAGTATCTTAAAAAGTCCTCATAAGAGGCAATTTACTCGATGTTCTGATAGATAAGATGCTTTTCATGGTTTAATAGGCACTATTTCTGACAGCATAACAGTTTTGTAAGCTATTCATTACATAGTGTCAAAAAATAGAATCAAAATCAGAGATTCTGGGTTCCATTCCAACCACTGTTGAACAATTTAAAATAGTCACTACAATTCTGTTTTTTGCATGCGATCTGTCAAGGTGGATTCATGGGAGTATATCCGGTTTTCGGGTTTTTGTGATATAAATACAGCTCTCTATCCTTGAAAAGATACTCGAAGAAGACAAACACCAGTGAAAGAAACTAGTTGGTAAGGGGTTGGGTCGCCTTGGGCATGAGTGACATCTTACATTCGACATGGTATTGACAAATAAAGGTCTTGAGCAAAGTTCGTTGAAATTCGTACCCATTCCTTGAACAGGACCGTTTCGAGTTCAGGCAGTGTGTGGGGAGGAGAAAATCGAGAACACGGACTTACGTTCTTCTTCTAAAATTGGGTTTGTATGTCATTGGGCACCTCTGCTTTTATCAGCATTTTCTACCATTAACTCCAAACCCAATGTTTCCTAGTTCCAGTTGCTCGGGTCACCCACTCTATTAATAAAGTCCGATAACCCTTTAATGGAGTCTAGGTGTAACTCTCTAGTATGGATGATGCCTAAAGAAGTTAATCTAGGGAGGGCAAGAGCCTCACATTCGTAAATGACATGGTCTGCCGTTTCCTCTTGCATGACATTTCCAGCAGATAAGGTCTTGCTGAAACAGTCCCATCTGGTCAGAAAGTCAGTCATGCTAGGAATAGCTTCCTGACTTTCACCAGAAGAAGATAGTTTGGAGGTCATTTCTACCTCAAGTGAAGGATTCATTGCTGCCCCTTGCCAAGATTGCATGAGTGACATCTTACATTCGACATGGTATTGACAAATAAAGGTCTTGAACAAAGTTCGTTGAAATTCGTACCCATTCCTTACATAGGACCGTTTCGAGTTCAGGCAGTGTGTGGGGAGGAGAAAATCGAGAACACGGACTTATGTTCTCTTCTAAAAGAAACCCACAAGGGTTCAATGATATTGAGATCAGGGGATTGAGGACACCAGGACAAATGTTCCACTTGATCATCATACTCATATTTGGATACAACAAGACGTCAAAAGTTTCAAATCCAATAAAAATATACCAATAAGATATTTTAATTCCTAAAATAATGTATTGGAAATTATTCAATTGAAAATGTCAGTTTTCTTATGAGCGGAAAGTTAAATACTTGTGATTGCATAAATGTGATGTTTAGTTTGCTTTTCATGCAAAGAAACTGCAAGTTTTGTTATTAAATTACACAGATCTTTCGTCTAAAACTCAAGTTTAAGACACTATTAAAATTAAATTTATGGTACTTATATTTAAGGTAAAAATAATTATATAATTAATATCACGCAATAAATGTTTATTTTAAAAAATATTTAATTTAATAACTATAGAAATATTGTGGGATGTATAAATTTATGATTGAAAATAGAGTAGAATTTTAAATTTATTTTATTCATCTTTTCTTATATCCAGGATGGTTGCCTCATTCATTGATCATAGACAATAATAGACTATCAGTCCTCTATTTCTATCTGGACATAAGAAAACTGCACTGGAAAATTTTGTTTTTTATGCATCTGATTTTTCTTTGTTGCATTTAAGATAATATTGCTTACAGTAAATGATTACTACAATTTCTTATATATATTTTTTATGTTTTGACATTACAATGAATTTAAATTTCCTAATATTTTTTTAATTTAAATTTTTGTAATGTCACAATCTATTTTATGAACAAATTTATTAAAAATTTATTTATAAAAATGAATATCCGAACTATACATATTGATATACTTTTTTAAATATCATTTAAAAAATTTCATACTCATAAGACATTATGTATCTCTGGAAACAAACGCTTAATGTAACAACTGATTGTTGTAGTGAAGTCCTTCTATACTTATACCCTCAGCTAATCATTTGTTTTTCAGTGAAAGTTTCGAGAAGAAACGTTTTCCAGCTTCCAAAAGCGTAAGACTCCGTTCTTCAGAGACAGAAATATGACAACGCTTTGCAAACAAGAAAACACCCAGAATCAAGGACAAGCTGAAACACATAAAAAACAAAGTCACACACATCAAATGCAGTGGCTAATTCGTGTGCTTGTGAAGGTTTGGCGCTGTCCAAATACAAATGCCTTTCATTTTGACTTTACTATGCATTGAAAAATGGATTTCATCTGTCCACATGACGTTCAGTAAACATTGTGATTTATCTTCAATTACCCACATTCGAAGGGTCTGTCTTTCATTGCAATCTTCTGATATTAACTGATGAAGTACTTATGTCTCGAGCAGACCACTGAGCAGTGTATATAAATAGTGCTCAGTGGTACAGATTTAAAAGTCTGTATAGAATACGTATGATCAATGTTTGTATAATCTTATAATCTTTTTATAGTTCTAAACTAAACTCCATGGCACGACAGCCCATGTGGAACAAGGCCTACAGTGCCCATAACTGTTTTCATGACCGAGGGCCCTGGGGTACGAAGCATATGTCTCAGTTAGGTGGTCAGCCTAACGTAAGACCCCCAGTGTTTAGTTCCCAAGCATGCTTAGTACTCAGTTTATCGACCCACTGAAGGGATGAAAGGCTGAGTCAACCTTGCCCAGCCCGAGGATCGAACCTCGAACCTGTGTCATGGGAGCGTGAAACGCTGCCACTATGCCACCGGGCTACTTTTTATAGTTCTATCTATCCTTTATGTTTTTGGTTTTCAAGTGAATATTTGTTGGTACTATAAGAATAAGAACACATGCACAGATAGAGAAGATCACGTACTGTACTGTAGTGTAGAGATGTAAAATTCCCGGGAGTTTTGAAAATAAACCAGGAATTTTAGGAAATATTAAGAATATTGAGGGAAAAAAAGAAACCAATCATCTTTCGTTTTATGTATTGTTTTGTTTTATATAAATGAAGAAAAGTAAAATAAACTACGAAAATATGTGTAAAAAAATAAAAAGATAGTCGTCCATCCTGTCTAGTTGTCAGAGTGCCTGACTGCGGATAGAGAGGTAATGGGTTCAAATCCCAGTTCGGGCATGGATGTACTTTCTCTCTGTGTCTATCCTGTCCATGGAGGAACGAATATAAGGAACGAACTTATATTCCTTCCTCCATGATCCTGTCTTTGTGTGAATGGTTGCCTACGCTCTAAATGGGTTCATATGGCATGTGTATACTGAGAAAGTCGGACATCACACAAAAATATGGCTCAGTTGAAAAAGTGAAGTAGCGCACCCTATAATGCAAGCCTAGCTGGCACAAGAAACAACAATTAAATTAAATGCTGTTCCTTTTTTAAATAAATTATTTGATTTTAATTTTCATAAACATTACTACCGTCATAATTTCTCGTTAATATCAAGACTATTATTTCACTCCTATTCCACATAGCGATTACTAACATTGATCATCAATCAATCATTCCCATTTATCAATCACTACATCTCAATTCACACAAATCGATGTTCAATTTCTCAGCCGTGAGTTGAGCTAATAATGGAACTGCTACATTTTTGTTGAGTGTAACCCAACATTAAAACTTACAATTTCATGAATTAAAAGAAATATCTGAAACAATTATTATTGTTATTCTTTATTAATACTCGAATTTACATATCAGTGAAAAGCTGCTAAACAAAATATTTTACCTTTCATTTAACGCTTTATTTTGTGAACCATGGATTTGCAGTCTGCTAAAAATGCATTTGTAGACATATTAAATTCTTTACAAAGTGAGGATCGCACTCATTTCCTAACTTGGTGCAAAGAAAGATGTTTTTCTGGTAATATAACAAATTTAAAATTCTTTTGAAATAAACTTGCATTATAGGAGACTTATAATATTAAAATCGCCAACATATGTAAGAGATTATACAAAAAATATTGAATTTAAACAAAATCAATTTATTTATCTCATCGCAATATTTTTTTGCTTATAAAACTTCGATTTATTTATGGATAATTATTTGTTAAATTTTTTATTGTTTCTCCATTGATAATTATATCTTTCCTTTAATGTATTTTATCTGGTAAATCTTAGTTTTGGGGGATATTTTTATATATTTATATTTTTCAGAAACATCTTCATAGTTCTGGGAATTTTTTATATAAATGATTAATCCATATGCAATTTTTTGTATTGTTTTTTTCCAACTTTAAAAAATGTTAATTATATTTTGTAAACTTCATTCATTATATATAAAGATTTCATTTGAAATATATACAATAGATGCAATTAATATTTCACCAAATTTGCATTTTATGCATAATATTTATGTTCTATGAATTTTATTGAACTAATTTATCAAGTTTATAAAAATCAAAAATTTATCAGCATATCACACATTTAGTGGTATAATATAATTAAAATTTGCTCTTAAATGTTTTTAAGAAGGATATATTATCATATATAAAAATTTTTTAATAATAAGTATCGAAAAGGACAATTTATTATTATGAATAAATTCTGAACAATTTGCAAACCTAAGAATGTATTGAATCGAGTTTTATTAGTAAAAAAAAATGAAATGAATAAATTATTTTTAAAAATGTTGCTTTGAAATTTTATATCTGTGAAATTATATTCATTTTTGTAAATTTTTTTGTAATTTTAGATATAGAATATAGTAAGGAATATTTTGATTTACGCACAATTGCAGAAGATATAAAGACATTAATACCATCCGAGGCAATATTTCCATCAGAAAAAATAAGCCATGATCATATATTGAATGTAAGATGGTTTTATTCATATTGCTATAAGAAATGAAAATTAAATAGTATGTGTTTATTCTTTTCTGTTTTTAGTTTCTGATTTAATTTTTTATTTAATGTGCTATGTTAGAATTTATATTTCTAACAATTTATATTTACTAATACACATCCATATAATTTTTGTTGCCAAAAATTAAAATTATTTTTGGAACACTTCTAGAATTATGTATATGTATATAAATTGCAAATATGTGAGTATATATATATATATATATATGTATATATATATTATGCCTTATTTGCCATAATATTACTTTGAGAAACTTTGAGGCATATGGAATTATTTTAAAATTTATTTAGTAAAAGTTAAAAAAAAACTCATTAAAAAGTTTCTTTCTTAATTTTTAAATACTTTTAAAATTTACGAAACAAATCTAACACATTAAATTTTCTGTAATTTTTATTATAATTTTAAAAAAATCTCCACATGATATGATTGTTTTGCTATTAAAAGGTTAAAATTTAATTCTAACAATAAAATTAGTATTATTAGTTATATTAAATAAATATTTAGTAGTAGTGTATAAGAAAGTGTACTTCAGGAACTTTGTTTATGGAATTTATTGTGTAAAAGAATTTAATGTGATTCTAACTTACAAGTTTGTTTTTATAGAAAAAGAGTAAAAATTCAAATTCACCTGTGTTTGATTTTATATATGTTCACATATACTTATTGTTACATGTTTTCTGTGTACAAATTATCCAGAGAAATCAATTAATGGTCATATCTTTTCAGGAACCAGGACACAATAAAGCACCGATTGTTCATGTTGATAGTTTCTTATTTGAAGATGAACATATTGATGCTTTGGTTGAGGAAGGAAAAATGAGCAGAAACTATTGTAAAGAATGTGGATCAGCAAATGTTGGTCCAATAAGTATGTAATTGCTATCTTATTATTTTCATTTATTTACTGTTCATAGTTCTATTAAGTTTCACATATTGCTGCCTACAATATAAATAAAATTCAACACCACAATTATGCATTTTAATATTTAGAGTTAAAATACATAAAAAAGAGTAAATATTGCTTTTATATTAAATTAGTTTCATTATTAAAGTGATATAATATTGCATGTTTTCAATATCTTGTTTACAAAATTACCAAATAAAAAATTTAAATTTTTATCAAACCACACTAAAAAAATTCTAAAAGTAGGTAAGTAATACTTTAAAGAATGTTTTGATGAAAATTTGCAGTGACTAATAAAATTCATTAATTTTAATTATGATTTTTTTTAATTTGTGCAAATTTTTCTAATTTCTATATTCATATGTCTTTTGAAAATTTTTATTTTGTTGTTTTGTATAATTTATATTGTGACTGGATGTATTATATGATTTATCTAATATAGAAATTTGCTGCAGGTGGGTTTTTATTAGCTCCTTATACTTAATTACTGATGACAAGTTTAAAATATTTTTTGTTTCCAGCATTTATCTCACATTCAGCTTCTGTGCAAAGAATAGAATTTATTTTTCAATACATGCTTCCAGATTTAAGCGATAAAGTTCTTCTTGATGTTGGATCTAGATTAGGAGCTATACTTTATGGGGTAATGTTTATCATATGGCTGTGGTGTATTTGTATTATTCTCTTCCTCTTTCTCCAACAAAGATCAGCACTATTTGCCTTTATTTATAATAGTCCCAATCCCATCAGTGTTATATTTTTTTGCTTTGAAGTTTCTCTAAAACTAGTTTGCTCTTTACTTTTTTTATAATTTTTTATCTCATATTTTATATAAACTTATTTTGTTTATTTAAAATTGAGTACATTAATTAGAAATTGTCTATATAAATTGAAATTCCTGCTCAGATTTACATGAAAGTTAAATAGAATCAATTATTAATTCATGTAAAATTGGATTCTATTCAACTTTTCTTTTTTTTTTATAAGGAAAGGGAAAATTAATTTTTTATGACTAAGCATCTTTTATTTTAAATTATAGTAGTTTGACAAAAGAAATTTTTATTTTTGCAAATAAAAAATCAGTTTTATAGTCTAGATCAGGCTTGGCCAATATAAGGGTTGCATTTGGTTTTGATAAATTATGCATCCCATGGGATGATTTTATACTTTTATAAATTTACCATATGAGATGCATAATTTATCATGGGAATTTCATATATATGAATGATTTTATCAAAACTTGCTTCTCATTGTGCATCTACTAAAAATATGAATTAATGATATTATAAATAAATTTAAATTTGAGTTATTATTTTAAATGAATCTCTGCTTTTATATTGTTTTCATTTACTAAGATGCTTGTTATATTTCTTGTGAGTGATGATTTTTTGAGAAAAATTGCATCTAATGGCATCAAATGTTAGTTCCACTTACAGATTTTTTCCAAAGAATTTTTCAAGTGGATATTATATTTTTAATAATATAAATAAAAAGAATTAACATTAAAAAAACTATTAAATAGTTAACTTATTTTCATTAGTTTATTGATCACTGTTTGTACTTTTCATAATTATGATTCACGATAAGAAAACCAAAATATGAAATTTATTTTTAAAAGTTTTGATATATTATTTCTTTAATTAGCATTTAATTGCAATTTCTCTAACAGTTTTCTATAGATTTTAAGAAAAGTTTGATGAAAATAAGAAATTTTAAAAACTTTCAGGTAAAGATTATACAGTTAACAATACTCAAAACTTATATGTTTCATTTGTTCGTTAGCATCCCTTGTATTGAAAGAATATGATGTTTTGATATGAGATGAAACATTAAACATGTAAACTTCAGTGAAAAAGTAAAAAATGTAAACTAATTTACCTCAAATCATATCTAAAAGTTCAACAAGTTATATTTGGTTTTTCATTACAATAGTTCTCACTATCATTGTCAGAGCAAGTTATTCTGTTGCCATGTTGATTGTAGAGATACTGAAATTGCTTTCAGATAAAGAACTGAGGATGGACTATTTGAAACTAGTAATAAAAGATGTTTTGACCAATAAAAGCAAGTTTATATATCTTGTGATAAATTATGCCTGATTTGATGAAATCATTAAAAAAATTCAAAATTAACCATTTAAAAACATTTTGCAACATATGATGAAAGTACAAATACCTTGAAGTTTTTATTCATGTTGTGAATCATTCATTCAAATGACAGAAGATACGCTAAATTTTTTACATTTAAAATATGCCACTAAAGAGGAAGATGCTTACATACTTATTAGGCAGTTGAAAAATGTTTGTTGTAAATTTGACTCTTTCAAGATTATAATGGGTTGGACCTCTGTGATAGTAGGTAAAACAAATGGAACTTTAAAATTATTTAGAGATGATAAGTTAGATTGTAAGGAAATAAAAGTCTTAATTTTTTTTATTATTTATTGTTTCATGTATTAATGAAATTACCTTGAATCATATATTTATAATTATAAAGTACTAAGTTACATTTGTTCACATTTCATTTCCAATGAATGCCTTCGATAATTATGTTCTTAACATGGTGACATCTTATATTTTAACAATATCAAATGGGCAATTTATGGGGAAATATTTAAAAAATTTTAATTTGCAACAAAATACTATGCTAATGTAAATTTTATCTATTATTAAAAAATATGAATTATTATTAAACTTATATTTCTGAATTATTTTGAAACTTATATTTTTTAATAAATGTAACAAATATTAGCTAAATAGAGTTATAAAGCAACAATTTTGTAATTCATATTTCTAATTTCATCAAACTTTTATTTTCTATTTGCTGGAGCATTTTCTACTGTTAAATAACTTCCTGTAAAACTAATCTAATACTTCCTTGAAATATACTTATAAAATAAAGGTACAATTATATATAATAGAGATTTTTCAGAAATAAAAAATTAAATATTTGAAATGTGCTTTCTATCACTGTACCTAAAAGTTTTCTAATGGAATTTATTGAAATACAGCAATGAAAAAAATTCTTTCATCTATATAAATTTTTAGAATGTTGACTTTAAAAAAATCCCAATTTAAGAAATTTTGTACAACAAATTTGTCATCGTGTTTCTTTAACTGATTCCTTATAAAAAATTAGCTAAGAAACATTGAATATAATTGGAATTTTATAAAAGCTGAAGGAAAGATAAACCGTAATTAAGGTCAGAAATATATCGGTAAATATTTTTAATCATAATATAACAATTTTATATATTCAATTAGTGTTATATATTTTAAGAAGCTATTGTATCCAATGATGGTGTGCTGTACCGTTACAAATCTTCAAAACAATATGTGTTGGCCAGGTCTGATCTAAATTGAAAATAAAGCAACTTTGTTTTGAAATCCTAAAAAATAAATTTTTCAGTGACCCATCAATTTTAAGTAAAGTGCATTGCTGTCACATATGCCTCTATTAATGTTCCTTCACTATCCTATATCCAGTCTTTTTGGTGTACCATTAAATATTTGATGTGGTGTTTTTAAAATTTACACTAATTTATTGCATGACAAAACACTTTCTTCTCTCCATGCATCTTCTGCTTCCATCTTATGTTAAAATACTTATAAAGTTTTCCAAAATAGAAATGTTCTATAATTTTTTTAAAACCAGAAGCTTAATTCCTCAGTATCTAGATTTATATGTTTGTTTTTACCAACTTCTATGAAATAATATTCTTTTTTTTTTCAATGTTTTATGATTGGCTGAAATAGAAAATCAAGTACTAAAAATGTTTATCTAAATATTAAATGGGATTTATGTGCATTGAATCTTGTTTAATTGCAATAATTTCTTCCATAGGATTAATTTTTTTTAATTATTATTTATAAGGCTCAGGAATTTTGCAATTGAAATAAAACAGTAAAAGAAAACAAGAGTGTTTTATTTTTTGAGCATAGTTTTTCATTAATGAATTTGAAGTTTTGTTCTATTTTCAGATTGATAAACTTTTATTTAGGTTTGATTCATCATTTCAAAAACTAAATTTCAAATTTTCATAAATAGTTTATTAATTTTTTGGAATAAATGTACACAATAACACAATATGTGTTCTTTAATTACATTAACATTCTTTCTCAAGTATTTATTTTGTAAAATTTCAGTATGTAATTTTTAAATTATTTAAATAATTTGATAATATTATTAAATTATTTAAAAATTACATGCTAATAATATTAAAAAAATATTCATTTATAGATATTACAATTGCAGTAGAAGTCATTCATGTATATATGTGTATAAAGATAAATGAATATATATTATGTTCAATTGGATTTCTAATTTTAAGTACTGCAGGTGATTCTTTTGAACCTTTCTGACCTATTACAACAAATAACAATTGGATTAAATTTTTAAAATATTGGATATAGATTTTATAATTTATTATAAATCTTTTTTAATTAAAATCAAATAATTTTGTTTCAATTTTTTAATGAAATATTTACTTCATTCATAATTTGTCTAATTTTATAGTAGAAAATGTCTATTTTTTGTTTGATATTTTTTAATTACTTTGACATTATATTGCTCATATCAGCATACTCTTCAGCTAGAAATGTATGGAAGGATTATGATGAATTTTAATAATTTTATTGGAAGCATAACATGATGATTATATTTTACATAAGTTAAATTTTTCATTATTAATTTATACATTTTCTTTAATTTATGTTTCAACCAAGTTAATAGGGGAATTATTATTTTGATGTTCAATATGTGAAAGCTTGTGGTGTGGTTCGATTTTTTTATTTTAAGCTTCCGATGTTTACAGTGATTCAAGAGTCATTTAAAACATAAGTCTTAGTAAAATGTAACTAATTTGAGAGACTGACTTATTTTTATATTTAAAAATGAATATAATTATAAAATCTGATCTTGACTTGTACAATGTTTATATTTTTTTAAGAGTATTTTAAAATATTTTATTATTTATCAATTATAAATGGGTAATATTATATTGGTTTTGGATAGTTTTTATTAATATAAATAAAAAATTAAAAATGTTATGAATAATGTTATGTATTTATTGCTCTAATATTGGCACTTCACACAACATTTTTAATGCTCAAAAAGAACTTTACATTAACTCTATTACTCTCAACTTTTGAAGCATTTTAGATTTAATGATTTTTTACAAAAGTAATGGAAATGCAGTTGAAGCTACAGTTGAATATATTATAAATTAAGGATTTTAATAGTAATTTTTTCTTCATCTTTCTATTAAAAATATTATCAAACTTCATTCATGAAATTGCATTCATACACATGCAATTGCACATTATTTCAGATTGCAGAGTTAAATTTATTATAAAAAGACAGTAAAAAGTTTCAGGAATTTTAAGTGCAACTTCAATGCATAAAGTGAAATGCTTTTAAATTCACAGTATTTATGCATGAATTCTTAATATTTTTTAAGCCTTTTTAATTTTATAGGCATACTATTGTAGCCGAGCTAAGAAAATCATTGGAGTGGAAATGAACAAAGATTTTGTTAAATTGCAACAACTGATTATTAATAAATATCAATTAGGAGACAGAGTTGAGGTATTTGTGTTATTTGAAACCGAAATAATTATGTACCTTTATTTAACTTTTCATACTTTAAATACTAACATAATATTTATTTAGGTAATATGTGATAATGTTTGCAACATTCCTTCTATTGTTCAAAAAGCTGATGTAATAATATTGAACAATGTCTTTGAATGTTTTTTGTCGAAAGAAGCTCAAGCGGAAACTTGGAAATGGTTGAGGAAAACAATTACAAATCCAGGCACTATATTAGTGACTGCTCCAAGTATAGAAGAGACTCTAAAGTCATTAGCAGTAAGTTTTTTTTAATTAAGAAATATATTCAGTAAAATAAATTTTTCTGATATTTAATAGAATACAGCTTTAAAAAATTGAAATTAAACTTTTATCAGGGTTTACAAAAAATATTAAAACCCTTCATATTTATAGCCAGAAATCAAAATTTTGTTTTTGGATTAGTACTTATAATTATAAATGTTTTAATTTTATTATAGAAATAACAATATCTTACTTTGTTTTATTTTATTGAGAGTCTTTTATTTTTATTATTTTTATCTTTTTTCCTGTTTTATATCCTAAAATGAAATTTGGCTAATATTTTTTGTTACATTGACAAAAATATTTTATTAAGTTTTTCTTAATATGGTTTTAAAAATAATAAATTGCATTTGATAAAAGAAAATCAACAACAATACATCTTCATATATTATGTTTTTTAATTTACTCAATAATCATTTTTTATAAATACATATCAAAAATTTCAGTAAAAGCTTTATCAATTTTCATTTCTTACCAAATATAAAGTGAGATGTTCCCAATGAAAAATTTTGTTGTAGTATAACTAACAAAAATTTTCCTCAAATTCCAAGGTTAAAGGTAGGTCAACCTGGTGTTGAATTCTGGAGAAGGCTAGGGGCTGACATGCCAATGAAGAAGACATTAAAACATATAAAAATTATGAACCTCTAATTTTTAGTAATGGCTGTACTATAGTGAATAATTAGATCTTCACCAAGCAATATGATACTAGATGTTTCTTGAATTAAGACAATAACTTGATTGAGAAAAAAAAATCAGTAGAATCACAATATATTTTCTATATTTTTAGTATTACAATGGGTATTATAAAAGTTTTACAATATGACACAGCAAAAAAATCTTGGGAGATTGCAAGTTACAGCATGTTCAGATATGTTCAAGCATAGTAGTCACAAGCAACACACCTGTGGCCTCAGTTGTTCAATTTCATTGATAGTGTTTTGTTCATTTTCAGTGATAGCTGATTATGATATTGTGATCACTTAGTGAAAAAATGGAAGTTTTGAAATATAGTTTTATGCATGATTTAAACACAAATTAGTACATTAAAGAAATGACAATTGCATTGAATAAAGATAGTTCATATCATATGATTATATTATGTTGGTATATGGAACCCAAAAGGGATTTTATTTAATTAAAAGAATTTTACTCTAGAGGACATTGAGAAAAAAGGAAGACTGCAAACAATCACAGAAAAAAATCATTTTTGCTGTAAAGAACAGGGTTGATGAAGACTGCCAAATGATATACCAATAGATAGAGGAACACCTTCATACACCAGCAATTCATTGCATTCTAAGTTCCCACTTACACATAAAGAAACTTTGTTGTCTATGGGTGCCATTTAGTTTGATGGAAGAACAGATGATTTGTCATGTGATTTTGTGCTGAAAATATTTGATGAGAGACAATCTTAGAATTTTTTTTTTTTTATCCTACGCCCGACCTTGGTTTTTCAACCATCAGTCTCTGTTGGGCAGCCCAATACAATCTTGAGGTGAATGAAAAGTCATCTTCTGCAGAATTTCTAACTGCGACGTCCGAAAGTCCAGGGCAAGTGAAAAGGTGGTCACCAGTCATGTCCTCTAGTCCACAAAAAGGGCAGATTGGAGAGTCCTTCAAACCCAAACGGTGAAGGTGTTTTTGCAGATAATCATGCCCAGTTTTAAGGCGAAAATTTGCCACTCCCACAGCTCTGTGGAGGTTACACGGAATAGGCTTTGTTAGTAAGGAAGCCCATGCTTTATCTTAGAATGTGAACAGCACTGTCATAGGTAAGAAATTTGATTGTACTGACCTGTGATCGAAACAAAATTTGAGTTTTAGTTGCAACAAATACATCTAAAGCTTCCAAAAATTCTTTATCTGATACAAAAAAGATTGTGAAGTATGTCATTTTGAACACACAAAAAACAGTCACTGCAATTGGTACACTGGACAGTGCCTATTTAAAGTCATACAATCTATGAAAAAACTACCCAAAATCAAGAATGGACATCTAGTTTCTCCACCATGACAATGCTTGAGCTCACTCTGCTAAGTGTTTTACCACTGAGAGTGAAACCCTGTGACTTCTCACTATTTCTACTTTTGAAAATGAAGCAAAAAGGAAAACGATTTAATAATGATGATAGTCTTCCAAGCACTTGAGATGACTGGTTTGCTTTACTTCCAGATGAAACCTGGCAAAGTTGGTTTAAGGACTAGTTTCGGCACACAGAGAAATGTATTGAATGTGGTGGATATAACTTTCAAAGAATTCAATAAGTAAAACTATCTTGCAAGACTTTTCATACCTTTTGTATTTCAATGTAATCAATTTGTGTAGTTGAAATAATATGACAAAAATTCCAACAATTTTAGGTTCAAAATTTCTTTTCATGGTTTTGCAATTTTGCATTTACAACTAAACTATGCCATTTACCATTTAAATTTTAGAATATTAAAGCTCTAAAAATATTGATAAATATTTGAATTTGATAGCTAAAGAGATAGAAAATTGAAACTTTTAATTTTATATGCAAGTATTGAAATTTCAAAACTGTAAATACAATTTCTTTGCAATATACTTTTAAACTTATAAATGTCTGAAGTGCTTTCGTATTCATTAATTGAATCTTACACTATATTTTTCAGACTGATATTGATATATCAATGTGGGTGAAGAGAATCCCAATAACAGATCCAGAAGCTGTTTTAAAAATGGATGATCAAGATTTACTTTCAGAAATTTGCTCATACACTGTCATTTAAATTCAGTTCATTCCTTAGTTTTATATGTAAAATGTAGTTTACTGCATTTACTTTTGTTATATTAAAGAGTACTGAGCGCATAAATGCATTGATATTCATTTGTCATTATATTTTCTTATAACTTTGCACTCATAGTTTAAAATGGTATAATCTTAGTACCACAATTTTATAAAAATAGTGTTAAGCCACAAGCTTTGAAAGCTTTAAATATTATAAATCTAAATAGGGAAGTTTACAATGTATTTTCAGAAAAATAAAATATCTTACATTTTTTATAATAAACTATTACTTCTATAATAAACTATTACTTCTGCTCTGCAATCCATCTTGGATTTTGGCCTCCTTCACCAAATAGCTCCACTTTTTTTAATCCTTGATTTTTGTTTTCCAACTTTAATCATATTTTTCAAATCCTCTTCCACCTCATCCTACCATCTCTTTCAGGGACCTTCAACCATTCTTTTAACATACAGTTTTCCTCTCTATATTTTCTTTATTGTTCTTTCATCACTCATTTGCTCCAAATATTTGAACCATCATATTTTTGTTTTTATTATGTTTACTAGATCTGTTTTTTTGTAACGCTTACTTAATTCTGAATTATTCATAATCCTCCGAATATTTTCATCAATAATTAGTTCAAATATTTTTTATATTTTTTTCAAAGGTAATGACTAATTCTTCTTTCTGTGTAGTGGTTAAATTTTCTGCTGCATAAATTAATATAGGTCTCATTATAGTTTTATATCGTCTAATTTTTAATCTTCTTGAGAGCACATAAGATTTAAACAGTTTAATTATTGAAAAGTAACATCTGTTTCCAGCAGCCAGTTTAGTGTTTATATTATGGTCTAATTCATCTTTTTAATGATAATTGTATAAAAATGATTAAGAGATTAATATATTTGCAATATAATTGCACAAAAAATAGGTTGTAAAATAATACATTTGACTACATTTCTTAAGAAAAATATTCATAAAATTTAAACTTTTAAATAGCTGTTTTCTTTATTTTGAACAGACCTTTAATGTCTTTTTTTTTTAATTACATGCATTATAAAAAGTGTACAGTGTATGACATTAAAAATCTACAAGTATATTTCTCATATTAAATACTAATTTTATGAAAGTCAAAGCTTTAGATAATTTAAAATTTTTATAATTTTGCTTTATTTGAAAATATTTGTTGAAATAGGTTTTTCTATGTTGCTTTAGTGCAATCTAAGAATTTTCAGTTAGCCTACTATTGTTTTTATCACCTTTTTTTAAAATTTAAATAAATTTAAGAAATAAACAACAATATATTAATTTGAAACAGTATAGATAACTATAAAAACTGGACCATTAAAATTTGTAGATAAACATAGTTACAGTAAATTTTAATAACTCTGAAGAAAAATTTATAATCATCTTAAATGGCTGAAAGCTTTATTATAATTTTTTTACACGTATATAGTACAGTAGTTTTATAATTATTTAGCAAAAGAAAAAAGATACTTTTCCCTATAGAGATATTTTACAATGAAGTTTGTTATTTATTTATATAAAAAAAATAATAATTGACAAGTAGAAAACATATTTATAAAAGTTAAAATGATTTATAGCCCTTTTATATAGTAAGTTCTATAAAAAATTTCATTGGGAAATACATTTATAAACTAAAAACAATGGTTGCTGTATTTGACATAAAGTATAAAAATTTTATTACAAGGTTAATGGCATTGTGCTTATATGATGAAATTACATTTTGTCACTTTTATCAAAAACATACTGCACAGCCAATTTTTACATGTTAGTATGCATATAATCACATCAATAAATCAAGCTAAAACTTTTTTTAATTGAGTGAATTACCATAAATCAGTTTTTTGTCTTTTTTTAATAAAAATTATATTTTATTCATTTAATTTTCTAGTACTTGGTAATTTTTTATTTTTTTTGTTACCATAGCTTTGTAATAAGAAATATGTACATCTTAACAATTTTAGCAAAAGTCAGATCCAAATTAATTTCTGTAGGCAATTGGCTTGTTTTATTAACCATATATTTTTTTGCAGACAGATTTTACAAAGTAACTGGTATATAATTATGATTAATGATATTCAATTTTATTATTTTAAACAAAATATTTTGAAATCGAAATGACACTACAAAGTTCTTTCATTTAAATTTCATTCAAGTTTCATAATTTTTTTCACTATCTCAAACATGATTAGATAAAATTATAACTGGGTAGGCCAATAAAAAATGCAAAATAAATTAGCTCAATATTTTGTTTTGCTAACAATCTTAATTTACAAAAAAGAAAAAATCAAAATTAAATATTTATTTTAAAATTTAAAAAAAATGAATAACAATATATGCTATATAAATATTGTAGAAGATATTTTTACACATATAATCAATTTTTGAAAAACTTAACAAAAAAGCAAATAAAATACAGAAAATAAGTAATAATTCTCGCTAAACAGTTACAGAATGCAAATCAATAGCTTTTGAAAAATTCCTCCCTTTTCAAATATATTTTTTAAAAGTATTTTAACATTTTCAAAAGTGTGATCCCACTGCTATTCAATGATATCACATATTTTATACACAATGATACCACATATTTTAATAAATAAATATATTGATATTTTATGATGATATTGAAATTAAAAATAGATACAACAGAGAATAGTTTTTTTTTTATTAATTTATAATAAAATTTAAACAATATGTTTGATTCATTTTTCTGAAATCATTGATGCTGTATAAATCTATGCAAACAAACCCAATATTATTTAATCTACCCTCTGAAGAGGAAAACAAAAACAGTTAGCATAGTTAATAAAGTTTTAGAATTAATAATGTCAATTCCTTGATTTTTTTTATATATAACAAAATCATAAAATATAACTAATTATTTTTGAATAGAAAATTTCTTACTAATTTATATGCACAATAAATTAAAATTATTTTATTAACTGTTTCACTAATTGTTTTCTTTATCCTCCTTCTATACATTATAAAATAGCTTTATTAACCTTTCAAATGTTTTCATTTACAATTTACCAAACAGTGATTATTTCTTTTTGGTTCCCATTTTCTCGATTTTTTCCTCAACTGAATTATACATTCTTGTTAAATGCAATAGTTCTGCATTTTGCTTCTCAATAACAAACTTCAGTTCATCAATATCGTTTTCTAATGTTCTAAACCTCTGTTCTTTCGCTGCTTCTTTAGCTTTTTCATTTCGAGAACTTCTTATGTATTCAGCTGTTATTGTTAACATTGCAATTGTAAAAATGGTTGCTTCTCCCAACAAGTCAGCTCCTAATTCTATTGCCATAGCTTCATTCAATTTTGGAACTTCACTAGGTTTTCCAAGATTCAGTAATTTCATTTTAATATTTACTTCTACCCAATGATATACTAAAATGAAATAAAAAGTTATTAAATTTATAAAACTACTAAATTTTAAATAGAATTATTTATTGTAATACAAATATCTGAATTTTATATAAAATAAAAATACATTCTATAAAATATTATGTATACTCTTAAGAAAAAATAAATGTAGATAATTTTATACACAACTTATTTGTTTCATTTTATATACCTAATAGAATTACTTCCAATAAACTTTTAATTTTAACACAAATTTTCTCACACAAAAAATGATTATCTCATTTTGTTAATTTTATTGATAATACTGATGCATACCTATTTTAGAAAACATATATGTGAAAATACAAAGTTACATCAAGATTATAATATTTCGTTAAATTCTGAAACCACAAAATAGCAACGAGAACTGATTTTAAAAGTTAATGTAATTCAAAGTTAAGTAAACTGTTATTAAATGAAACAAAAATTATTTTATGATGATAAAAATTAAAAATCATTATTTTTTGTGTTTCAATAAAAAATTTATATTACTCGAATAATTCAAATTATAATTCTGAACAGTAATTTTACTTTAATTAATTTAATCATCAATATTTTCATAAAAACGTACATTTTAGACTTCCTTTTAATTTTGATACTAAGTTCCCACTACTTAAATTTTAGTAATTTCTTTAAATATAGAATAGTCAGGATTTATAAATTACATGAGAAGTGAAAGATGTTCTTAATATTAAAAATTATAACAAATGATTATAATTAAATTATAATTGACTTCATTATAGTAAACCAATTTTAATTCATTGAATTATAAAAGTTTAAAATATAAAAAAATTATTAGATTTTGCTTAATGTTAATGGTGTAAATTTAGTTTCTTCCCTTTGTATTCTATTTTTAAAAATTAAATAATCATGTCCATGTAAACATATATTAAAAATCAAAAAGGTCCATGTTATTCATCATGAGTGTTTTAATGCAAAATAAAATACAATTTGATTTATTTTAAAAAGAATGTCCTTTATATCCTTCTGAAAAAATATGTCATTAAAATTATTAAAGTACATAAATTAAAAAGCACTTTCATATTTAAATTAAAATTTCTTATGTTTTTCATATTTATTAAAACCATCAGTAAAATATAATTTCTTAAAAGTTCAAATAATTGTTTATTTAAAAAATCATTGCATAAAAACATATAATGTCTTCAAAATATCCAGATTAGTACAAAACCAACAAATTTAGAATATTAAGTAGTTTTTTAATATAAAACTCAGAAAAACTTATTTTATTGCAGCATTGTATTTTAAATGTTTCAAATAATTATACTAAAAAATTATTAATTGAATTAAGATAGTAAATTAAGTACCTTTTAAGATGCAGTTAATATAAACGCACATCATTTTAGTATATCCTATAGAATTTTTTATTTTATTTTTTGATACATATATTGGAAATTACTTAAGTGATTAAAGTTATAGTAAATTAATAAAAAAATTTCATTGTTAGTATAGAATCTTGAAATTACACATACAAACAAAACAATCTGAAATTACACTGTGTTGTTTTTTGAATTTTTGACAATTCTCCTTGTACACAATTTGTTTTCAGTTGATTTTTTTATGGTATGAAACATCTTAAAATTGAAGAATTAAATAAAATATTTTGTAATGCTACTCTTTAATAGAAATGTCATTTTTTAAAAAATATATGATGTTATTTTTACTATATTAAAAATATGCATGTGGTAACCTTATGGAAAACAGAATACTTACTAGACACATTAATTCATTATTTAAAAACCATAGAGAACTCACTTTTTTTGTGATTGTAGTTTCAACAAATCTATTTACTTGCTATTATCCTTTAAAACAATTTTAAGAAATGTCTATTTTAAAACTAAAATATTTCATGAGTACATAACATAAATTATTAAATATCTAAACAAAATAATTCCAAGTTAATATTTCATAATTGTTAAATAAAATTTAAATATTAATCAAATATTTCAAGCTACTTATTTTTAGTTATAAAATATTGGAATTTTACAATTAAAAAGCAGATTGCTTAAAGTATTTGATTTTTTCAAAACTTAAGAAATTCCTCAAAATTTGAGAATTACTGCAGAACAAATTCACAAAGGAAAATTAAAAAAACACCCAAATGGTACCAATTGGTGAATAGGTTTAATTTCACCAATAAATGAAATAATTTTAAACCAAACCATGGTCAAGTGATGATGATAAATATTATAATGATAATATATATATATATATATATATATATATATATATATATATATATATATATATATATATATATATATATATATATTATAATGATAAAGATAAATATTATATTTGATTGGGGGAGAAAAAACACTAGTAGCATTAAGAGGGAATGCATACTATTTATAAATAAAATACAGAAATTTTACTAAGGCAATAAAACAACAATTTTTTGCCAAAGTTTATCACATTTAAAGAAATTAATATATCACACTTTAAGAATTTTATCTTTTATATAATCCAAATAAAATACATTATGTGATAAATGCAAGCCAATGAATTTAAAATTTTGTAGTCTAATTATGAGAAAAAATAGGTTTAATTTCACCAATAAATGGAATAAATTTAAACCAAACCATGGTCAAGTGATTATGTTAACATCCTCCTCTTCATACTATACAAGTGTAAGAATATTAGGCCGATAAATATTTAATATAAAATGACCTTAGTAAAATAATTTCTGACTGCAGCAAGCAAAATCAGTTCCTCTACCAAACAAACTTTTGGAATCAAAGTCACAAAGCAAAGTTGAAGTAAGCAAATAAGTGATTACATCTTCTAAGAAATTACAACTAATAATGTTTAATTACTTTTTCATAATTAGGTATAATTTTACAGGGTACTGACTATATTGTTCACATAATTAGGTCGTTGATCATTTATTCTCTTACTGGGAAATTTAATGCTTATATTTAAGTACTCACATAATAGAGGAATCAATCTCATTTAATTTTCTTTAACCTAATCAATGAATGTCATTCTGATATATGTACATATGATATTCATAGAGTCTTTGTTATAATGGTGTAATAAATAGGTGTTCAGTTGCTCAGTTGTGTTTCAAAATTTTGAAGTATTTGTTGTATATAGGATTTAATCCATTGCCCATTTGCAATGGATTAAATCTAGTGCAAGATCTTTTTATAATATTATGAATGCATAATGAAACTTAGAATTGTATAAATAGAAAATCCTAAGTAGATAATGAATATCAAAAACGCATTTCTTAAGCAGTTAGTATAGTGTATACTTTCACTAGCAAAAATTTTTAAAATAAAGTATTTATTATCTCAAAACTAATTAAAAAAATTTCTGCAAAAAAATATTTAATTTTTATATAAGCTTTTACCATATAGAGGTATAATTATTGAAAGTTTTTTACTGGTTGTCACTTATAGCCAAACACATTCAAATGTTATGGTCAAAATTAAGATAAAGTTTAAGTAATTCATTTATTGAAAAGTAGGAAATAGACAAATAATTTTTTTTAATAATGGCAGCCACTGTGTGACTAACCCTTCACCACAACAAGACTGGAAACTGCGACTCATTTATTGTTACCTGGTGGGCACCTGAGAACAAAAGGGTGAGTAGCATTACCAACGCCATACCACCCCAAATCCATTTACAGGATGGGCCACATTCATATATCATCTCAGAAGAAAGGAC
Source organism: Latrodectus hesperus (assembly GCA_037975125.1). Lineage (NCBI taxonomy): Eukaryota > Metazoa > Arthropoda > Arachnida > Araneae > Theridiidae > Latrodectus > Latrodectus hesperus. The sequence continues at coordinate 73,685,518 of CM075862.1, forward strand.
AGAGAAACACAGAGAGAAAGAAACATCCATGCCCAAGACCAACAGCCTAAGAGTCAGGAATGTTAACCACTCAGCCAATGATTGGCTAATACACAAATACTAAAAAAATTTTAAAAAGTAAAATAATTTGAATTGCACAGCTTTGGTGGCAATTTTGATTAAGTTTAACACCAATATATATTATGACTAAAAAAAATTAAAGAAAACTGCCTAATCAAAAAATGTAATGCTTCTTAACTTAAATAATATATATTTAACTATATAATAGGTTATAACTCTTGCATTCCAATACCGCCAAGAATTTTATATGATTTAAATAAATCAAGGACAAGTTCAACTAAATATATCTTTGAATAAAGTGAGATATATAGTATTATTTTTGCCAGTAATTTAAAAAGTAAATTCATAAAATACTTGATATCATTCAGTGTCTCATGAAAATTCATTCATGAAAATTTAAACAGTACTATAGTATCAAAAATCTGATGTAGATTGGTTTGGTATATCTGCCGCTAAACAGTCATATTTTAAACGTGAGGACTAATTAGACTGGGACTTACATTTTCAATTTTGATCACTTATAATATTAAGCTCAAACCCATAAACTGTTGAATGAAGAGCAGAGCGCAAACTGTTTGCAAATTTGGTAAGCTACAATATCTGTAGAATAACACAAGAAAAGATTGGAAGATGAGAAAAATAAGAATAGAAGAAGTATTATTTTTAGAAGAAGAAAATTAGCAAAAACTTCATTCATTAAATTCGAAAAGTTCATTTGTCTTTTTTCAAATAAATTGTTTCATTAACTATAATATTTTGTATTGAAATCATATTACAACATGTTTAATTTTAATTTACTGCTTTTAACATTTTTATAGTCAGGAAAGTTACATTTTACATTGTTTAATTTTTAAGAATATGAATGAATATTAACAAAAGAGTGTATATTCATTAAGCAAATTGAAATAGGCATATCAGATAAAAATTTCATGTCACAAAGAATTAATCAACTGTAATAAATAAAATAAACTGTTACAATAAAGAAATATTATTCATTTAATATGAATAATAAATGCAAACTAATTACTATTAAATAATAGTAATATTTGCATTTTAGGCTTCATCTCATATATGGTCCTGCTAATATCCATAATATATTACAGCAATAAAGATTTAATATAAATGATTATTAATACTGATATAATTAATATATCATTACATGATTGTCATAATATAAATTAAAGGTTTTTATTTTTCTCTAATAATTTTATACCTTTGAAGAATACAAAATAAAATTACAACTTTCAAAATTAATTTTATTTCATTTCTGTTTAAGATAATTATTTCTAAGGTTTCTTAATTCAAGTCTGAGAATAAATCTGTAAAAGATCTTTTGTATGAAAAGATTAAATGAATGAAAGGGTCAATCAAGCTACAAGTTCTGGACATTTCACAGGAAGTGGAAACATTTTAAAAGAATGCTTTCTAATTCATTCAGAATATATTGGGTTGTAACAAAGTTTTCCACTACTAATATTTGCACAAATAGTTTATGCTGATGTATTCATTTATTTTTGTCAGGCTGTATTTGGTATTTGAAAAGAGACTTGCTTTAGAACATTATGTTGTGAGATCTTTAAAAATATCATTATAATAATGTTCAAGGTGTCTGAAATGGAATTATCACACAACTAAATTAGAACCATAATTTACTTTAATTTCACCAATTCATGTCTACAGCTTTAGGTACTATTGTTGTAGTACAATGCTGTGATGGCTTGGTATTGAAAGTTCAATATTGGGGACATTCAAGAAGCAGGGCACTCTGGCTGATCTTACTGATGTTGATTGAGAGAACTTGTGGAAGAAAAGCATTATTCAACTACTCCACTATGGAGTTAGTGTTATGTTCATTAGTGACATTAAGCATTGCATAATAGAAATTCAAAAACTGATTACATCAGATAAAAGTAGATATGTTCTGGCCTGCACTATTCAGCTCATATATTAGTGCAAAGACAAAACTCTTGACAAAATTGTCACTTGTGATGAAAAGTGAATTTACTTCAACAACACAAGTTGAGATTGCCATTATACCAAGATAGTATTATCCATTAAGAGTATCTGGAAACAGATCGATAGAAAGGGGTATAGCGAGATGATAGGCTATGGTGATACTTATATTAAATCCAAACATCAAACTGAGTTATGGCATGAGAAAGTACAATTATATCAAGACAATGAAAGGCAACATCTCTGCATTCACCAGCTGGAATCCACAAACATGAATGGGATAATTTTCCATAACCACCATATAGCCAAGACATTGCTCCTTTGGACTTCTACCTTTTTATACACCTGCAATAGCTTGTCTCCAAGATTGAAGACTCTTTGGATAGGAAGGAAATAACCTTAGCAGTTTTCCGAATCCAAAGAGCTTTTGATAATACTTCGCATCCATCCATAGTTAATGCTCTACGAGCAACAGGGATCAATCACATTCTTGTTAAATGGATTGAAACCCTTCTCACGGATAGAGTTATTCAAATGAACATCTTTGATGAGTCACTTGAAAAGAAGACTACTAGAGGCTGTCCACAAGGAGGTGTCTTGTCACCTTTACTCTTTGGAACCTAGTAGTTAATAGTTTCATTAAATATCCTAATGATATGGGCTATTACACTCAAGGGTACACAGATGACATTGTCATTCTTATCCTTGGCAAGGATTTCAACATAACATCTTAACTAATGCAAAGTGCTTTAAGTTATGTTAGTAAATGGTGCAAAGAGAGGCATCTGACAGTAAATCCTCAAAAGACCAATCTTGTAAAAAAAATGGGATGGTTTTACTATCCCTAAATTTTTGGCTTTCCCATCAATGTTGCAATTGAGGTAAAGTACTTAGGCCTATTTTTTGACCAAGAACTCACCTGGAATAAGCATGTTGATTTCAGGATTAACCAAGCTAAATGTTGTATTATGACATGTAGAAGAATGCTTGGCAAAAACTGGGGTCTCCAACCGAAACTGATGTTTTGGATGTACACTACAATTAACAGACCTATTATTACTTATGCCTCTATTATCTGGTGGTGCTAGGTGGAACAGATAACTGTGAGGAACAGGCTAGAAAGTCTGCAAAGACTAGCCTGCCTGTGTATCACAGGAGCTATGTCCTCTGCACCCACCAGAGCTCTAGAGATTATTTTAGATCTCACTCCCCTAGACATCTTCATTTGCAGTACTGCAAGAATGACTGCATATAGAATGATGTTGCAAAAGCAATGGTATGACAAGCCTTTGGCTATAGAGCATTCCAGAATTACCAAAATTATAAGGGATCCAATTCTTATGATGCCTTCTGACACCATAGAAAAGTCCTAAGTGTTCGACAGACCTTTTCAGGTTGTTTTACCACCCAGGGATGAATGAAGCGAGAACACGATCAGTTTGGATAACTATGATCTCCTTTGGTTTACGGATGGATCAAGAAAGGATAACCTCTCTGGACTGGAGTATATGGGGTATCACCAAGTGTCAACTTCTTCAGGGGCCTTGGGAAGTATGCCACTGTATTCCAAGTGGATTCTAATATGTAGTGACAGTCAAGCTGCTTTAAAGTCCATTAATTCTTTCCAAGTCAAATCTAGGATTATCCTGGAATGTAGAAACCTTCTTAAGGAACTGGCAACCAATAATAAGGTTTTCCTTTTTTGGGTGCCAGGACACGTGGGGATCGAATGTAATGAAAAGGTGGATGAACTGGCAAATCAAAGTTTGTCTTCTAACCCTATTGGTGTGGAACCTTTCTGTGGCATCAACATGAAGACCATAAAGGGTACCCTACTCAAGTGGGAAAAGCAGAAGATGAAGAAATCTTGGTTTAACACTTCTGGTCAAAAGCACGCCAAAAATATGATCACTAGATCATTGGTGAATGTTGCCTCTGAAATTCTTAATTGCTCTAGGGGGAAGATACATACCATTGTAGGCTTCATCACTGGACACTATCATTTGAGGAAACATCTCCATACTATGGGACTCGTTCAAGACCCTAATTGTAAGAAATATCTTAAGGATGATGAGTCCGCACATCACATCATTTTTGAGTGTGATGCTTTAGCCTCCATTTGTTTTAATACTTTAGGAATCATCAATACTAAAGAGACACATCTTAGCTCCATAAAGGGTTTGTCTGATTTTATAAACAAAGTGGGCAACCCAATTTACTGGAACTCTTCATGGGCTTGAGGCTATGGCACAAAATGCTATCGAGCAGAGGTGCCCAGTACCGTGCAAGTCCAATAAGAAGGAGATAATCTGTAATTACATTTTAGTGGTATTATCTTCGATTCTGCAGGAATATCCACAGTAAGGTTGATCTATTTTTCTACTCACAACCACCAAGTTCTAAGGCCAAAAGCTTTGAAAAACTATCAAAACATTGGCAAAAATCAAAGATTTAAAGGGAGATTATTACTCACATTAAATGTACTGCTTTTATGTTTTTTTTTTTCAAACTTTATTTTGAACTTTTTTTAGTGAAACTTTTTTGTTACAACCTGATTATATTTGAACAGATATAATGCTAGTGATCAAAAAGGGGATAAAATAGGCATAACTACAATAGTGAAAAGGAAAAATAATGGTTGGATTTTAGGAGAAATTAATTAAAAAAATCAGTGAAAGAGTTTCTCATTAAACCTTATACTTCAGGAAAAATCTTGTAGTTATAAGTGAAAGAATGGAATTAAGATGATATTTGAATATAGAGGAAATTTATTAATACATCTATCTTAAGTAAAAATATATTTGTATAGATCCAAATGTTTGTTTGACATTTTAATGAGCTTTGAGAGTAGGTTAACAGTTCAGTGTTAATTTAGCCAATGGTTTCAATTGATTTTTTCTTCAATAATATAATCTTTTGGTTGCACACTAACTCAAAGCCATCAATCCCAAAATTTAAAATTCTTAAAATTTTGACTTTTCAAGTAAGATTATAAAATATAGCATAATTGAAGGTAAAACATTTAAGAGAAGTACTTAAATATTACATACAATAACTAAGGTCTTTGTTAACTGTAACAATTGCCAAGTAATGCTCTTTTCTATGTTTTTTCTTGTATATATTTTCATTTTCTTTTATGCTTTTGTTTGTCAGTATTGTAGTATTGCACGAAAATAAAAATGAACAAAAACTGAAGTATGTTATTTAGGTCTATTACTTCTCTATTCCTTTAATTTAGAATAATGTTTCATGTAAACATTTCTGGTGTCAGAAGTGGGGTTCGAACCCACACTCTCATATGATAACTAGAGCTTTTTTAATTCAGTTGTCTGTAAATATGCATTATATTTATTATGTTGACTTCCCTGCACGGCATATCCAAAAATAGTTGGAACAGCCTTAATTAAGCAATTTTTACATTGAAATATCAAATATATACAGTTATAATGCTGAGAAGTATCATAAAAGATTAACACATCCAACTAAATTGTACCCAATCTCTTTCTATTGACAGAATATATTAGAATTAACAAATCTTTGGCTCTGGGAAATAAATCCCAAAAATGAAAAAACACTTTCATAGTTGTTTGTAGCATTTAATACACATTTAAAATGGATAATTAATATTTTATATAAGAAAAATCGTTCAGATTTTAGTATCAACTATTATATAATACAAGAACAATATTGATAAGATTAAAAATACAGGGTTTAGATATAAATAAATAACATTGGTCCACTTTTTAAAAATTTTTAAGTCCTTTTTTGGAAATTTTTCTATGCAATACAATATTTATTCAATTTGTTTGCAGCAATTTTGATCCATATTCATGGGAATAAAAATCTTTTCAAAAAGAAGGCTTAAGTCAAAAATGTCCCTTAAAATAACAGTGTCAAATCTGGTTTAGTCAAGTATATTGTAAATTTTTACTGATAGTTAATGTAATTATTCTTTTTAACTTTTAGTCAAATAGTAAGATATAAATTACCAGTATAAATAGAATTAGTCATCAATAGAACAATCAATATGTAATAAGTCAAACGATTGCAGTTGAAGTACCTACATTAAATGACTTTGATAAAATAGGATAACATAATATGTACATGAAAAATTACATCAGCTTAAATCTTTCTCTTTACTAAAAGAATTTCTAAAATAAAAAAATCCAGAATAAATTTATTAATTAAGAACAAACTTAAGGCTCAGTTTTACTGTACAGTCACCCTTGACGTTTTTTTTTTTTTTTTTTTTTTTAAGTTGAATTTGGAGAACAGAGCATTATTTTTGTTTGATGCGATTCTCGCGAGATGCTCGTCATACAGATGAAGACCAATAAGAATTAAGGGGAAAATTCAGTTTTATGACGTCATCGCAATAAAATTTAAAAAATTTTGTGCCATTTCAGCATTTTACTAGAAATATTTGCTAATTAACTTCATAAGATTTTTTTAGTGTGCTTTAGAATTTGCTTGACAGTTTGGATAATTAAATTCCAGGTTGTATTGCTCTTTTTCATTACTTTAAAAATTTTAATTTAATTTAAAGTTTCTGTTTAAAATTGTGTCGATACATTCTTTCTTTAGTTTATGTATGGCATTCTTATAATTTATATTATTACTATAAAATACTATATAATTTGTATATACATTTTTAAAATTGTTTCTGTATTTAATTTCTAAAAGATATTCTATTTAACAGTTTAATTTGTACTTAATAATTTATATTTATTCTTTTCCGAATGTTGCTTTATTTTTCATTGTTATTCGTGTTCGGATTCTTCTAGAATTTTCGTTAGAATTCGTATTCTGATTTTCTTAGAACTGATTCGCATTCGTTTCCAAATTAATTTATTTTTTCAGCTCCCTCGTTCTTTTTGAAATATTTTTGTGATAGCTGGAACATGGGGTATGTCTGATGTAAGTGCGAGAATGTTTGCAAATAATGATGTTATGTGGTATGATGAGAATGTGAATTTAAAGTATTTGTATGGACTGGATGAAAGGAATGAGACATTTGAATTTTGCATGAAAGCTGGTTTGATTGTGGATAAATATGAGAGCTGTAATTATGATAAAGATATGAAACTGGTAAAAAGGAAGGATATAAGTGATGAATATGAATGGAGGTGTAAATCTAAAATAAAAGGAGAAGAACATGATGTTAAAAGAAGTGTGAGAAAGGGTTCGTTTTTTGAATTGAGTAGATTGTTGATGAATGAAATTTTAGTTCAAATTTATATGTGGATGAATGAGGGTAAAACTGAATTTAATATGAAAGAGAGTCAATGTTCTACAAAGACTGTGTGTGATTTTCGTTCTTTTTGTCGTGAGGTTTGTGTGGAAGAAATGATTGAAAGCGGTGTGATTGTTGAGATAGATGAGACCAAATTTGGTAAGCATAAATTTAATCGGGGTAAACGTGTGGAGGGTAAATGGATGTTTGGGGGGATTGAATGTGAGATGGGTAAATGTTTTGTTAAAGTTGTGGATGATAGAACATCTGATACTTTGTTGAGAGTGATAAAAGAGTTTATTCTTCTGGGTTCTACAATAATTTCAGACTGCTGGAAGAGCTATGATTGTCTTTCTAATGAAAGCGTCATGCATTTGAAAGTAAATCATAATCTGAATTTCAAGGACCCGGATATAGATGCCCACACTAATACAATAGAAGGAATGTGGGGAGCAGTGAAACGCAAAATGGCTTCATCAAAAGCGAAAAATGGTCTAGATTATTATCTTGCTAAATATGTGTGGAGGAAAAAAAAACAATAAAATTTGCAATAAATTCCTTGCGTTCATCGATTCAATTATACGCGTCTATCCACAAAAAACATCTGACCGGGAGCAGGCAGCAGTAACGGCTTCGATGGCAAAATAGGAGCTGGAGAGAAGTATTTTTATCGTTCACTATTTACATAATTAATAATAAGTTAAATGGTGATCATGAAATGAATTTCTTATGAATATTTACCCATTTAAATTCATTAACATAAAATTTAATAAAAAAATTTTATGGATAATTTAACATATCAACTTTATTATTTTATCGTTGATGGTTAAAATCTATAAATTTGAGTTTTTTGTTGATTTTGTAAAATTAATTTAGCATATTATGAAATATTTGTCACTATTTCAACCATATTCCTCCCGACGTTTTTCCCGATCGGGTTTTCGTCATACGTATGACGTCATACAGCCTTGGCGACTTTATGAAAATTTCGCCAAGGGTGACCGTACAGTAAATTTTTACCAAACTTAATAAATTTTTAACTTATTGAAAAACAGATTTCTCATTAATAAATAAATAAGAATTTTTTATAAGGCATATCCCTTTTTTTAACAACACATTTCAATACTTACATTGGGCCGGAGGCATACAAATATAAGTTCGGAAAAATAAGCTATTTTTGGCTTTTGTTTTTAATCTGTTAGCTAATGGTTTGCTAATTTGGCGTATGGCCAAAGCAGCTAATTTTGCTAAGGGAAAAGCAACCATTGTCAATTACAATCACTCTTACAACATAATGTTTGGTTGTATTTGAATATAAATACAAACAATATGCAGACAATGTCTTTAAAAGGTCACTAATATTTATCAAATTTTCAAAAAGTAAAGTTTGTTTACACAATATCGTAGTCTGCTATTTTTTTACTTTTTTCCCGACCTTAGTTATAAAAATGTTTTGCTGCTTTTTGAATGACAACCCTAAGAAATATTGTAACATCAAGAATAAGGAATATTTTAACTTCACTTAAATCTTCATTGTTTAATTTTGTAAAATTTCAAGACTATATTTATAAATAATTGCAACATTAAACTAAAGTAAATGTTTCGATTAACTTCAGGTTATTGATTCGAATATAATAGTTATTTAACTCTTCATTTATACTTTTGTTTTGGAGTACGTAAATATGGTTTTCCCATTTTATCTTACTACAAAATAAATAGGTTTGTGTAAGTATAACATATCTGTATCAGAGCATGATCCACTCTATTTCAAAATTAATTTAACATTTTCTACTTTAAATAGAAATTAATAGTCATCTCTCTTATATTTTAAGTATGGAATCGTTTGATCAAATTATGCCATTAAATTTTTCGAAGACTGAATATGCTGGTTTTCTTACTGCATTGGTTAGTAGTAAATGTGTATCTGTCAAAAATATTGGCTAATATCAAAAACATTAATTTCAAAAAAGGATAACATAATTGCTAAAATACAATTGTGTTATCATTATTTGGTAAAAATAATGTGTTTAGTAAATAAAATGTTGAAATAATTATGTGATATTTTTATCTATACTTTTGAATCCTCAACACTGCAATTACTTACAATAATATTTGAAATTGCGTTAATGTACTCCGCAGTACACTTGATGCTTTAATTTCTGTCTATTCTTTTAAGTCCAATTTATTGATCTTTATAGTTGACTGAATGCATTTACTTGGTGTAGGTTAACTGCTTAACTTTAATTATTATTTTAATACACTCTCTAGTTTATACCCATACTCTTGTACTCAGTTATAGTAATTTTTTTTATTTATTATAAAAAAAATCATAATAACTATATTTCATTGCAAATATGCTTTTAAATGATTTGATCAGGGTTATTACTGGTTAATATTTTTCACTTTGCTTTATAAAATTTTTTACCATTTTATTTCAACTAGTTAAGTTATTAGTAACAACATTAAAAAACAGAGTAACTCTTCTACTGTATTTTTATTCCTTATTTTTTAACACAAGGTAAAGAATGTAAAGTAATTAGAACAGGTCTAAAGAACATAAATAGGTACTTTTCCATTTCGCCGGCGCAGGCGATAAAGTCGCCAAAAATTATACAACCGGCGCTAAAGGGAATATCTCCGCTGGTAACCTTTTACTGCTACGTTTCCAAAACATGTGACAGCCTTTTACTGTCAACGACTTTATTTCGACTCTTTTTTTTTTTCCATTTCATAAATTTTTTGCTATGTTGCTATATATATATAAATTTAATAATTTCATAAAATCTCTCTAGAAAAAATCGGATTTTAAAAATATATCTTAAAAAATTATAATCATAACAAATTCACATGAAAAAATATTAAAAAAAATAATAAGATTTTGAAATATGCATCACCCGATAAATTGTAATCTAATATGATAAGTAAATAAATTGAGGCTCTGGCATCCATCATTCCACGCACAGCGTAAACATTAGAACAACAATTAAATAAATAAATTTAAAATTTTTATGTAAAACAACATTATTTAAAAATTTTTATGTGTATACTGTGAGTTGTTGCCAATTGGTGACTTAATTTTCGCTTGGCGAGATTTGCGCCGGCGAAATGGAAAAGTACCCATAAATGTATTATTTTAAATCTTAAGTAATATTCTTATATTTATAATCAGTTCTCCGAATATTTCACCAAATTTGTCTTGTTTAATACCAATCAGCTTTTCCTTTCAGTATAAATTTTTATTACATATTTATGTTAAAACTTTATAGGGCATTCATTAAAATTAATTTCTCTTTCTATTGATTAATTCTTTTGGCTGTAGTAATTTTTAAATCTGCCTAAATATTATTTTTAATTACAATATTTTAATAACAATTTTAAAATATGTCAGTCTATATGTGTATAGAATTCAAATCCATTACTTTGAATTTCATGAAATAGATAAAAATTAATTTTTTGAAATGATTATTCAAAATATAATATATTTAAAAAAAATATTTAGTGAAAAACAATTATAAAAATTCAAGTATAAATAAATAATACAGTGCATTCAAATAGCATGGCTTTCAAATGCAGCTTGATTTTATGTGCAAAACTCAAATTATATGCAGAATGGTGCATTTGAAATAAAGCATAATTTAATATATGTAATAAATATAATGTAATTAAATTTTTAGAATATTCACAGGAAAAATTTTAAAACTTACTGAGTTAGTATTTGAGAATGTATTATTAATTTCTGTGATAATTTTATGAAAAAGAATTTAAAAGATTCATATTTTTTATATTTTCTTTCAATTATCTTAAAATTATTTCTAAATTTATTTAGCAATTATATTTAAAAAAAATATGTTTATAAGCTTTTGTATGTTACAGAAGCTAATTAAATTATATAAATAATTATTTGGTACTATTATAGCAGATGATTTGATACTATTGAATGATTCTATCTTGATTTTAACTTATTGATATTATAGTTGTGTAATCCTGATTTAATATTAACATTCTTTTTACATTATATAAATTCTTTAATGCAAGTTTACATTTAAAGCAATTGATATTTTTGGCTTAGAATGAAGAATTTTATATTCATTTAACTGTTGATGACAACAAAACTGAAAACAGAATAAAATTGAGAGGATGTAAAAAACTAGATGAGAGCTTAAAATCAGAACTTGAAGTACTGAAACAGGTATTCTTCAGCAGTTTTAACATCTTTCTTAAAATAAAATTTTTAAATATTCATGTACAACTAAATATTCATCATCATAAACTATTTTCAGTTTATAGAATTACACTGTATCTAAATATTTCTTTATTATAAATGACATATTGCTTGTTATTATAACTGCTGGTTTTTTAATTCTTTGGTTTTGTTTGTTTGATTCATTTTTAATGAGCGTTAAATAATCTTCTTTAAAAAATGATTTAATATTTTAATGTATAAGAAAATATTTTCTTCCTAAACAATTCAAATATTAACTTAGAATGTAATCTTATTCAAAAATTAATGTTAATGAAAGATCATTTTTAATATGGAATAAAAAAAAGCTTACAAACTAATAATGGATGCAGATTTAATGCTTTTAAATTAATTTATAATAGTTTAATGATAAATAATTTAAAATATGGTTAAAAATAATGATTTTTTTTCTGGGATGAAAATATATTTTTAATTTTAACATTTTTTAAAATTAATAACATTTGTTAAATTTAATATTATTGTACATTAATTTAACTGAATTAAAAACCAATTCATTTTGATATTAAAAAATATTTTTGGTATCATTTTGATAATTTTTCAAATCATTTATTGGAATTTTTAAGAAAGTTTCATGTTACTTTAAATATAATGGTAACTATAGAAATGATATCAAACTTACTTTAATATTTCATATTTTAATTACTGTGATGTCTAGATGTCACACAAGCTGCAGCTTTAATAACTGTTACATTTATAATTTATGTTGACTGTATAGAAAATAAAGATTAAAATTATAAAATTTTAATATACTTATATATATTACATTATATGCATTTTTTAAATGGGACACAGATTTTGGTTAATTCATTCTTAATATTATATAAGGTATGTAAAAATACAAAAAATTTAAAATTTATTTTGAGAATAAATTCAGTGCATAAATGTTAAATTTTATTAATTTAAACATTTTTAAAAACAATAGGATTTATTTTATTTATTAATTTCTTTATTTTCTTTTGGAATCAATATTAAATATACTATAATTATATTAAGATATTAAACTTTTATAAAAATTCCTTTGGGCTTTATGGAATTATTTTAAATAGTGGTACTGTAAGTATGGATATAAAAACATATCTTGATAGAAATTGAAAATATTTTAAACAGTTTTCAATTATAGTTTAATTTTATTTATTTTGCATGCTTTTAACAGTGTAATTCTTGCCAAACATTTGGATTAATGAATAAATTAGGCATGTGAAAATAATACTAATAAAATAGAAGACTTACACATAAATTTTGGTATTAATTCCTATATTTTATTCACTAAGCTGGCAACAGAGCGTTAGAGCTCTGGCCTTCTGCTCAACAGCTTATGGCTTCAATTCTCTATATGGCGTGGATCCCCTAGGGATTCAGAATCCACTTTAAATTGTTGGTCCAAATTTAATTAAACCTAGTGTAAAAAAGTAACCAACAAAACCAAATCATGCCTTTTATGGAGCACATGCTTCTCCCACAGATGATTTTTAACTGTTGTCTGTGTTTCAAGATATAATTACCTAAAAATATGTTAATGGTTTATTTATTATGTTATATTTTTTCTAGTTTGTCACATAAACTATAGGTGTTTCCCTTTTTATAAAAGCTTGTTTTAAATTTTCTAAAATTTCATTAGCTATGTTAAATCTTTGAAAGTATATGGCATTTTGTCAAATATTAATCAAAAAATAAATGTTTACAGAGCATGCAAACTTTTTTGTTGCCAAAATAGTTTTCAAAATATCTCCAAGAATATTATTTAGATGTGTCTATTTATATTATGTCATTTCATTGCTATTTGGTATTTGAAGTCATTGAATTGTTATTACTTTTATGCATATATTTAAACACAATATATATATAATTACTAATGTTGTTCAAAAACATTTTATCTATTGATAACATTGTTCATCCTTTTCTTGCAAGTTTTTCTTCCTTTGATTACTTCTTTAAAATTGCTCTGCATAACAAATGAAATCTTGATAACAAATAACATGGAAAATTCTAAGTATATATATATATATATATATATATATATATATATATATATATATATATATATATATATATATATATATATATATATATATATATATATATATATATATATTAAAAGCTTGCTTTTTATTTATTTAGATAAGCAACAACTTTGACGTCATATTATTTGAAGTTTCTGAAGGGATTTTGACTAGTTAATTTATGTTGTGATATTCATATAAGATTCAATTATTCATTTTTTAGGGCTTTAAAATATTCAAAGAAAAAATATTGAACTGTATTTATAACTAATAATAACAAAAAAGTAGAAAATTATATTTTAAACCAATCCTTATTTTGTTTCATTTCTCAATAAAAACTTCTGAATTTATTAATGATTTTACTATGTAATTTTTCTTGTTTAAATGGTATATCTTTAAATATTACTTATAGAAAAGAGGCGTACTTTTTCTATTTGATTATGAAAATCTTAAAAACAATTAAATAATAATTTATAAATTAAAGAAAATTAATTTTACATATTTTTTATTGTTAATGTAATCTCTTAACAAAATTAAGAATTTTAAAACTAAAGCATTAGAATTGGACTTCTAATTTTCTTTTCAGAGTACATTGAATGGTCATATATTTTGTCTTTGTTTTTAAATTTTAACTAATTTGATTGTTTAATATTTCTGTTTACAATCATATTAGTATAAGTTTGTTAATATAATCCTTTTTTATAACTTTTATTTTCGTATGTAGCTCTATGATCAAAGGGTAACACATATTATTGACATAAAAAATATCTAAAATTCAAACATAAAAACTTAGGCAAAAACTTATAAAATATTTTTATATTATTTATAATATGTTTTATAATAATATATGCACATTTTACATGATTTTAAGGAAATATAATTAATGATATTTAAGTGATTTTAAGAAATGGAAATGTAAAGAAAAGTAAATGAATTTCTTACTGTCATTCAGAAAAATTCAAATCAAAGAAAAGTGAGTGATGAGCGCTCGTCAAGCTACTTCCTCTAATCTTTCTTGAATGTAATGCAAAACTGCTAAAGAGAAATCTTTCCAACTAAATTCAGTTGATTAATAAAGAATTAATTTTCAGGAATTTGTACAATTAAATGATTTACCCAAGAATTTATGTTTTTTATTGCCAATATTCAAACAATCAATAAGCAGCAGTAAGATGAAGTAAGTACAAATAGTTTTCCTATCAAAAGTCCTTGAGTAATAGTTACATAAATATGAACTAAAATGTGAAATGAATTAACTATGTACATGATGAAAAAAATTTTTTAACTTTTACATTCCATTTTTTTTTTTTTTTTTTTTTTTTGCAACAGTTAAGAAATTATTTCTCATCATTTTTAAGCATTTCACATTCAAAATATTTTTTAATATTTTCAATGTAGAACTCAATTATATTGATGTTATTGATTAAATGTAGAACATTATATTTATTAGATTATATTGATTAAATGTAGAACACAATTATATTGATGTTAAAGGATAATACGTCCAAAAACATTATGTACTGGCTCCAAGAGCAGAATGAATTTTTTAATTTATTGCAAATTTAATAAAATGTTGCTTATTTGTGGGAATCAATATGATGATTCTACTTCTATATTTTTGTGTTAATTTGAAGAGAGCATTAATGACATGGGTTTATAAAATATTTGAACTGAATATAAAAGCAACAAATGCAGAAAATATTTCACAGATATTTTCAGTGTTGCTAGCTATTAGAAATTCCTTAAAATCTATTTCATTTTACTGCAATGTCTTATGTTTTCATTTAACTTGAGTTGTCACTTCAAGTCAAAAGTACTTTGGAATCAAATGGGGTTTCATGATTTATTTAATCATTTATTTTATCCATATTTCATAAGATTTCACTTATAACCCAAATTTCCACTGATAGAACATTACTCAAAATATTTTCATTTACAGCAATCTCTTTAATCATGCTTCCTATTTCTTCTAAAAATTATTGATTAATATCAATGTGTTTTTAAGAATTTAATAATTTATAAAAATAATCCAGTGCCTCTTTTGCAATCCAGAATCAAAGGGAATCTATTCAAATAAGTGTATTTTATTATGTTGACTAAATGTTTCTTTAATAATATTTTGGGTCTATCTAGTCTACTTAATATGCAATGTTGAAAAAGATATTTAGTAAATTTAATATATTTTCATCGATTAAAAGAAATCTGTGAAAAAGATAGGATTATTACATGATTTTCTAATGTATATCATACAAAACAATCTTTAATTGCTTTCTTTAAGTGATTAAAACAAAATTTTAAAAGATTAAAATTTATGTAAAAATTAAAATTTCTTAATATTTTTAGATAAATTTTTATATTTTAATCATCAATTAAGATTTTTTTCATTGAATCAATGTTATTTTATTAGCATTGTCTTTTTATCATAAATTTATATATAAATTCTTCATGTGCAATAAACTTTATAGAGCAAAATGAATAAAATTTTATACTTCACAAAATTTACATTTTTAAGTGAATTTTTTTAATGTTTGATTTTGAATGTGTGCATACAATATGCTCTCTTATGAATAAAAAGGAAGATTAAACTTAAATAGTTATGATACATAGATATATCTTTGAGATTGAGAACGATAAAGTTAATTTGTTTATAGCTCTTGTAATAATTGTTTCTTTCTTTTTTATTATTTATATAGCATTTAAATCACTGTAGTTCTATATCAAATATGCTCAAGGAGATTCAAAATGCATTGGTAAGTATACCTAAATTGAATAATTACTAAAAAATAATTTTTAGTTTTAAATTATAAAAAAATATTTATTTATAGGAGCAAAACGTTTCCACAAAACCTAGATTGTCAAGTGATATTTGCAATGATTATAGTGCTTTACTGGAACAAATACAAAGTTGTGGATGGGAAAAGTAATATTAAACTTTGTATTTTTTGATTATTTTAACTATTTATTAAAATAGGTTATTAAATACTTTAACTGAAATATATTGCCGACAATAAATTTTTACAGCATTCAAATTAAAGACTAATAATCACTAAATATGTGTCTGTTGGTAGTGATATTTAACAATGAATATATTAATGTAGAAAGTTTTTATGGTCTTTTGCTTGTTTTAATTTTAATGAATATGAAAATCAATTAAAATTAATATCTGACAATATTGAATTTAATCAATTTCTGTTTAAATTGCTATTAATGTGAAGGCATTTTTACAATTTTTTTATTTATTTAAAAATATTCTTCAACTGACTTTGAAATGCAGAAATAAATTAACTTCAATGTAAATTTAGATAGTTGAATAACTTCACTGAAGCAAAGATATATTTTGTTATTTTTAGTTCATCATTATTCACACACACATTTGATTATTATGTGAATTAAATTACTAAAAGAGGTATTTGCTTAGCCATTCAGCAACATATCATACAAATATATCAACTGATAGAAATCATGACCATAGTCATATATAATCTTATTAATCACACATATTTAACAGACACAATCATTAATAAATAACTTTTTTGCACATTTCAAAGGTATGGTACTCATGATTAGTTTCATTATTTATTGTGTACATTATAGACTAAAATTCTGTGTACAAGTAAAATATTTCTTTACTAAAAATAATTACATTTTTACAAATAATTTTAACTGGTAAATATCTTTGTTCATGCATTTCTAATATAATATATAAATGGGAAACTTTTTGCCTGTTATAATTTTGTAGTAAAATCTATACATTTGTGTTGTGAATACTATTTCCTATTTTTTGTTTAATTTTTTTATTCAGCTTGTATTGTGTCTTGTTTAATGCATTGTTATTTTTGTGGTTAAACTTCAATATCCTAAATAAAATTCTCATTTTAATACAAACAAAATTCAAAAACTTTTTATTGTTTGTATCATTGGCAATTAACTGTTTAATAAAACAAGAATTGCATAATAAATAATATCTTAATAGGAATTAAAATGGGTGAAATTATTAATTAATGTTATAATAATGCATTATATTAATTATATCAAGAAGTAAATTATTCCTATTTTGTGATGGAAATTCTCCTCATTAAATAACACATTTATTATTTTTATATTCTGTTGTGCAATTTTATTTCCAGACCAAAATACTGGAAAACTTTTCATTCAATTAGTACTCCTTGTACCAAATTAAATCTTTTTTTACTTTTACTTTTTTCAGTTATTAATACATATAATGCAACTTTTCTAATAATTTTTATTTCAGAAATAATTGCATTTTTTGTTGTGCTTTCAGTCGTACATATAAATTCAAAAATTGTTTTTATTACAATTTTATTTACTTAAAGATTCAGTTATGTTTTTGAATTGAAAAATAGTATAAATCTTAAATTACTTTTTATATATTTGTTAATTTACAAGTTAATCATAATCATCTGTAGTATCTTTTTTCTTTTTACAAGTATACAATAATATATTCTGTATTTTTTTATTAATGAACTCAAAATAATTATACTTTGTGAGGGAAAATTTAATTTAAAGATTTCTTATTCATTAAAATGCACATTGAAAGAAATCTTATATCTCTTTTTTTAATATGTTAAATTTAAAATAGATTTAAGTTTTGTTAAATGTAAAATGTATATAAGTTATACTTTGCTTAGTTATGAAATTTAAATAATATTGCTAGTTAGTTTAAATTATATATAATTGATGTGTACACAATTTATATCAGCACAGTGATTATAAATAACTAGTTAAAACATTTTATCCCATAAAATGAAAGAATTCAATTATATAAATTCAATTTTGTCATTTTTATGTGATAAAAAATGTTTTATAAAAATAATTTCTTATTAAAAGTAACTACAAAACTTTTTTTAATTTATTGGGTGATTTTTGCTGTAACATAATCTAAAGTTTTGAACATTTTTATCTCTAATAGTTGAATATTATTTTAATTCATTAGAAAATAGTACTGAATTAAAAATTCTAAATAAGACTCTAATTTTTAAAATTTTCAGTTTTGTTTTCATTAAAATCATATTTTTCTTTTATTTATGATAAATCCACATTTTTAAAATTGATATTTAAGTTTATAAATATGCTTGCTTAATCAACATTTTTTTATAGAATGGATTTATAATTTTTACTTTGAACAGTATGATTAAAAAAGTTTATTTATGATGTTTTATTTGCCCTTTTTTCTTTTTATAATATTTTATAAAGTTATATTTTTGTATTTGATTGATTTAATTTCTCAAAATATTGAATAAATCATGTTTATTGCCTGTAAAATTTATAATATTGAGGAAACTATGATTTATAGTATATAGTCTATTTTTATTATGGCTTGTAAAAGTATAAAATATTATTAATGCTACTTTAAACTATATTGTGTTCTGAAATAAATTTTGAATTAGTTTAAGATAATAAAAAATGTAATTTTTTTAGAGTTAAATATATAAGTTCTGACTTTGATGTATTACATTTGAAATCAATGGATGCATATGATAGAGAACATGTTTTGAAAGTCTGGATTCCTGAGAAGGTAATATTTAATTGAAAGTTGTAAGTTTCTTTATTAATGGTTACAAATAATTGAAGTGAAACAGATTTAAAGAAAATTTATGTGTTAAACTCAAAATGCATAAATTATCACTTTTAATAAAATAGCACAATATACAATAAAAATAAACTTGCATTTCAATAATATATGTATGGTGAAGTTTATACTGTATCTCATGAGTTATTAACATAGTTCAATAATATCATATCTATATTGAATTTTTTATCATTACTATTTTAGTTCCCAAGTGAAGCACCTAAGCTTGAATGTGATTTGCCACAAGAATTCAACTATAAATGGTTACCAGTGAGCAATTTTATTTTAAATTTCATTTGTATGTATTTTAGAATTGATTAATTCAATATTAAATCATAGGAAAATCGATTTTTTTTAATTTTTGTTCTTGTGGAAATTTCTAAATGAAGCATTTAAATCTAAAAGCAGTATAATGTTTTTTTTATTTGATTTTGTTATTTGCTTTCAAGAAAATTAATAATTTGACACAATAATATATTTAGTGAAATAAATATTTAAGAATAAATTAAGTAATGAATTAACACACAAAAATATTGGATTTCATTTTAGATTTAATATAATTAGTCTTTATACATAATCTCTATAATTATGTAGGTTTTAGATATTAAAGGCTTAATATTAACTTTATGAGTAAAAATATAAAGTGATCTTTTTTATAAGTTATGTAAAGTATGTGTATTTGAAAGCTCTTGGTAAATAATTGAGATGACCACTGAAGGTTTAGTGTTCTGGCTTTCGGTTCAGGTTTGCGATTCACACTTCTGGTGTTTGTTCATAATGGTTTAGAATTTACTTCAAACTACAGATTCTTTCCAAATTAAACTTTGTGATCACATAGTGATTTTAAAAAGATAAAGAAATAAACCAAACTGATCGATAACAAGCTATATGAAAAATAATTTTTTTAAATCAGTTGCTACTTAGGTACAACAAAGAAAACTTTTATCCTTTATTACTTTTTATTAAATTTTGTATTGTTCACTTGTGAAGCAAAGGTCATTACCTTTAATCCAGTTTATTTGTTTATAGTTTTAATTATTTTTATGCTCTGACAAGATTTAATCTGAAAACATGAAGACTCTATGTCAATGCTCTACCAACTTTGCCATTGCATGACAAATTTCTTTTTTACTATATTGCAAAAATTCCTTATAATTTTCTCTCATTTTTTTAAGTTAGAAAAAATTCTGCCTCTTTCTCTTTCACACATACACACTTTCCATTTTTTTCACTAATTTATTTCAAATCAAAAAAGTTGAATTTTCAAAGGAAGTAATAAATTCAGGTGCAAGAAAGTGAAAATGAATAAATATAAGAAATGTAAACATAGAGATAGTAACTGTTGGTAACAAAAGATGGCACCACTACACATTAGTGTATTTTTCTACTTTATAAAATTGGAATTAATTCATTAAATTTAATTAATAAATTAATATTTGAAAAAACTGTATTAACATCAAGTATCATCCACTACAAGTTTAAAAAATATGTTTGAACACGAGTACATGAGTAAAAAGTACTTTATTTACTATATTGAAAATTTCAACAAGATATATATAGGGAGAGTGTGAACTAATAGTAGGAATTGAAAAGCATTTAAAATTTCAGTACTAATAATCTTATTTCAATTTAAATTAATATGTTTTATATGTAAATCCTCTGAAAAATGTAAGTTAATATTGTTTTACTGGAAAAATTTTAAGATTTTCTTTATTTAAATAATTAAATATTTTGATTGATGTGCATAAATACATCATGAACTGCCAATTAATTAGAAGTAAATATTTACTTGGAATCTATATTGAAAATATATAAAAATTTTAAATATTTTAAAATATAACATATATATATATATATAACTTTTAGGGACTGATAAAATGATTCTTAAACTTGAAAGTTCATAAAATATAAAAAGATAATTGCTTAATCTTAAATCTATTTATCACACCTGATTGCTTTCTTTTTGTAAATAAAGTAATTACATTAAAAATTATTTAGTATTCTCTGTATAAGAAGCATTCAAAATTTTGGATTTAAAAAACAGCTCTTACTTACATTTTATTGATGAAGAAATCAGAAGAGCATAGCGATCACTTCATTTTTTTTAATTTCAAAACAACATTCTTAAAACAAATTTCATTCATTGTGCTGTCAGTCATTACTTTTTAATATCATCTTTCTTTACTTCCATCCAATACATCTTATATACAAAATACTTCAAGTCCTCATATAAAATGTTCTAAAAAGGAATTTCGAACTACAATGAGTTTTTTTGTCAAAATTCAAGTCCTCTTAAAAGTTATCATGTAAATGTTCTTTGCTGCTTTTAGTCTCAGTGGTTGCTTTAATAAAGAATACATTTAAAATGATAATTTACAAGAGCATAGCGATTAGAATGTCAATTTCATAAGGCGATTCTAACACATGATCACACCTCATAAATGTTACTTGCAATATTTGCTCTTGAAGCTATTGATTATACTCTGATGCATGAGCTGTATGAATAAGAATTAGTTTAAGCATGAGAAAATTCATACAAATTGCTTAAAAAAACCAGTTTTATCAGCAGCAGCATAATTAGTCACTGATAATTTGAAAAATTTATAATTCTCTAATAAAAACGTTAATCTAAATTTCTCAACCATAAAAATAAAAATAAAAAAATTGAAAATGGAAAAATATAATGATAAACATTAAGATATGTGAAATGTGTTTACAAGAGATTTTTCAAAATTTTAGTTTATGAATGAAAATTAATATTATTTCATATCTGAGATCATGTTAAGAACCAGTGACTAATTCTTAAAATCGTGATTGTTTATAAATTAAAGTTTCATAGAAAATAGTGTGTCTACTGTAGAAGCATTACTAATTTTTGTATTGTGCACACATTTAATACTAAATTATCTTACTTTATACGAAAAATAGAAAAACATTTTAAATCATTTAAAGGAAATTTGATGATTTATTTTGTGTTAATGAAATAATTTCATTTCAATTATTTATTTATTTAAAATATATATATATATATATATATATATATATATATATATATATATATATATATATATATATATATATATTTGCATAAGTTTTGATTATTTGTGCACAGTTTAAAACCAAAATCGAATGAAACTTTGAGGGATTTCATTTGTTCATTTTAAAATATCTAAAATGCTTTAATTTATGTGTATATATTGACTATATTTCTATCTACTGTATTTTTTGCTATTTAAATGTGTTTATGGCAGTTTAAAGAGAAATTAAATATTATAAGTGCACTGTATACCTTTATTAAATTGCATCCATTTTTATGCATTTGTATTGATTTATGCTTATAAATGTATGATAAGGTATATTATTTTATTCAGGATGATTCCTTGTTAAATTTGTATGCTGCTTTCGAAGACAAATTAAATATATTTGCAGAATTTTGGAATAATATGGATGAAATTGATACAAAAACATGGGTAATTGAGCCTGAACATCCATGTAGAAAGGATTGCAAAAGGAGAATAGCCTTAGGTGACTTAAAACTTTTGTAACATTAAATAAAACTAATTAAAAATTTTATTATTTGAATATTATGGAAATTATCATTTTTTTATACTTAATAATATTTCTAATTATATTTTAACTGATAACATAAATTTAATTTAAGAATAAGCATTGAAATAAAAATTTAATTCAAGCTTATTTCAATAATATCAAAATTCCTTTGTTTAGCTGAATTACAAAGGAAATATGCAGCTATTATTGTTATAAATAAATTATTTTAAGAAAAATATTAAAAAATATATTTTTGTAAATACTTTTTAAGTTAAAATCATATAATTTAAGATGTATTTACAAAATTTAAAAATATTTATAAATTATCCTTCAAAATAAAAATAAATAATTTAAAATTATATTCTTTATTAGTGAAGTTTATTTACATTTATTAATAATGATGTATTTTGTAATATATGTATATAGCCTCATATTAATGTAAACATTCTATAATTTCAAGAATGAATACCATTTTTACCTTAAAATGAATTAAAGGATTAAATGATCATATTTATAAATTAATAAAATTTCTGATCAATTTGAGAAATGTGTTGTTAACTAAATCTGACTATAATAATCCAGAATGTTGGTCAGCAAAATTTCAATACTTGTTATAAAAATATTTTGTTTGTCATAAGAAGTAATTTTTATCTGCAAATTTCTACACTTTTAGTTGCTATATAAAAATCTATAATAAGACTTCTTGTGAAAAATATATTTTATCATTAGAATAATTGATTAAAATTAAAGAAACTTTAAATTTCTTTGGTAAAAATATCTTCTTAAAATATAATGAAGAATGTTATCTAATGTAACAGCATCTATTTTGGCAAATAAAATTTAAGAATTACTTGATCTATTTGTCAACTACTTCTGAACTTTGCTTTATTTGGTGATCCATTTGATTAATGACTTCTTATCTAGTACAGTACAATTTTTATCATATACTGAGCATGGATGTCTCTCATTACTTTAATATTTTGTTGTATATATACTTGGAAAACAAAATGTGATGCATAGTATACATATATTTACCATAAAAATAGTTAATTTGTGGTTAAAAGAATCAGAATTCCGCTGAAATTACAAATTCATATTTTGAACATGAAAGTACCAAATATTTTATATCAGCTATTAATTCAAAAATATACCAATTTCTAATATTGGAAGAATGAAAATTTAGAATATAATATCGAATAAAAAATCGATTTTTTGTTTTTAGATTTTTATTAAAAAATTATATTTTTATTAAAAATTTGTTTTTAATAAATTGAAAATTTATTTATTAAAAACAAATTGAAATTGAAAATTTTCAAATAAATTTGATTGTCATGCTTGTTACCTTCTATTATTTGTTATTTAAATATTTTAAAATTTCAATTAATTTTTTAATTATATTGAATTTTTAAATCTTTGAAACTACCTAAACAAAAAGATAAAACAATATAAATTTTTATGTTATAACAAATTCAGTTTATTTACATCCAATCAAGCAATTATACTTCACATGAATGTAATGAATGTATAGAATATAATATTTCCATTAGCAGGTAATTGATAAACTTTTAGAAAATGTCACAATAATGAAAAATATATATGTTTTTTATAAGTTGAAACGATGCACAATTTTAAAGATTTCTTTGAATACTATTAATAGTAAATTAAATTTTATGAATGTATTTCAAATTAATTATTTATACTTAGTTACTAAACAAATCAAAAAAGTAAAAATATTGATTATTTGTATAACATAATATTTGTAATAAGTATTATTTATGTAGGTTTAAAGTCATCAAATTTTAAATCATCAGAATTTAGTATAAGATTGTTTTTTAGACCCAAGCTTTAAATTGATGTTCTTCATGTGTCATGCATTCTAACTTTATACTAATGTATTCATTTAGACAAAACATATATAAATCATATTTCTACATCCTGTTAACTCTCTATATGATCCTGAAAATCTCAATGAATTTATGTTAAAAATATAGAAATTATTAATAATTTTCTAATAAATTTAGAAGCATAATCAGCAAATTTTAAAGTACATTTCAAGATCATAGCTATAAAATTTTTTTTTTCATTTTTAAATTTTAAATGTATGATTTACATTTATTATAAATCTGTTATTTTAGCTTCAGGGGTATCCTTATTACTAGTTGTAAATCCTCTTATGCCCACTGCTGTACCAATGTGCTATTATTTAGGACCTGAAAGAAGTAAGACATCTTGTTTATAATCCTGTAATTAATTTAATATTAATGTAATATATTTTTTAATATTAAATATTAAGTTTCATTACAAGAAATTTCTGCTTAATTAAAATTAATAATTAAGTGTTGCACTTTTTTAAGTTTATGCATAGAAAACAGTGTTGAAAATTCTGTTTCAATAAGTAATTTTCTTGAAATGAAAATCATATAGGATTCAATTTTAACTATCAAACGTTCAATTTTATTTTAGAATCAATGATTTCCAGGCTGAATAGTATTACACATATTGTGTTAACCAAAATCTTTGTCAGTATAAATTGAATATTCAGAAATTATCTGTAGCTATGTTTAATTTGCCAACTTATAAAATAATAGTTTATGTTAGAAAAATAATGTAGAATATCGTTTTTCAAAGACTTTAAAAATCTTGTACCATATGCTATTTTTTAAAACTTTTCAAGTGCAATAATGGAGAGGAAATCTGATATTTAATTAAAGAAAATGAAATCTTTGTATTCACTAGATTTATATATGTTGCTTGCTTCCCACCAGATTTTTATTTTGTACCAAATATATACATTTTATATATTATATATCAGCCGCCACTTCAGTTGAAGCGATATGGTAGTTATTTAGTGTTGGCAACAGTGAATCACAGACTGGACAGTCCATTGTAACAAAGAAATATAAATAATCAGAAAAATAATTTGTTTTAAAAAATTACAGATTTTCTTTGATAAAAGTTGAAAAAAATCAATATTTATTAAAATAAATATTGATTTTTCCTACTTTATTCAATTGCGTTTTCTGCAGGCATATAATTTTTTAAATACTGTTATTCATTCTAAAAAGTCTTTTGCTCTTATACTATACCATATCTGAAATATTTATTAAAAAAATGTTATTACATTCCCTCTATGCATATATAAAACCCTTTACATATTTTGTAATTTTATTAAATAGAAATTATTTCACTCTTATATTTATTTTTCTAGAATAGTTTTTCTAGTGAATAACTTTATAAGTATGTAAATTTTTTTTAAAAAACATTATTTGCACAATAGTATAGCTTATTTTTTATAAAAGATAATTGCTAAAATACTTAAAATATTATGTAAACATTAAAATAAATTTAATATTAAAATATTCAATTTTGTTATTCAAATCTATTTGCCATAAAAAGTGATTTTACTTCATGAAAAATTTTGAAACTTGGCATTTATTGTTTATTTAATGTATATCTTCATTATGAATTATTTTATTTTCTGATTAAAAATTTTGTAAATTTAATTATTTTTAATTTATATCAAAAAATTACTTAATATTTGATAAAAAAAATATGAAGAATAATGTGATTTTATTTTATTTATTTATTTTAGTTTAACATAATTTGAAATATTTTGTGTGATATTTCTAAATTGAAAATAGCTTTCCTTTTACTTAATAAAAGAATAAATATTAATTCTTTGTTGCTGCATGTTTTCATTTTAAAAGTTATTTAGAAATTATTAGAAAAAAGAATTATATGTCTTCTAATTATATGGCTTCTTTCTCTGAACAAATTATTGTTTAATTTGAAAACATATGTTATATTATCTTCATATATGTGAATACATATATTTTAAGTAAAGTTGTTAATTTCAGCCATTGAACCAGTGAGAGAAAAGTTTAACGCAAATATACATTTATGGTATGTTGTCATTTGAATAATTTTATATTTGAACAATAGACAAATAAAAATTACTTATATTTGTTTTTATTACTTGCAATACTTAGAATTACAAAGTGTGATAACAAATTTTATTTGATTTACAATTTTATTAAAAAAATTTAACTTATTAAATATTTAGAAATTAGGGAAGCTGGAAAAATTTAATTTAAAAAATGCCTCCATCTTAAATTGTGCATTGTAAACATTGAAAGGAAAAACTGTGCTTTCTGTAAATTCTATAGATATTTTTGTTGCATTTACTGCAAATTTTTTTTATTCATGAATTTTACAAATTAATATTTAAAAATCTTGTTGCTTTATTGGTTATGATCTATATTTAAGCCAAATGGAAATAATCAGTTTTTTACCCTTTATCAAATTATTTTTTTTATTCTAGTTTATAAATTTTTCATCAAATGAATTTTAATTTATAATTTATCATGGAATTATGGAATATAATAAGCTATAAATGTTTCTTATGTAAAAACATTCATTGATTTATTCATTAATAAAATAGCGTATTATAAAAAAATTGTATTATTTAACACTTTTTTTAATTGTACTCTGTATGTTAAAAATAATTACTCTATAAAGTAAAAAACATGTTAATGTTTTATTTAATATTCTTACAGTATACAAATAACTTTATAAATTAATGCTATATTAATAATTTTAACTTTCTTTTTGGATATATATAATATACATATATATTAGAGCTTAATTCTCTAACTTTTAATAGTATCAGCAAAAGTAATAATTCTATTGTTTCAGGAGTGAATTTGATTCCTTACTTAATAATTTGCAGAATATATTGGAATTAGAGTTTCCTTCTCCTGCTACAACATCTAAAGAAGTAAGTTCTTACCTGAAAATGAATCAATATTTAATGTTATATAAAAACATAAAATTGATTTTATGAAATGGAAACTAAAAGCAGCAGGTTATTTAAAATTTTTGTGTATTGGTATTCAGTTTATACTTTGCAAATTTTTATTTTAGTCAAATTAGTATTTTTGATTTCTTAATATGAAAAATCATATTTCTCATGTATAAGAAATATGCAACTTTTTTGCAATATTATATCTAAGCAAATCTGTTATATTTTGTGTTTCTTAAACTCATGTAAGCATGGAAGGAAGAATAAAGTAACATATTGCTTGCTTGACTTAAGATCCAAATGTTTTTTATCTGTTAATTTTTACTCAAATTGAAATAGCTTTTATAATTAATAATCTTGAAATTTGATAGCTTAGTAAAGAAAAACAAATGGTTGTGTAGTTTACATCCTTTAAGATATTTTTCAATAAAAATATTTTGTAATTATTTCTAAGACTCACACATGTGTAGAGTTAAATTTTCTTTTTTGTAATTTTGTATATTTGTTGAAAATAAAACAGTTACATAGAATTTATTTTATAGTATTTTTTTTATTACAAAACTAAACATTTCTTTATATTTTCTTTCTATAAAGGAGATATTTAAAGGAATATTGATAACTTTTATGGACTTTATTTCAAAGAAACATTTATGCTTAAATTATATCATTAATTTATTTCAAAACAGTTGAAAAACAACTTGCTTAGTTTGTTTTTTATGTTAAAAAATTTCTCTCATTTTGCTAGGAATTTTGCTTAGAATGTGGAATTTGTTATTCCCACTCCTTAGGAGATGCTACTCCAGAAATGACTTGTGATAATTCAAACTGTAACCAGGTGTTTCACCATGAATGTCTGTATGAGGTAATATATTTTAATGTGTGTGTTTATCTTTTGTTATTATATAATCATAATAAATGGAGAAAACATAACACTAATTTTTTCATGTTAAAATAATAATAATAATAAATAAAAAGTATATTCTTATAAAAACAGTAATAAAATTATGATAATGTATTTCAAAATGAAATAAAAATTACTTTTTAATATATTTTATTAATAGTGTAACATATTTATCTTTCCAAACTCTTTCTATTTTATTTTCACATTCATATTTTCTTACGTTTTTACATTGATTCTAATTACATTATTTATGTAATAAAAATTAGCTGCTCTAATTCAAGATTCTTTGTCTTTTAAACTATTTTTATAATTTTTTTACAATAAAATATTCTCTAATAATAATTCTGTGTTCTGTATCTTTGTAACAATCAATCATCATTACAAAATCAAGCAATTTTATATGCTTAACTTCCTTAAAATAAAGGAAGTATCTGTTTTATTTCAATATTACTGCTTTATCTAATCTGTTTTGTAATATTATTTAATCGTTTATTCTTTCTTTCAAAACAATTGTTTTTGCAATTTGTACAATTTCATTGGCTCCATTTTTCTGCAATAGAACTCCTTTCAAATTATTGTGAACTTTAGGCTATAGCTATGTTACTTAAGATTAAGTATTACTGAATTCACTTGTTTCTATGCAAATTTTATCGATTCTATTTATTAATTTATATTGAGATGCTTTCAAAATTCTATCAGTGTATCATATAGTCCTTTATCTTATAAAGCTGTGTCTATATATATTGATATAATATTCTTTTTATTGTATTTAAGAAGGATTTCTCAGTATTTAAGTTTGCTAACAATGTTTGGGAAAAGTCCTAATTCCATTGATACCTTGCAAATAAACCAAGTATCCAAGCATTGGAAGAAAAAAACTTTGGAAACATTATATTTTATTCTAATTTTCAATTCTTATTATAAATATGCTTTGAATTATAAAATAATATATATATAAAATAACATATTACAAATTATATAAATAATTTCATATTGTAAATTTATTTCAGCCACTTAAAAATATTCATAAAAATTTTGTGTAATTTAGGATTATTTATTTTATTAACATAAAAGCAAATCTCAGAAAATTTAGTTTTATAACAGAAATTTTTGTGGTTAGGGATTATTTTAATCACCATAGTATCATAATTTAATAATTATGTTTCACTTATTAGAATTTTTTTGTATTTTATGTATACTTAGTTTTTGTTAATGTAATATTTCAATTTATTTTATATGTAGTGATGACATAAATTACAATTTTGTAAAATATCTATTATGTGGCATATATTAATTTTTAATATTTATTTTCATCCAGTACATTAGAATGTTACCAGATGTGAGAAGTAGCTTTAATAAGCTTTTTGGTCAATGTCCGTATTGTAGTCAAGTAAGTTTTGCTTTTTCATGTGTATTATAGCTGCGCTTACTTTATGTAGTGGTAATTTTATAAATAAAATTTAATAGTTTAAATTAAATTTTTCATATTTGATTAATAGGTAGATTTTATTTAAAATGTGTTTAGAGCTTAATTTTTAGGAAATTAGAAAATTTTAGTTAAAATATTCTCAGTCTGATAAAAAATATTCATGATTAAAATTGATATTAATTTGAAAAATGTAAATTTCGAATTTGTAAAGTACATCACGATATAAATAACTATTTTTTCTTAAAAAATTGTAAAAAAATATCTTTGTGAATTTTATATCTAAAGAAAGTAGGAACAGAATGAAATTGACATAAACTAAAATTACATATCAGAAAAACCATATTGGTCAATTTACATTTTCCATACTAATATAATTTTTGAAAGATTTTTCAAAACACATTTAAAAATTCTTCAGCATAGTTTGTAATAGCTCAGACTTCTGAAAATGTTTCTGATAGTTCTGTGTTTATTTGGTATATTTAATACAAAACATTTTTTTTTCATTTTTAAATATTTAATCTTGTAATTTTTTGTAATTAATTCCATTTACTTATAATTTTATTATAAAAACATTTATATAAATTGTAGTTCCATTGAATGTGTATTAGAAACAAAACATCCATGTTAAAACAGTACCTAGAATCTACCTTTATCTTCATTTATAATCATAATTATTCTGCTCTCTATTATTAATATCATTGTCATCTTATTCAAAGTCAAGATAAACTGTTTTTCTAATTATGATTTGCAAATTGCTTAGGAGATCATGTAGAAACACAAAAATGTAACTGTTATGAAATAGATATTCAAAATTTAATTTTAAATTAATGAAAAATTCATAAGCATTGAGAGCATGTACTATATTTTTTTACTTTTGTTATAATATTAAAAAACTAAAAAGGAAAAATTTAAATGTAAATAAAACCACATTGTGTTTTTAACCTTATTAGATTTTATGATTCCTGAATGCTCTCTTTTTGTTTTATTTGCATCAATCTGTGGATAAACATTATTGAATTAAAATTTGTTTCTAATCATATATATAAACTATGAAAATCAGTTTTTATGCTTGAATATATATTATTGGAAAAATAATTTATGGCTAAGATAGTAAAATTTTGCCTTCAGAAAACATTAGCAATTTTATATTCATTTATTTTTTCAAATTTATGTCATCTATTCACTTAATAACTTCTAAGTATATTTTTGGTTTAAAATATAAATTTAAATGTTGAACTTATTCTACATTTTAAAAATTTGGGTAGTAGATGAAAAATTTACATAATATTAGTATAATAAAAATTAATGATCTGTTGTAATTTTAGCTACACTTCATTGATTAGTGTAATAATTTTTTTACAACTTTGTATATGATTCATATTATTAATATTCTATTCTCTTTTGTATACTCCAGTTTCTTAACCAGTTAGTGAAGGAAAGTTAAAATGTCAATTCTTCATAAATACTTATAAGTTGGAGCACACTTGATTTAGATCTTTATTCCCCCCTTCTGGTCCTCGATTTCCTTATTGTCAATGGTCTGATGGACCTTGTGTAACTTTGTCAGACATTTGTAGGATAAACCACAACAGATTTTTATAAATTCTTAAAATAAATCATATTTTCTTTAATATTTGTTTCTATATTTTATGACAAATTTAGTTATATGTGAATTTACAGTATGAAATAACTTATACAAAATAAAGTTTTTGAATGTAAAGCTCATAATAATTTTAAACTGATTTTTAAAAAAGGTATTTTTAATATAAGATTTCAGTTGTAATTAAAATACTAAAAAATCATTTAGAAAAATCATGTTTTGGAATAATTACTTGAATTTGTAGTTTTGCGCTCTGGAATGATTATTTCCTATTTAGTAAAAATACAACATGTTATAAATAATTGAAATTTTATTAAAAAAAGAAATTTTTATTTAAAATAGTTCTTTTTTAAGTAAACATAATTACTGATTTCTTTAACATTTAAAATTTACTTTATTTTATTTATTTATTTATTTTTGTGTGTGTAGGATAAAATTATAAGAATCATATATATATATATATATATATATATATATATATATATATATATATATATATATATATATATATATATATATATATATATATATATATATATATATAGTCTACAAAATGCTTAAATAATGTAAACAATGGTAAAATATTTTTATAGGCTAGTTGATGTAAAACAATATTTCTAATGTAAGGCAATAAAGATTAATAGTTTGAAGAGACAATTTCCTCTAGTGCTGATAATCCTAATTAATCATCTAAAACATGCTGAACATTGAAATAAAAAAAACTGTTTATCAAACAATTTTCATCATTTAGCAAAATTGGATCAGAGCTAGAAAATATTTAAGAAAATTGAAATATTATCTAAGCGTACTTAAAAATCCTATAAAAAAATCATGAACTTGAGTATAGAATAAAAGTAGAAGCTTTTTATCTATTTATTTAGACTATACTTTTGTTTTATGCTCAGAATATACTATATAAAAATATATAAAGTAGCATAGGAAAACTGAATTAATAAATATGTGTATGTCACTCACTAGTAAATATTTTAGTTAGATGAGCATTTAAAAACTCCTTTACTTTTTCGGTCTTAGGATTTGTTTGTTCTGTACTATAATTAAAATCTTATTGTCGACATTTGCCACTTACATACATTGTTTTAAAAAGAGACATTTTGCATTAATATTACTTAAACAAATTGTTTTGTCTAATTTTCCATGGTATCAACAAATTTGGATTTTCCAACCCCAATGCCAAATGGAATTTTTATAAATCAAATATAAATTTTAGATGATTATTTTAAATCAACTATTTTAATCAAACAATTAATATTTCACATTCTGGAGTAAATCTCATTCCCTAATGTTTAGAATGTAAAAAAATGTCATTAAGCCTTTTAGAAATTTTATTCCTATTTTAATGAATTCTTTCAAAACAATTTAGATTATTTTGTGACATCTTGAATCTTAACATTACTATCCCATTTGAATAGGAACTCCGAAGATTTTGTTGTGTGATTTCAATTTGTTTTTAAATTTTAGAAACCAGTTAGAACAATTAGCTTACAATTATTATTTTTTGTGTGTGTTTTCATAAATAATTATATACTAATTGCATCCTCTAAAGAATACAAAATATTTTCTGAAAATATTTATATTATGTAAAACATTTTTTAAAGTTAAACTTCTGTATTTTTATAATTACATTAAATATATTTTCTTTATTAATATATATGCATAATAATTATTAAATGATTAGATAACTATTTTTTAGAATTTGTTTTTAAAAACTGTAAACACCAGAGTTTTAATTAATTTGAAGTGATTTTTGTAAATTTATTTTAAAAACCAATAAGCTGTGTTGTCTTCAAATTGCTTTCAAGTTTGAACAAGCATTGCAACTGTTATTTTTTAAATGTTATCAGAGGTGCGTGCTTCCATATATTTACGTATTAATAATAAAATATTCATTTAAAATGTTTTATCTTTACCAATATACTTAAAGTATTGTTTTTATTTTTCCAATTGATCTTTTATTACTTTACATTTTTAATAATAAAGTAAATTCATATTATTCAAATTTTGGACTATGAGGTGAAATTTATCTTAATCAAGTAGTTCAAACCATATTATTAAATAATTCTTTATCTAATTTTGTCATGTTTTAAATTATTTTTACTAAGAATTTTTTTATTTTCCTTTTTAGCCTCTCTGGTGCACAATTCCTTGAATGCTTTAAAAATTGTTATGCATTTATCTAAAAATAATGTATATTTGTACATATTTTATATCATTTTTTTAAAAATATTTTATGTATTTATATATAAATAATTTTGCCATTAATTTTTTTTTATTTTTCATACCTATTTATCTATTTAGTATTGTAAATTTTTCCTTCTGTATGTGTTTTTAATGTGTACCTATTAGTATTGTTTTTTGTATTTTAATTCTTTGATAAAAGTATTTTTCATTTATTATAAGATGTAAATTGTCCTCTGGAAATTTTTTATATATTATTTTATAACTGAAATACTATTTTTACAAGTGTTTCTAGATTTTTCAAATTCATATGAGTATTCAGGCTTGTAATCACATTTATAGATCAATATTTAGAATTTAGTATTTCAAACTAATTTCCCAAAGTGTATTAGTTATTTTTAATAGATTTTTATTACTTTTAAGGAAACCTAATTAATTATAATTATTCAGAATTTAAAGTAAAAAACCATTAAAAGTGTTACTTTATTTTAAAAGATCAGTTTCATATGAAATGTTGAACAAGTTAAGTTGACTGGAATATTTAATGCAATATTAAATTTTAATATTACATTCCCATAAGTTATACCTTTATGTATGTAATTACTGTATATGTTACAATAACATAAAAATGAAGTTGATGAATAAATATTTCCTGTTGAATATTTATTTCACTATTTTTGTAGTACTTTATAAATAATAAAATGTTTTACAAAATTAGTACCACTATACCTAAAATTTATCACCTTTATATTATTAATATCAATATAACTTTTTTTATTTATATGACTTTATGGGACAAGATTTCTGAACTGACTTGGAGACTGAAAAATTAAATTTCATATTTCTTTCAAAATATATTTTCTAATTTGAAACTTATTTAATATTGTATAGATGTAATAAAATTTATTTTAAAGTTTTTATAAAATTAAATGCTTATGTTTCTTTTTAAAATATATGTTTTGTGTGTGATTTAAAATTATTTTAACATTATATAGTTTATACCGTGTTTGTGCATATGTATGTATGCATATAGACCTCATTTCAATTTATATATGGTTTCTATTTAATATATCTTAGTTAGACTTAGGAAGAATACTTTTTACATACTAAAGTGATTCAAAATTTTTAAAATTTGATTCTTTGTTTCATTTTCTATTATGCTCTCTACAATATAAAGTTGTAAATGAAATGAGATCATATATATATATATATATATATATATATATATATATATATATATATATATATTATATAGCGATTCTTATTAAATTAGGAATATTAATAAACTTGGCTTTTATCAATTGTAGTTTAATCTTTTAATTTGCAGGAAGTTTAAAGGAAAAAAATATTTATTGTTGAAACTTTTTCTTATAAAAATAGATGAAATATTTTTATATATCACTAATCTGTGTTCGACATTGTTTTAAAAGAAATTCAATCTGAGTTAGAGTAAATAATAGTATACACAAATGTCTAAAATTCATTCTTGAACTTTTGGCATTACCTTTATGCTAATCAAAGGATAGTATCAAATATGAACTTTATGAAGCATAACAAAGCTTTAAATGTCTTGTAAATGTATTAACAACTATATTTTTCATTTCTAATCACTAGTATGATAGGGTTGTAGAAAGTATTTTAGAAATATTAAATATAAAAATTCTATTTAAACCTTAAAGAAAACCCCACAAAATATATTCGGGGACATTAGATTACTTTGCCCTAAATAATGCCACATTTTATACTTGATTTCTGCACAAAGAAAACATTGTAATTTTTTTAGAAAACTTGTTTCAGTTACAGTATGTGTTGCAAGTAGCACATTTTGCTAAAATATACAGCATATGTAGCTTAATTATAGTTTATTTACTAAGCAAATTATCAGATGGTTTATCTTAGATTATAATAGAAATTGTTTCAAACATAAATTTTTTAGAAATTTTTCTGAAGTAAAGCAAAACATTAATATCATTATGTCTTGTGATTATTTACAAATATTATTTCAAAATATTTAATTTTTAAGATTTTACTGATAATTCTTTCATATTTATGTTAATTAATTAAAAATTAATTAATATAATATTTTTAATATTTCCAAATCCAACTGCATATGTTTCACTAATGTCATTTTGTGATAAAATATTTTAAAAATTAATGGTGTGAAATATTCAATTATTTTAAGCCATTAACTTTTAAATCCCAAATTTTAAACTTTAATGGCTAAAAATAGCTTGGTATTGTAGGTATACATTTTTTCTTTTGATTATAGTCATTATTAAAATTTCAAATTTATTATTAAAATTTACTTTGATTATAATATTTATTATTCATTATTGTATAAATCTAATTGATTTTGTAAGCATATTTTATAATATAAGAAAACGCCTATAGTTGATACACCAACATATATCTTTCATAAAATATTTTAATTATAAGTTTTACAAATACAAATTTACCCCAAAATAAATTTAATATGTTTACATTTTCTTAACTAAATAAAAATATAGAAAGTATTGGAATACGTTTTGCATTATATTTTTAAAGATTTCTGCTGGAAAGTTTTTGTTATGGATTTAGAATTGATGCATAAAAAATTAATCAGTGTATATAGGAATATTCCTTTAGCAGGAAGTATTTAGATTGATGTCTTGTCTTAAAAAGTTAATTTTAGATCTAATTTAAAATTATTAAAAATGGTCTCTTCACATTAATCATTCTACTGTCAGGCCTTTATTTCATAAATTTTAATTTAGATGATCAATCTAACTTTCAATTATGTGTCTGAAAAAATGTTTATGTTTAGAGTACAGAGGGCATCGATAGTTGTGAAATGTGCTCTCCAGACTTTAATCTTTATTGTTTTTTCAAGTCTCTTTTAAAGATTACTATCATGTTCCTTGATTAAAAATTCTTGAATGATATATTCAAAATAAGCTTGAAAGCATTTTATATGACGTGTCGTTTGTTGCAAATTGTTTCTATTTAATATAATTAAAATAATATATATTAGCAATCACATTAAAGACACCATTTCAATTAGTAAATATTTTTCTAAAATTTCGTATGCATTTTTGGGAAATTTTTAAATAGCGTAAATAAAACAAATTTTAATTAAGGATATATTTTCTTCCACTATCTACAATTTTTCGAAATCTTATTGGTAGCTTTATTAATTGCATTGCCGTAGAAAGATTTATGTGGAAAAACTTAAAGCTTCAATTGTTACATCCTGTTTATTTAATTTTTTTCATATTAAAAAATTTCTAAGGTATTGAATAAATGAAAATCACATTTGGGAGAATACCTTGGGAATAGCAGGATGCTGCAAAAACTCCCAATTAAATTCCTTACTTTTTGCAGGACTGCTCGAGCCGTATTTTCGGCCTTGCATAATCATGATGCAACAAATTTCTTGATTTTCACTGATGGTGGGCATTTTTTAATCAATTTTAAGTTTAACCGATAAAGTTTATCATTGTAAGCATTCAACTGCAAGCTTAGAATTGATTCCCCCCACCAATCCAATTTTTTCCGTTAAGCTGTGGTGTCTGGTAGAAGATATTGAGCATATTTTGAGAAAGAGTTTTTTGAGTTTGAACAAAAAAGAATAGTATTCTATAGAGCTTGCAGACTATGCTTCAGAAAAATCGATGATGGTATTGGATGAGACAAAGCAGCTCTGACGCATATCTGTAATCGCTAGAGATGAGGCCACGGAAATGATCGTACCTACGCTTTGCAACATTGCACGCGATAAGCATGGCTGTACGGGTTCGTTCAGCCACATCACGAACTGTAACACAACACATTCAATCTGTTACTCATCATTCGGAGTCGCTTGCAGTTGAGTGGAATGTCCGCAAGACTTCCACTGCTTCGTCGACCCTTCACTCAGAACCACGGACATTTGCACAGCCAGTGGTGCGATGAACAACGGTATGGAGCGATTTTATTGACGAATGCCGCTTCTGCCTGCAATACTACGACGGTCGAATTTGAGTCTGGAGACGCCGTGTTGAGAAAGTGCTGAATTTTTGCTTTATCCTATCGCGTCACTTGATCCTTCACTCTGCATCAAGGTATGAAGTTTTATTGGATTTCACTTTCTCATGTCTCTAGTACGTATTGCTCTGAAGTGTGGTCCTCCCTCACCTTCATCGCTTGCCATCAGCCATATTCAGCAAGATAAAGCGTTGTTGTTGTTGTTGCTAATCTCAGGACTATCTAGCAAAGCTAGGCAATTCTATGAATCCGAAAATATCCAAAATTTTAGAGAAATGAGCCGTTTTAATTGACCCGAAAGTCTAGGGCTCCAAAGGGGAAGTCTGTCTTTGCTCTGGGTGCATGTCTGTTTTAGCTGGACATAATGGAATGGCCTTCACGCCTAAGGTGTCCCTCTCTGTCAGGAGTACTTCACCCATTCCCCTCATTAACACTCCTTCACCACTGTGAGGCAGCAGACAGGATAAAGCTTAACAACACGATACTCATACACTGTTAAAGAGTTCTTCACGCATTAGATTGAGTTGCTCCTTTGGCCTTCTTGTTACCTTGAGCTGCTCATCAATTGAAAACGTGTGGTCCATGCTAAAACAACTAATTGCGTGGAATACACCTCCTGCTCTAACTTTAGCAATATGTTAAATCGCATGAACTGTTACATCTCAAGGATGCATCCAAAGCTTATTTGATCCTATGCCGAGGCGTGTGACAACGGATTTGGCGACAGTGCTGACTACATTACCTTTTGATTTTGTCATCATCTATCTTCACAACAAACTGCAATTTTAATCATTTAAACTTTTCGTAATGTGTTTTCTACCCAATAAATTTTTGTGTGATATCTTTGGTTTTTCTGGATGTTTATTGTTTGGTAGGAGCAGTGAATTTTATATCTAAAAGAGCCAACACAAAATCATACAAAGCAACAGAGCACAAAAATTAGCAATTAATTCGAAAACGTTGCATTTCCGTATCTCTTTACATGACTCCTGAATTTAGTTTCCCTTATTCTCGTTGCCACCTGAAGTTTGATAAAATAATTGTTTTACAAATCATGATTTTAAGTTAGTTACTGCATTCATAGGTATTTTATAAATGCATGAAGAAAATCATATAAGAATATGCGAAATTCGAACTTGAATCATCAAAAACTTAAGTTATGGGTTTTTAATGAATCGAAAATCAGAACATTAAAGGATTTAATACTGAAATATATGGAATTAATAAATGATATCATCTACTCTTTATCGATTATATGTGATCAGTAATAAAAAATAAATTAGATTATATCATGGATATTTAAGAATGTTAAATATTTGAGAATATATAGATGACAAAAATTTATGTTATATATGCCTGATTTTCTTGACTGCTAAATTCTGAGAACACATTCATAAGAATACATTAGCAATTTCTATAAATTGAATGATGGAAAAATAAAAGTTTTCTTTTAAAAATAATTTATTTAAACTTATTTTCGATAACCTATTTTCATTTTTATTTTCGATGAATTTCTTTTTAATCAGTATGCACCTTTACTAAATATTAATATCACCATTTTGACTCATTATATCCGCCTTTAATACGAGCACAATAAGCGGTAAAATCAGTCGATGGAACCTTAAACGGTTGAATCAGTTGCGTTTTTCTGTATAATCCTTTGGCGAAATTTAAAAATGTCATTTGCAGCTTAAAAAAGGTGACAAATGTGAACATCATACCACATAAAACCTTACACAATTTTTCCTGTAAATCGTGTCAAAAGTTTATGTCGGATGAAATATACTTCCTCGACATTTCGAGATATATGTAAAATGGCGCTTCTTTTTCCCAAGCGCATCAACGGATTTCGATTACGTTAAATGAGGCGATAACACAAAAAGATACAGAAATATTCTAACCTTCAAACGTATCATTACACGGTGTGTTACGCAGATTAAAATAATACGTTAAACTCTTTGTTATTTTATCGGAATCACTTATAATCTTAGAGTGCAATTAGATGTTTCTGTAATGTAAGCTCATCCGTAAAAACAATTCCGTTAAAAAAATTCTATCTTTTGCTAGCATCGATAACGAATAGTATTTCTAGTTAATCCGAAAGAAAATGGGATGAAAAATTCTGATTTCCATGCGGTATTATAAGATTTTTCTTATAACTCTTAACTGAAAACCAGTGTGTAATAATGCCATTAAATTGAACAATTAGTCGGCTTAGTTTTAAAAAGCTATGAATAATTTACATCATTACAAATATATTTGTGACTTCACGTATTTCGTAATATTTTAATAAATTCAAGTCATTTTAAAAGGTTAAGGATTTATTCCTTTTTATTTTAAAAACAGCATGATTCATTAAAATGTATAAGTTTTGCCGCAGAATAAAAAGAATTGTACCAATAACTATTTGAATAAATAGAAAAATTTGTGTACTCGTATCGTTTTCTCGATAATTTCACTAGAAACTATTTTTAAGTGTGTAGATTATATATATATATATATACATAAATAGCTGTGTGTTTATATAGCTGTTTTACTTTTATGTACTTCAATTTTGTAGCAACCAAACGTAATTTCTTCAAATCTAAAATATGCTAACATTTTTTATTTTTTACAGAAATATAATTTTAATTAAGGCAAATTATATACTCATTAACCAAAAAATAGTATTGATTGACACTCAAAGTGACTAGGTATTCCAATTCATTGATTTATCAACAAGTTTCATTAATGTTCAACATAACGAACTATTTTATAAGTAGAAGTTCTGAACTTGTAGTGACCAAATCAAGGAATCGATAAACGCCACTTATAAAGAATTCATTTAATCAAAATGTATTCATTTTATTCATTTAGCTGACTATTTCTGATATCACGAATGAACTTGTATTTGGGACTTAAATTTAACGTTCCATTTTGAGTTAGTTTTGCGACGTGATTCGGTTTGTCTATCAGTCATTCTGTTGTATACAAGGGCTGATTCGGTTGAGATGTAATAGTTCGGAGTACACTTCCAAACAGATTCTGAACTATTTCAGCCCTTGAAGTGGGAATCCAACCCGTGTAATGTTGAACTGAAAGCTAGTGCCAACCATTCAGCTATTATTTCAACGATGAGTCAATTTCAAAAGTGAAAATGCAGATCACTTTGGTATCTATAAAGTTCAAAGTTGCATAAGAAATCCAACTATTTATTATAATTTAGTATTCCTGTAGACAGCGATTTGTATTTATTATGTTTAAATGTATTTTGGCTATTTTTTCAAACCTGCCTAGTTTCAAAACTTAAACATTGTTCTATTCTACGAGGGTAAGTTGAAAAATAAGTTTCCCCTGTCGACTGTGGTCAGAGTTTTGTATGAAAGTCAAAAAATAGAATGAGACATTAATGATATGACATACCTTTATTTTTCCACATAAGTACCAACTACATTGAGACATTTGTCATATCGCTTATTAAGCTTTAAAAAGCATTTCAGGAAAAAATCAGGGCTTTGCATACTGAAGAAGCGTTGAACGGGTTGTTTCACTTCAGTATTGCTTCCAAAGCTCCTTCCCCCAAAATTTTTCTTCAAAGCCGGAAACAGATGCAAGTCGCTTGGTGCGAGATCAGGACTGTATGGCGGATGGTGTAGGCGCTCCCAACCAAGAGTTGCAATATGGTTTTGCGTTGCCCTCGCCGAATGTGGTCTGGCATTGTCATCCAACAGCAGAAGGCCAGGCCGCTTTTTCCGAATCGCCTCTTTCAATTTCGACAGGGTGTCACAGTAGCGCGCAGCATTGATGGTTCAAACCTCCAAAAAGTCTAGCAACAAAACTCCTTGGGCGTCCAAGAAAACTGTGAGGAGCACTTTACCTGCAGAGGGAGTTGTCTTGAACTTCTTTCGGACAGGTGATGACGGATGTTTCCACTCCATAGATGCGGCCTTCGATACTGGCGTGAAATGGTGGACCCACGTTTTATCCCACGTCACAATCCGAAACAGAAAGTCATTGCCATCTTCGGACCTCTACCCAATGGTGTATCGGTGACTTGCGCGTTTTTCTGCTGTGTCGCCTTTCGCCCATAGCCGTTCAATGCTTCTCCCATATGTAAAGCCCTGATTTTTTCCTGGAGGGCTTTTTGAAGCTTATTAAGCGATATGACAAATGTCTCAATGTACTTGGTACCTATGTGGAAAAATAAAGGTATGTCATATCTTTAATGTTTCATTCTATTTTTTGACTTTCATACACAACTCTGACCACAGTCGACAGGGGAAACTTATTTTTCAACTTACCCTCGTAATTATATGTATTATTATACTTCTTCGTGAATTATATAAGTAAAAGTTTTCAATTGGGCACCCCTTGATTTTTTGCGATTTTTTTCACTTTAAGATAGGACTAACAAGATGGCCGCTACACAAATTTTCTGCTAAACCAAGGGGTACCCAATTCTTCACCAAACGAAGCAAATATAAAATATTACAATGTTCTGGTGCAAGTAGTGTTTGGTGAAATAATATTAAGATACAACTTTAAAAGAAAATGCTTCCCATGTGAACCAATCACAAGAAAAGATCGATTCGAGATTCAGTATGGTTTATTAATTCTTGATCTGTTTCTTGGCTGGATAAAAAGATTGTAATCTATTTTCCTTTCATTCTTGATTCCTATTAAAATGAATTGTATCTTACTTAAAAAGACATCGCGGTAAACAACTCATTGTAAATTCAGTTTTAACCTTTAAAAAGGTTTTGAAATATGTTGATTTCAGTGATGCAAGGTAAGGCTACTTTCAATGTATCTGTCATGTTCTTACCGCGGGGATTGTTGGTCCATTGAAAGAACACATGTGCGTGCGTGAACATCTTGCTTCCCTGTGCTCATAGCTGAATTGGGCTGTATCAGTTAGGGGAAAGCAGCCGCGTGGGAGTCCTCCTCATTTAGAAGCAGGGATCAAGCCGCAGACCCTCTGCGGCTTCATCCCTGCTTCTAAATGAGCCTGACATCATCAAAGGCATCATTTCACTTGGAGGACATTGCTGCCACGACCTATTTAGCGAGACTCAGCCGCCTTTTGTAAACATGACGAGTCTTCAGTTGACCCTAGATTCGAACTCACCACCTTCTGACATTGAGTACGGCGCCTTTAATTGCCGAGCATAAGATTATTTGACAATGCAACTAACATGTCAGAAAATAAAAGTAAACATGTGAATATTTGCCCGATATCTAACAATAATTTTTCCTGATGATGAAAAGGAAGATTCAATTCACAGAGAAATACTACTGCAAAATAGTTTTCTAAAAACATGTCACGGCTGGTTGGTTAGTTAGGGCGTTCGTTCTCGTTATCGAAAGGTAGCGAGCTTGTATCTCGATCCGTCGTGGTAGCAATGTCCTCCATGTGAAATGATACCTCTCGGGATGGCAGGCCGAGTTTGGGGGTCTTCTGCTTGGTTTATGCCTCTAAAATTGCGATGACCCCTTTTGGGGACCACGATAGCACACCCAGTGGGTGCCCCATTATGCAAGGTGCCGTCACTTCCGCTGCCCCTGGTTGTGATGAAAGATGGAAATCCTAATCGCTGAAATTATACAACTCAATAAATATT
Organism: Latrodectus hesperus; assembly: GCA_037975125.1. Taxonomy (NCBI): domain Eukaryota; kingdom Metazoa; phylum Arthropoda; class Arachnida; order Araneae; family Theridiidae; genus Latrodectus; species Latrodectus hesperus. Next base: position 73,728,693 of record CM075862.1, read on the forward strand.
TTTTAAAAGTATAATATATTTTGAAACTAAAAAGAAAACCACGTTTAATTTATTTAACCAAGTTCTAATAGAAGGAAATTTCTGTAAAATCAGTTTCTTTAACATTGAACTAAAATATTCAAATGTACCAATTTCACTAGCAAAACCAAATTATTATTGAAATTTTGCTATTTTTTTTATCACAGTTTTGTGATATTCATTTGCATGACAATTGTTGGCGTGATGTGCAGAGTGTGAATAGGGTTGGTATAATTTTTTAATTATTGAAGAGGTCGCGGTCGATTCGTTAGCTTTCCCTGTAATTAATTATGTGCTTCAGTTATTTCTCGAATGCCTTCTGCGACCGCCAATATGCCAAAGCGCTTGCGCAGACCATATTCTCTACTTTGTATTTTTGCTTCTGTTCGCTATTTTATTCTGTATTTGTGTCTTTTTCTTGCTGCCGGCCATTGCGAAAAAATTTAACAAACTTTTGAAATAATTTATAAACAGAAACAATTACTGAATAAGAAGGTTTCGAAAATCATTAACTTTCATGGGAGTGAAACATAAAACCGAGGAATTACATATGTAGTCTTTCTACATAAGTTGCATTCCCCCTTATGACGCTGCATGGAGGGTATTTATGTCCCTCGTCCTCATGGGACAGCTCACCTGTCACTCATAGATAACCATTCTGTATCATGTTTCTTCCTCCCCCACGGTTTTTATTTTTTCTACCAGCAAAGGTTAACTTCAGTCTTCAAAATACGTTAGAGGAAGAATTCCTATGAAGTTTAGGAAAGGTATCACTAAGCGCGTATATTATTGAAAAATTGCTACGTTATATATATATTTCAGAAAATAATTTAAAATATGTCTGAGTTTTGAAGAACAAGTAGGTCTTCGCACATAAAAAGTTGATAATATATATATATATATATGTATATATATATATACAAGCTGACCCAGCCACGCGTTGCAGTGGCTGAGTAATTATAATACATTGAATCAATTTTTTACTAACTCTTTGGTACAATCAAATTAATATTTTCTAAAAAATTTTAAAAAAGGTTCATTCATATGAGATTAAAAATAAAACGTTTCACCAAAATTTAAAAGTAATAGGTAAAGTATCGAAATTTTGAAATTAAGCACAAATCAACATATACTTTCTGAATTTACATTTTATTCATCTTATATTAAATTATAGTTTGTAATCAGTGACTTATTTATAAAATATACTATATAAATTAAAAACATCTAAAAATCAATTGTTATAAATGAGGTAGATAACATTGACATCGAACTATTATTTTTTCAATTTTAAATTATTAAAACTAAATATTTTTCCGCGGCATTATACTGAGATAAAGAAAAATTAAAAGAATTTATCATTTGAATAAATAAATTAGATCAAAATGTACTGCTGAATAAATTAATAATTATCAAATTATAAAATAAAAATAAAAAAATAAAAGGCTATCAAGAAATACTTACATGTTTTCGAGGTGGTATGAAAATTAGTAGAGAAAAACAGGAATAAATAAAATTTTATTTTACTATTTATAATATTAAAAATATTCAAACTGAACACCGCACAATAATAACACAATACAAAGTATAATTATGAAAGTGATTCACAAAAAATTGCTATAGTATGATTATACATCATGAAAATATATGTATCATGAAAATATACGAAAATATATGTACATCATGAAAATATAATAATAAAAATGTATGTAAGTTCTATATTTAACCACGCGATTGCGCTCGCACGTTAATTTTCTCGAAGATGTATAATCTAGAAAAATAAACACGTCGCCATCTGCCGAATACCTGTGCAACTTAGATGCTAAACCGCCATCTATTAGGAACTTACAGAACTAGACAATAAATAAACATTAATGTCGTATAATAAATATTGAGAATAATAATTAAGAGATAAAAACTATTCTATCTTTTAAGTTGGACTATATTATAAATGGTTACAAAATTTTATCAAAATCCGTTCAGTAGTTTCGGAGTTTATCGGGAACATACATCGTGACACGAAATTTTGATATATATAGATATATATATATATCATAAACTGTCGCATTTCAATAGTTTACTTTAACGAAAGTAAACATTTTTTTCATTGCTTGAAAACAACACAAAATGAAAAATTTTATAAAAACTAATAATTTAATAAAAAAAATAATAAAAACTAATAATTTTGTGTTTTTACCTTTCTAGTAAAATTAATTAATTTTAGAGGTAATTTCAGATATTTATTTCTTTTTAATATCTATGTATAATAAAGTTAATAATTGGATGATAAATTATTTCAGTTTCATTTTAAATAATGTTGGAAGAAATGTTGTTAACTGGAAATACACTGTATGTAATCTTACATCTAAAATATACTCATTCGATTTCTTTATGAAATAGATCAATAATTTTCATTAAATACATTAAAAATGTAATTGTGAATAGTTTTAAATATAAATTATTAAATTTTTAGATATTTTTAATTTATAGCAAAGTTATTAGTAATCAATCATCAGTCTTCTTTTAAATATTATTTGAAATATGTTATTTCAAGTCATAAGTCATCGAGTAGAAATATAAAGTTATTGCATGCAATTTAGCATCTATAATGATTATGCGTTCGAATTCCTTGCTTTATTTGATCAAATTAATCAATGAGTTCCAATTAAATACATTAAAATTGTAATAAGTGAGCATTTAACTAAACCGTTAGTCAATATGAATGAATATTCTGTTAAAACGGATTCATTTTTGTTTATTTTATTTATTTATTTATTGGTAAATTGCTGAAAATCACTCAAAACGTGGTCCGGTTGGAGAAAAATCTCTAGAAGTATAAAAATAAAGTTTAATATGTTATTTTGTCTGTATTAAATTAAAATAAGGTTATAAAAACTCAATTTATATGCAAATAAAATTTGTTAATGCAGTCAAAAATATTTTCTAGTAATTTCATTATTTTGAAATGTTCTGTTAAATATGTACTTTAAAATGATATTGTTTTCAAAAAAAGTTTAAAGAGCCACGCATTTAAAAGCATTAATTATTAGAAAGCCTTTTTTTGAAATAAAAACGTAAATACACACGTCAAAGGAAATAACACACTGACTTTCACTTTTTTATGCTTCTTAAATAGGCAAAGATTTTAAATTATTGTTACATACAAAAATAAAATGCATCTTTTGAGCATACCTCAATCTAAAAAGTGAGTAGTTTTAATATTCCATCTTTTAATTCTTTTAATATAATTAAATTATATGATAATTAATTTTTATGGGAGTAAATATCCAAAAAGTTATTATGAAAGCAAATCGCCCGCTACGGAATTCTTTTTACTTTCAGTCAAAAGAATATGTATCACACGATTTTTTTCAAATCCTCGAGTTGTGTTAAGGCTCTCGTTTCTAACTAATGATATAAATGATATAAAAGTATTTGAGTTTCGATATTTCATATTAAACTAAAATTCTGAAAAATGCTATAGTTAATATAAGTTCAAATCTTAAACAGAATGTTAACAAATGTCGATAAATCGAAATAATTTCTAAGTGAAAATAAAGCTACGAGTTCCAAATGTTAATAGCATTCTCAACCAGAAAAGAAATCCTTCAAAAAACTCAGTGAGTAAAAATATACAAATCTTAATCAGTATTAAAATAAAATACCCCCTCATGTAGATACCGCTAAGATATTTATTGTCTTTCCTTATTGTCCTTTATTGGCGTTCCTCCCCGTTATCGAACGGTATAGAGTTCGAGTCCTGACTCTATACCGTTCGATAACGGGAAGGTTACTAGATTTTTTAATGATCCGTTGTGTTCACTAATGGCGACTGGGGGACATAAAATAGGTCGCAATGTCCTCCGCATGAAATGATACATCTGAGGATGGCAGGCCAAGTCTTGGATCTTCTACTTGTTCCATGCTTCTCAGATCCACTCACTCACAGGATTCCCCGCGAAATAAAGTGTCGTCACTTCCGCCTCTTGTAGTACTGAAAAGGACTTCAGCAACCATGCATTAGGATAATGCTTTTTGTCTAACAATATGATAAAAAATTCCTGGTGCGGAACCGAAAGTACATGGCTTCAGCAAGCTCAGAACCGGTGAATATATAATACAATTTAGTCTTGTAGCACAACAACCCCCTCTAACGGTCAAAAACGAACTGACACCGCATCAGACAAGCTCTAACCCTAGAGACTGCTGCTGCGCGAAGATGTCTGTTAGAATTGTTTTGTTCTAATGTTTTCGTATTCTGTTGTGTGTGTGTTTTCTCTATGTGACAAATGTTTAAAAGCTAGCCGTTGTCGATTATTCCTCATACCTATAACACAGTCTTTATTTTCAGACTGCACCAACAATGTCCATATTTATTATTTTAAATCATTCAGTGTTATACTATAAAATATTATATCTTGTATCGCAATTTCGTATTCACATTTTAATTCGTAGAATTATATAAAATTATCGGTAAAGTAATTTGGCAAGAAATGCAGCCTATATTTTTGGTTCGTATTATAAATTTACTCCATTGATTCATAATCAATGGCTGTTAACAGTAACTGACATATTTTCCTTTAATTCATGTTTAGAACTTGATTTTTAGAATCTTGTCACTTCCACGATATTTTTAAAGTACTGATTTTATTTTTTTTTTTCATTTTTTGTATTTACTGTCATAAGTTCTGACAGAATATGCATCAAGATACTTATAAATTTATTATAGTCGTAAAAAATAATATTGTGCGAATATTTATTTACAAAAGTTTCTTTTTTTTAATAAATTTTAATTTAAAAGATCACAACAAATGTTCATAATATTTAAATTATCCTAAAAAACTAATTTAATTTTTAAATTTTAATATTTTCTACTATTTTAGTTTAAGTATTTATACGCTACTATTTGCGAAATGCACCGATTGTTTGAATTCTTAATGAAATAAATAAAGCTAAATAAATCCCTTTTTAATATTCAATAAAAATAACTTTTAAAATATTTTTGAAAAATTTAAAATAAATTGTACTAATCCTCTGTTAATAATTACCAACAAATCCTTTTGATTTGGATCTTTATTACTCTATTGTAACATTTTCTAAATAATGTATACAGTTTTAAATATCTTTAATTTAATGCGTGAGTTTAGTATTAATCTTTTTAACCATATGAATAAAACAATAAACAGTTTAATTTTTATTTGACTATTCCCCTTTTACTCAGTCAGTCATAAATTGGGAACCTAAAGAGTTATTCGCCGTAACAGCGGTTAAAGGGCATTACTCCTCATAAATATGATTAATTTTCAAGTCTGAGCTCCTTTATTATCGTTCGTTTGGTGAATGTCTCTCTCAAAACTGATCATTTCCTCCTTACAAACTTAATAACTTGGACTGTTGTACATTTAAATAATAATTTAACAATCTGAATATTTATTACTTATGGAAAGAGCGAAAAAATTGTTCTTCCTTTAATCAATTCAATAAGAAATTTTAAACGATATATTGAGCGCTAAATCCTCTGTACAAAAATAATAAATATGTTTTAATGAAAAAACTTATTAACCATCGAATCTATGTGTCAGCATTTCTCTCGTGTTTTATAATTATGCAACAAAAATAATTATAAATTGGGATATCTGGAGTTTTTTATGAATTTATCAGTGTTTTAACTTCTGTGGGTTTTGTTTTCATTCCAAGAATCGAAAATTTTCTTTGTCTCATGAATGTAAACTGGGATGAAAAATAAAATATTAATTTTCAATATCAATAATGCATGAAAAATAAGTTATCAGTTTTCAGCACCAACAATGCATGAGTATGGCGTGAATTTGATTGATGAAGCTGTTACAAAAAATTAAATGTCTCAACTTTATTGCCCAATGTCAAAGGAATAAAAGAAAACGATATTCATAAGCTTCCACTTTTACAAAATCATCCGTGAGTGTATTATATGCTGCGCTTGCCTGAGCAATTGTGTTGGATTGAAAAAAGCTGGGGGAGATTAATTTGTTTATTAAGACAAGTTTCCGGCTGCCTATTTATGCTCATCGCTATAATTAAATACAGCCCAACGTCTCATACTTTGACCCATGATCAACTAACAGTGGCAACACCTGAGCTGGTATTCTATTCTCCTCACTAAGTAAAAATCATTGAATCCTATCGAATTTTAAATATGCAATGTCTTCTCAGTACGACGTTATTCAGTCGAACTAGCCAAGTGAAGGGTAAGCTATATTTTAGGTATCTTTCGTAACTTGAAATATGGCTTACCTCTCATTAGGCTATCGAGGCTTCTAAATGAAAATAGGTTTTTTTGCTTATTATATTACATGTATTCCAGAGTCAATTTTTGTTTTCAGAAATTGTTGAATACAATCAATTATCTCATTTTCAACAATGATCCAATGACTAGGTTAATAACTGAGGTGATATCTTTTTCTCCAAACCATCACACCACGCCAATGGTATGTGTAATGGATTTGGAAATTGTGGCATTTTTCCTCATTAATTAAATGTTACTCTCTTTAAAGAGATGTGTCATTACGTAAAAGAAATGATTAAAATAAACAACTGCTATTTTATTAATGTAGTTGTAACATTGAAACACAATTCTGTTGAAAATGCTTTTAAAATTTTTATTATGTTTTGCCACTTTACCGTCAAAATAAAATTTACTAATAAATATAATTTGTTAATTCTCTAACAGCTAAAAAAATCGATAGGACTGATTGCGGATATATTTGTTTACTCGTATAATCTATGCCATGGCAAACAATGGAATGAATTCTGAACATGGTTTACGAAATATTCATTAAAATTGATTGCGCGAGAATAACAAATCAATCCATTGTTGGTAAAATCAAATATTTCTAATGTGTTAATTACATGGTTAAAGCTAAAATATGTTTACCATAAATGCATAATGTAACTAAAAATTACTAAAAACCAGTTAATTAAAAATTTGGAATCTTATTTAATTAATGTAACCGAGCACCGCGTTAAAAACAGAATTATCGTAGCTATCAAATCATTATTTTTTCATAAATGTATATTTAGAAGGTTACTAATTTAAATACACATATACACACAAGGAGGAAAAAGGAATATCCTGTCGAATTCATTTATGTAAAGATTCCAAAATCTAATAAATACTTATTTTTTAGAATCTTTGCACAAATGAATTCGAAAGGCCTTCCTCCTGTTCCTCTGATTAGAAACGGTAAATTTTTATCCCGATATTTTTTCAATAAATTTTTTTCTTCATTTTTATTCTCTTCAAAGATTATGAAAGAATTTGTTTCATTTTATTTTTATTTGTCTATCTGAACAGAAACTAAAGCAATTGATTCTGTTGAATTATTTCTATAAAAAGAAATGGCCTCCTCTAAAAACGACACATTAAACAATGAACCGTACGAATGTGTATAACTAGTGTCATTTGGCTTAGTAATCCATGTATCATTCGGTACAGTACTGATATTACAGTATTTCGTTACCTTTCTGAATGCATGTTTTCCCAATTGAAGTCTCCAAACAATTCAGAATTTTCAGAATGAATTCAGAATTTTTATAGCCAACCCTTTTTTTATATAAATTTTAAAATGAATAATAAATTATTTATTAAACTATATTCAAACGAAGCAAGCTAGAAAAATAATACGTAATATATATGATACGAGGGATAATATGTAATATAAATATTATACTCATAAATCAACATTTTACAGATAAAAATGTTTGTAAAAGTGAAATTTATCATACCCCATGTTTTTGAATACAATTTTGTCTTTTTTTTGTGGTAAGATAAATTTTTATTTTAAATATTAAATAAAAGAAAACATGCAGTTTACCACAAAATTTTCTGACATGGAACTCTTCTGCATCTCATAAAGAACACATGTTTAAAATTAATAAAAAAATGTATGTAAAAAAACTTTAGTTTGTCATTAATTTTAGTTTCAAATTACACCAAATTTCAATACTTTTTCTTATGAAATAATTAGAAATTTATTTATTTTTAAAAGAAAATGTCATTTATTTGAAGATTATTTTCACTGGTGAAATGAATACGATAAAATATTTTATATATGTATAAAAGTTACATCAACAAAAACTTTTATGACATGTTTGGCTGCAAAAAAATTCTCTGTTTATTTTGTATAGTTTTATTTTTATGAAGTTTTTCTTTGAGGCAATTATGAAATATTTTTCTGCTTTATTGATTTCAAATAAATTGATAAGTAAAAATTTGAGTTATTTGAAATTATCTGTGTATAAAAAATATTATTTTATGAATTATCAACTTTTATAAAACAAGAAATAAACAATTCTATAGAAATATAAGTAATATCTTTCTTAACTTGGCGACAAATTTCATCATTATTATTATTACTATGAATTTGTACTTAAATGCTCGATTGTCACCTGCGTTAACTACACATGCATTTTCAATTTATCACTAAAATAAAAAAAATTATGAAATTATGAATTTTAGCTAAATAAGCTTCGAATTCCATCTTCGAACTCCTCTTTTTATATTAAAACATGTTTCATAATTTTCTTTTAATCAATTTTCTGAAAGCAATGATACTCTTTTTTGTTCTGTTATTTTAGAAATATAAGCAAGAATCTCAATACACTAAATACTTCCTACAAATACATAAATGTATTCTTACAAGTAACAGGGAAAAAAACTAACTCGTATACATTTTGAATGAAAATATTCATCTTGAGTTCAAATTTGGTGAAGTTTCCCATAAATTACACCATTTAAAATGGAATAATATTATCAACTAGTAGCATACAAATAATAAAATGCTTTGTTAAAAAAAAAGAATTAGAAAAATAAAATATTATTTCTAAGGAAAAAATTTAAATTTCTTTAATGAAATTTTAAACCGCAGCAGTAATTTTGGAGTTCTTTCTTTTAGAATCATGTTCCATAAATCCACGTCAGAAATTCCATTCCATTTGGAACATAGAAAAGCAGCTGATTACAAGTGTGGCAACACGATTTCCCCATTTGTAAACCGGGTGAATCGGGTGACACGAATCATCGACCAGTGAGAGTTGATTTATATCAATATTGACATCAGGAGCTCGCGTTTCAATGTACCGATTAAATATTGATGCGATCCGATTGCTCTTTTTTTACCTTTACCTGTGACTGTAACGTGTGAGTGGCATACTTCGTTTATCGATGAGGCTTCCCTTGGAGCGTGAAGTTATTCCATCATATTCCCATTTAATTTAGTGGCGGGCAATTCACGTTTCTGCGAATTCAAATTTTCTTATAAAAATGGTTACAGATTTATCATAATCTTCAAGTTTTCCACATATTTTTTATGAATATCGTCTGCTTCACAGCTTTCTGATGAGCTTTATGAATATTTCTAAGTTTGTCTGAAACGAAAAAAAAATGTTTTATACATCTTCTGTTTTTTAAATATTGAATATTGACAAGTAGAAAAAGATGAAAAAACTTGTTTCATTCTACATAATTTGCCTACATAAATGTTTCATTCCACAATAATTGTTTAAACGAACAATTTCTCGAATTAAATATTTGTTATGAGGTTAAATTACCCACAATTTAAGACAACAGATTTTACAATTTGTAATTGTACCAATGTGTTAAGCTAGTATTATACCATCGTGTCATTTGGTACAATAATTGTTGTTGTTGGTGTCTTGTGCCAGCCTAACTGGCAATATAGGGTGCGCTACTCCACTTTGCCAACTGAACCGTAATTTGATGTGGAATCCGACTTCCTCAGTACACACATGCCATAGGTACCCGTTTATAGGCTAGGCAACCATTCATAACCCATTCACACAAGGAAAGGACAATGACGGGAGAGAGAGAGAATAAATTCATCGGGAATTATAACAATTTTCTAAGGTATAATACTTTATATTACAAAACAGTTTAACAAAATTTTTTTATTTTTTTAAAGAATCATCAGGAAACGGGAATATTTTTATTAATCTTTTTATCAGAGAATTCTATTACAGAGGTATCTTATGGTTTGAATATTATTTTGTTACAGGGGTATTTAAATAATGTTTCTTTTATTTGAAACGGCTTTTTAGTTCATTTTAATTTTATTAAATAATTTTGTGTTAAAGAATGTTCAAAAAGAAAATATTTTCTGTAATTACCATATAAAAACAAATTAATTTTTAATGTAAAATGCATGCATTTGTATAAAAAATTTAAAGTAAAAAATTACATTAAAAGGAGGGTGTATTTTAAAAATTAAAAACAAATATCAAAATTGCCTTCTTTTGGTATGAGTTTTCTAATTTAATTCAACTTCTGATATTATTAATGGCTTCGATTTAAAAGGTATCTTAAATCATTTAATAAGTTAATCACTTTTGTAATATGTTCTGAGATTTTTGACAAACACTTTCTGTAGTCACTTTAAGACATAGAAAACACTACTACTTCTTACATGATTACAAAAAAAATTTTTTTCCCATATTTTAAAGGAAACTTTTTTTATATTTAAAAAGTTACAGATTTTTAAATTTTAGATAGTTTTCTAAATTTGCAATTTTTGCTGTGTATCGGCAACACTAAAAATATATTGAATAATAAAACACAAAAAAGTAACTATTAAACTTCTCAAAACCGAAACAAACTTGTTACAAACAAGTGTGTAACTTATTGATCGCTTGGTGGAAAACCGTCATTACACATTTCGAAGGAGGTGAAATTATTTTCCCTGCATGGCAACCGCTTCCGCCGTCTGGAGTCTCGTGAACTCATTGGCTGCACGTGACGCGTGACGTAGCCGGCGAGAAGGGGCAGAGCCTCCGTCGCTTCACTTGCACAATTCTCTTTTCCATCTGTTTTATTAAGTTCTATAGAAATATTGGCGTCGACGGAACGTTCGTGTGGGGAGTGTTCGTGAAAAAAAAAAGTTCCAGATATCATGGCCAGTGCTGTAGACAAAGAAGGCTTGAGGGATGCCTACGAAGATGTGCGAGCGGATACATCAGACACAAACTGGTGAGTCAGTGTTGACAATTGTTTCCAGTTTTTTCACCTGCTTAAAAAAAAAAGAGAAACCCGATTTCGTATTCAAAATTTGGGAGTGAATGCATTGGCGTCTCTTAATGCACAGTCAATGATTCGAAAATAAGAACTTGAATATCAGCAGCAGAAAAAGGAATTTTTTTTTCTTTCTTTAGAATTATATTCGAAAAAATTAGAAAGCATTTTAAAAACGGATTCTAATGTTTAACATGAAATAAAAAAATAAAAATTATTAATTGAAATCAAAATCTATTTTTGTATCATGTTTGCATTTATTAAAAACTAAAGATTTATTTATATGGTATTTAGATTGTTATGCATTAATTTTAATTTATAAAACTTGAATACATCCAGATTTTCTTGGTAATGTCAAATTTAACAATCTAAGATTAATTCCACAGTTTTTTATTTTTTAATTTAAGTATTTTATTTAATAAGTAATTTTAATAAACGATATAAAGAATCTGTTTTTTTATTCTAAAAAGACTGAATTATTTTGATCTGAAAAATATCAAAATTCAAAGATAAGAAATAACTTTGTTAAAGTCTTGATGAAATTTTTAATGTTTCATAACAAATTAAGATTTAGCTTTGTAGTTTTTATGATAAATATACTTAAAATGGATAACTTTTGCAACAGCTGTCTTCTCAGTTTGGTACATAAATTTTAAAGTTCTAAAACTGATTTTATAACTCAATTGATCAAGTTGAATCAACTCAAAATATCAAATTGAATTCATAAAAACTTTTTTTTTTGTATTCTAAGGAAGGTTAATGAATTTGAATTATGTGAAACAATGTGATTAGTATGCTTTAAAATAAGTGTTTACATGCGATTTTTTTATAAACCAGTCATTAGGCTTTATAAATTTTAGAATAGTTCTAAAAATATTTTCTCGAATGGTAGTGTTCTGACCATAGTTCAACAGGTCATGGGTTCGAATCCCATTAATCTTAGCAGTGGTTCTATTTTTAAAAACTATACTAAAATGTTGGTAGTTCTGTTCAATCTAATGGCGTGAGAGTATATTTCTATTAGAAAAGTATTCCTTAATTTATTTCAAATATTTAAGTCATTTTTAACTTAGTTGTAAACATTCTTATAAAATATACATGGGATATGCAAATGTATACCTAAAATCTTTTATTGTGCTCATAAAGTTTGTCTTGAGAAGATTTGATTTGTAAATATAATTATTTTTCAGTTAAAACTGATGTATTTTATGGGAGAAACGGAATAAGTCTGATGTTAATCTTGCCGTTACCCATATAGCAAGCGTCACCGCGTCTTCCTGCATCAGTGATAACGCCAATATTCTAAACGTCCTTTAAAATCCAGTTTGAGATAACGTTTCTTTGAATATTTATCGTTGCTGCTTAATTTACCATGCGTTATTAGGAGTTATCTTCATAGAAATTTGCTCTTTAAGATTTCGGTATTGAAGCTCAGTTATGCTTCTAAGAGATCCAGTGACGGAGATATGCTTATGGAAGTAATTCTTAAGCATTGTACTCGGAGGAAAATTTTAATTAAAACTTTTAAAAGATTTACTAAATCGTTTTCTTTAAAAGACGTTAATGTAACTTCAATCTAAATTACTGACTGCACTAAAAAATGGGTTTATGTTTGAAAACTGAACTACTCGTTAATATATTCGTGCCTGAAAGTATTTTTTATCATAACTTTTTTTAATTATTAAACAAAACTGCTTTACTTATTAGCTTATCATAGTTGTAAATATTTGTTAACTTAGTATGCAAGGCCGTCAATTTCCGTGCCCTTATCGGATAATAATTATATCTTAGTTTTGTTTAAATAATTTTAGGCACGTAAAGTCATCGGACTCGTACTATAGCAATCGATTTTTATAAGTCAGTTCAATAGAAAGGCTGACCGCCCAACCTGTCTAGAGGTTAGAGTGCCTGACTGCGGATAGGAGGTCCTGGATTCGAATTCCGGATCGGGCAGGGATTACGGAATTAGGTTTCAAATGCACCAAAACTGATCATTGTTCTGCCTTTATGTTTAACAGTTCGTGGGTTCGATTCTCACCCTTGGCATCGATGTTTGAATTCACTTTAGACTTGGGACATTGCTCGGTGAAACTCCACAAGTCAATCAATTGTAGTGTAGGACCTCGTGTGCAAAGTGATGGTTGTGAGATTAAATGTTGCATTTAAAGCAAAAGTTGCGATGGTGGAAAAAGAAAACTATTTAGGTAACTTTTCCCTCATTGCATTTAGATTCGTTCGAAGAACTTGTGAATTATCTTAATCTGCAGCTTCCTCTTTTGGACTTCGTGACATTAAAACAATCTATCAAACCCTCATTGCGTCGCTATCGTTAATAAAATCAAGAGTAAATGAATAAGATTTCTGGGGGAAAATTTAAACAAGTGTATGTGAAATGATACATTTAAAACCTGAAACTAGTAAAAGAAGTTGCTTTTGAAAGCAGGATAATGGACATCATCTAGGAGAAATAAAATGTTTTAATGTTTCATAAAAAAATTGCATGTTTTTTTCAAAATACATTTGCTTTATCTTTAAGTAGCAAATAATGAAGTCGGTCATTCGATGTAAAGAATTTACCCTTGTATTCACTAGTGTTTTGGGTTTGAGTTTTGTTTGTCGCTCAACGGTCATTTTTTGCACACGAGGGCTAATTAGACCGGGACTTACGGCTTAAAGTGGATTCCGAACCACTGCAAACATCCATGCCCAAGGTGGGATTCGAACCCACGAACTGTTGAACCGAATTGAGTTTTAATCAAAGATGGGGATGCTTAATGGCGCTGTACTTTTATAATATCTAAAAACTGAAAAAAATTAGGACTTGGCCATAGATCATTGATAAACCTTTGGGTAATTAATAGATGTTAAAATACAAATTATATATATATATATATATATATATATATATATATATATATATATATATATATATATATATATATATAAAATCACGCTAATAGTTGTACTTTGATGTGCCGGAACAATGACTTTGTTAATAGAAATAGGGTGAGTTGTGTGTGGGAGGGGGACTGTGTGAATGAAATTGCTTATGAATACTTTATTGTCAGAAAATCAAATCATTGTTCAAAATACAAAACATTTAACTGCAGAAATTTTCGAACTTGAAATCAATCTTTTCTATTTGAATCTTAATTTACCTTCACCAAATAAGACTAGGTTATTTTTATTGTGAAACCGCAACCCATTAACCCTGGTTAACTGCCTTATATTTAGCTTTTGCTAGTAAGAAAATAATCGCATTTTCATGACTTAATTTCGCTCAAATTTGAGTTAACGCTTCTGCAAATGTTGCCTTTATGTAGTAAAACGATAAAATCCCGCGTCACATACATTAGTTTTAAATATTGCGACTTTAAAATAAATTTGTAAGAGAAGGGCTACCTCACACACACACACATTAAAAACTTCCTGATTTTTGCCCAGAAACTAGAAATTACACGGAAATTTAAAGAAATCATTTTGAACTATAAATAACCAAGAGCAGAAGCAGATGGCAACAACTACCTTTCCGCTATAACTTTCTTGGGTTTCTTCTCTTGCTGACGCTTTTAGTTTCTTGTTATTAAATGGGGTTGGAGAGTCCAGGAAACTGCTGCTGCTGCTTTTTAAATTGTAACAAATCCCCGCGGAATAACAGGGTGAGGTGGGAAAACTCTTTCCCTACTTCTCCCAAGTGCGAGCGAGGGTGGAGAAATTATTGATTGGGGATGTTTCGTTCTGTGATCCGTCATTCCTCCCCCCCCGAACGGTGCTGCTCCCCTCGATGATTCTATTACGGCACCTGATTTAAGTGCCTTGCATGATAGGAGAGGCATCTACTCACTCGCACTTTTACTTGGAAAAGTATCTTATAAAAAAATTGAAATATTTTACAGGAATAAATAACTTTAATGATTAAATTCATTCATTCATTTCTGTCAAGTCTACAAAGTGTTAACTGATCCTCCAGTTCCTCGATTCTTTAAGTTAGGAGTCTCTCAGAAGTCAAAGCGCTTGAGTCCTGAATCAAAAATTGAATTGTTTTTCGTACATTGGTCCTTAAAGGTTTTCGGTTATTAATCAGACCAGGAAAGTACATAAAATATTTTATGTAACTGTAAACATAGAAGGAAAACAATGCTATAAAAATATTTAGTCCATTGTTGTTACTAATCTCGGAACAATCTCTAGATGAGCTAGACAATCCCCACGAATCCAAAAAAGTCTAAAAAAAGGATCTTTCTACTGAACCTAGTTTTTGCCAGAATTTAGATACATT
Source organism: Latrodectus hesperus (assembly GCA_037975125.1). Lineage (NCBI taxonomy): Eukaryota > Metazoa > Arthropoda > Arachnida > Araneae > Theridiidae > Latrodectus > Latrodectus hesperus. The sequence continues at coordinate 73,744,049 of CM075862.1, forward strand.
AAAATATGAGCAGGGGAAGAAGCAATGTCCAATGTCCACCAATTACAATGCATTTTTTGTACATTTTTTGACTCTGCTTTAAAACGAGGGCTTCTGTGTGGCCACTCAAAAAGCGCGAAAAAGCAATTGGATGGGATCTCGACTTAAGCTGGAAAGAGCCCCCACCCCCGGATATTTTGCAAAATACCAACGAGTGGTTGGGAGGCGTTTTCGAAAGCTTATTCAGTTTTGTATTAGCCAGGGAAGAAAGCTCGCAGAAGCTGAGCTTCCCACAAGACACCCTCCTCAGCAGCGGATCTGGCCAAGGAGTCGCCGAGCTGGCAGCCGAATGGTTAGCGCTCTTGCCTTCGGTTCAACAGTTCGTGGGTTCGAATCCCACCTTGGGCATGGATGTTTGTAGTGGTTCGGAATCCACTTTAAGCCGTAAGTCCCGGTCTAATTAGCCCTCGTGTGCAAAAAATGACCGTTGAGCGACAAACAAACCAAACAAACTGGCCAAGGAGTCTGCTTTTTCATTCCCCTTAACCCCAACTCAATCCACTGAAAATGTATGGTATGACTGGATGAAAGTCTGTTAAGAAGATTTAAAATATCCTATGGCTATATAGTCTCATCTCCAACAGCACCACCGATTCAGCCCATTAAAATTGACAAAAGAAACAACTTAATCACCTTGATTTTTGAACTAGACATAGTTAAAATTTTGTTTGTTATATGAAACATTCACAAAAGAAAATAAACAGTACGACCCCATTAAGCTGCGAAATTAAACTAATTAAACTAATTAAAAAATGAATTACTAATAAATGCTTACAAATTTGAATAAGTCGTGAAATTTTTTGACCACCCCATTTTAATGTGAAAAAAAGCAAGCAGAACATTTAAAGTAAAAACTAACTTCTAAGACTTCACTTCTGTTTAAAGCTATAAGTTTGAGTAATTTTGCTTAAAAAAATTGTCCCGGTTCTTAAGAAACAGTCTTAGCTTTTCAAACAATGAAACTTTGTCCATTGTGTTTTTATTAACACAAACTCAATATCTTAGTGGACTCTAAGGATAAAGACTCAAAATTCCAACAAGTTCTGCATAAATGAATTTAAGCGCTTTAAAAGGTAATGTGTTCTCCGTTTTAAATCTTAGTAGAAATCTTTATTGCTGCTAAGATTTAAACTGAGAACCACTTAATTTAAATAAAGCTACATATTTTTTCTAATTGAGGGCAATAGTTGACTACCCTTCGTCACAACAAGGCCAGAAACTGCCACTCATTTATCGTTACCAGGTGGGCACCTGTGAACAATTACACGAAGGCGAAAAGCATTAAACACGTTTCTCCACCACAAAACCAGTTTATAGGGCGGACGACATTCATACATCTCATAAGAACAAGGAAACACAGAAAGGAAAATCCCTACCCCCACCAGGATTGGAACCAGAGACCAACAGTTAAGAAATCTTTAACTCGAACCACCCAGCCATCAATCGGCAAGTTACATTATAAAGGATGTTAGGTAATTGAAGAGATGAACTTTGTAACTTTTTCTTTTTATTTGTGTATTATATTCGATTGTATATTTTATCATAATTTTATAGAAAATCTGGTTGAGAAGATTGCCTGTCCTGCATTTATGGATTTTGAAATGCGATTCAAATAAAGCCTCAAACACGGTTGTTGCTATTGCCTTGTTAAGAACTAAGCAAGCGACTGAATGGCTATCACTCTAGTTTTCAGTTACACTTAGTGGATTCAATTCATTCACTAAAAGAGGATGATTAAATCTTAAGATGTGGATGTAGTCAAACTAGTAGTGAAAAATGGATTGTAAAGAGACAAGCCAAACAAATCTCTGCCCTGCATGTCTAAAGTAATTTGGATTTTATGCTGTTGAACAACCCTTGTGAGAGGGACGTTGAGGCACAGCAATAAGCGAACGCCGCCAGTCAAAAGTGGATGCATCAAATAATGTCATGTCCGATGATAAATGTATAGTTTAAGTGTATTCAGTTTGAAATACGAGCACTTATTTTGCATAATGGTAATTTGTCAGTTGAGGATTTCATTTTCTTTTGTTCTCGACCAATTGGGCAGCGATATACTACTGGTAGCCTCTACATAATCGCTGGGTCTAATCCCTCTGCTTATGGCCGAGTTGGTAGCTGAATGATTGTTGCTCTTGCTGTCGGTTCAACAGTTCGTGGGTTTGAATCCCATCTTGGGCTTGGATAAATATAGCGGTTCAGAATCCGCTCTTTAACTGTAGGTTCCTACCACCGTTTGTAAGATTACCTTTGAACCAAATAGTCGGGTATGAGAAATCTTGTAAAAGCCCCAACGTACATTTTGGCAAGAATGTATACAGATAGCAAAAGCGCAACACCAATTGCGCATTTTAGAGCTGCTGGAATTTAACCTGGAATGTTCTATTCAGTAGATTATAGTTCACAAAGGCCTAGATTATATATTTAATGTAACCAAACAAAAAGGCGCTTAAAAATTTCTACTTACAATATACAAGTAAACATTTTATATAAAAAATGGTTGTTTTCCTTTGTACCTGGGAAGCAACTGCAGTTTTCGTTAATGTTGGAATTTTTAGGCACATTAACAAAAGGTTTGTGTTATTTAAAGTCTATTATGCAACTTACCTTCTCATTGAATTCAGAACTAAGAGTGAAGACATTGAAGTCCTTAGTTACCGTGTTTAAATTAAAACTTTTTCACGCATGTGCTACATTTAACCGACAATTTTCATTCTGGTATAGATTGTGAAATGGTTTAAAAATTATTTTGAGCTTTTTTAGCCGAAATGTATTTATAGACTGACATTGAATACGAAAGACAGGATTGTGGTTAAAAAGAAAATCAATGCGGTTTTTCAGAGAACAATTTTATGAGTGGGAATAGGCTTGGAAATTGCATATTTTTTAGGAAGGGTGGATCTGTGTGCCTTTGATTTTAAATGGTACATTCAATGAATTATACCCAAGCGAGTGTGTGATACGGGCTCATTCATACTTAGAGCATTCTGGAACGAAATTTCTTTATCAAATCTCTTAACATCAAAATCTTTTTTTAGAAATTAGATCTAATTTTGTTTATCTATTCCACTGTATGAAAATTGCAAGTCAACTATTTTCTTCAGTATATTTATTGTCTTGTATTAAATAGTTATGTTATGTAGCCATATACATTTCAATCTTTGTCCACCTACAAAAAGTTTCAACACTATGTAAATATAATTTGATACTTGTGTTATCATAAACCTCGTACATTAAAATAGCAGGGCCTAACAATTGGAGCCCCCTTTGCTTCATACCAAACTTTCTATTCTATCTTGCTGGCTGCTCTGATATGGGGGCCCAGGGCAACTGCCCCTGCCTTAGTCGAGCTCTGTAAACTAGAAAGTGCTTTTATCACACGCACAAAATTAAGATAATTAAAATTTATTTTAAAACTAATGGATTTTAACAGTCAAACTTGCCGAATGGCTCGCGCTCCTTATCTTTGGTTCAAAGCACTCGTGGGTTCGAATCCCACTTTAGGCTCAGAAGTTTGTAGGAGTTCGTAATCGATTCTCTATAAAGTGTAAGTCTCGGCCTAATTAGAGCTCTTATGCACAAAAAGACAATTGTCTGAAACTAAAGATAAGTTTTTGTATGTAAAAAGTGACGAAACTAAATATTTTGGCATTAATATTTCAATCTGAGAAAAATATTTAAATATTTTTTAAAATTTAACATTTAAATATTTTAATCTTTCATCGTATTGCTGAAATTTTTGCTTGTATGAATTCTTATTTATTAATGTCATTTGTTTAAAAAGCGTAGTTCTTCCACCTTTTACTACTGAAATTGTGCAATAATGTTTAATATTTAGTATTCTGCAGTCATGTGTATTTATGGAATATGTTTGAACGTTCTAACCTGTGAAATGGAGAAGATCATGGAAAAAAATAATCATGAAAAAAGTTTTTATTTTGAATGGAACACTAAAAGATCAAAATTACTTATTTGAAATGTGAGAAAAGGTAATTGTGTGTCATTCAAATGAGTTTTTATGAAATGCAAAGGAATAAAAAAAAAAATTCAAATCAAAATTTGCGCTGAAACTTACGCCTTTGTTTTTTTTTTTTTTTTTTTTTTTAAATAAAGTATCAATTTCCCCTCTGTGGTTAAGATACTGATTTTATATGTAGCTTTATTATGAACCTCCCTAATGAATTTCGAGCAACATTTGAATTTGTTACATAGATTTTTCTGTAACGCCAGTGCACAGTTCGCAGCCGCTCCACGATGTATGAAGTGACGCGCATTTCCTCGTTCTCCAAATTGGGAGTTCAGCCACCTTTTGCACGGCCAGTACTCAGAAAAATAAATTTTCACTTTTTCTTTCTCCGCGCTTAAACAAGTACGAATTTTCGGCGAATTCGCGCGCTCCGACTGGCTTTCCGTACAGAGATGGGACGAAAACACGAAAAAGGTTTGACAGCCGTTACCTTGGAAACGTAAACTTTTATCTCGCAAAAGATATAAAATAAAAATTCCCTGTTTTCCGTTAACCACATCTAATTCTTCATGAGCTTGTACTACGTATATGTGAACTCTTCGTGAAAAATAATAAAACTTTTAAAATTTATAGTTGAAGGTTATATTTTCACTTGTTAAAATGAAGATTTTAAAAAATATTTCAAAAACTATTAAACGGAGTTATTTTTACCGAGTAAAAAAGACATTTGGACATTTAACGTCTAAAATAAATTTGTGATAACTTGAATACAAGTAGAGAACGGAAAATAATTACAATTATATTCTAAGTGAAAATATATTTTTGATAGTTAGGAAGTCAGCAATTTTAAGCGCTTTATTGAAATGGCTTTTTTCGTAGTATATTCCTAAAGTAATATATCGCTGAAAAGGATATTTAGGAATAGTGGTGCAGCTTGTTGGCAATGAGGAGGAAAATAATTCAAATATACAGGAATCAATCTTCCGTACTTATTTGATTTTTCTAGAGAAAATGTAATAAAATACCTCCATAAATATTTGCTAATCAAGTTGATTTTGTTGATTGCTGGGAATTCTACAAATAAAATTTTTTAAAGTTTAACTACTTTTTATTAACATCTAATATGCAAACTTAATACTCTTACAACTTTTTAAGCATCATGGTCATCATCATCATGATAGCATATTTGATTTTTCTCAGTAAGTGCTTTATATACATGATCATGAAAATTTTATTGTTTTAGTGGATATATTTTTCCTTTGAAAAATATGTTATCTATATTTCGAACTGTCAAAATGTATGTCATCAAAATGCGTTATGTATAAGCGTCATAATTTATTCCAAGAGTTTTCACTATGGTATGCTCATTAAAATAGAAACATGTAACCCAGGATGCATCCGATTAACCAATCGGATGAACCTTGACCTTCCGTTTAGCAGTTCGCAGGTTCAATTCCCAACTCGGGTTTCGATTTTTTTGTCCGTTGAGCGACAAATTAAGTCAGACTTTATAGTCAGTTGTAAATAAATTTTACCCAAGTATTGTACGGTTATTTTATACAACTGCACTGCAATTTATTAAGAGACGCAGCTTAGAAAGTTCCTTGTTTGTAAGAAAGAATAAAATAATCTAATCACACATTTTAGCAGATTGATCAATACAAAGCGCCTCGGTGCTTCCATATTACTGCCTATCTATTTTTTTTATTGTTGCCAGTTAGAAAGATAAAGCGATTCACTTTAAAATTACTGTTGCCATTTCCAATATATATATTATAAAAAATTATAATATACAAAAAATTTCATTAATGTTGTCATTTTTGCTTAGAAGCATCATTCAGAATTATAAATAGAATACTATTAAGTCCGATATTCAACATTTAAAATTATGTGTAAAGATTATTATTTAAATGAATTTGAACCAAACGATTTTGCATTGATTTAAAACTTGCAAAGTATTTGTTTCAGTTCTTTATAGTGTTTTTTTTTTCCCCAATTAAAACAAGTTTCGTGAATTAAAATTGTTTAAAAAATTTAACAAAGTTTTTTCCATAATTTTTACACGATTCACTATTTAATATGCTAATTAATAAATTTAAATTTTTTTATTAAAGAAAATAATTCATTTCATATGTTAATTCCTTATATGAATTTATTTTTTTAACCTTAAACCCGAGTCAAGCATCGTATTTGTCAGCGTATGTGCGATAACTCCAACAATACTTACGATAACGATCTGCTATTCACAAATGAAAACTTTCTTATCTGTAGGATGTGCCACCTTGGCCTGTATCGGGAAAGAATACAACCCTTTGTTTTCATATCTGTGTAGTTGATACAGTTTTCATAAAATATAAATGGAGTTTCATAGATTCTGAATAATCTCCAATTGTTATTTATATTTTGAAAGATATTTGTGGTAAGAAACTTCAATTGAAAGTGAAGTCACAAAAAATAATTTAAAAATAATGGAACAATGGTTTTATGCTTAAATCCATTTTCAATGAGGGCCGATCTGCCAGCATATTGGTTTTTAGATAAGGTAATGAATCAAGTATCCGAGATTGAACCCAGAGCTCTAGATCTTCAAGAACATTAGACCGTAATGAGCTTAAGTATTCAGTTTTCAAATACTGTAATTTTAAATGGAACAAAGCTTAATGTAATTCTGCAAACTTATATTTTTGTTATAGGAATCCTCGATAATGGGTCCATATAAATATTGTAGCTTTCTTCGTTGTGCAAATTTGTATTTTTATCTTATTTTCATGCATTTAGAAAAAATAGTTTCATAATTTTAAGCCTTTTGCTGTAATTTTCGAATCCAATACTGCAATTCACAAGCATTAATCCAACACAAAAATAGTTTAAATTTCTTCGTGCGAATTTATAAATAGATGCTATTTTTAAATTTTAAAAACGCGTATTTAGAAATGAGCGATGAATAAATCGTGTTTAAATTTATTTTAAATGATAAAACTAATGTCTCCTGACATGCAAGAGAGCTTTCGATTTCCCAAAATATAAGAATGACGTTTCATGTTAATTTACGATGACGTCATCAACTCATTGCGTTGCAAAGTTACTGAAATCTTAGTTCTTGCTTTTCTGCCTTCTGATGGGAAGAGGAATAAATCTTACCTCCCCCCCCCAAAAAAAAAGGAAATGGTTATTTGTGTATTATGTTACCCTCTTGCAATTTTTTAAAATTAAAATTGGGCAATTTTAATTATATTTTAATAAAAAATAACCAATTTTAATTCCCTTAATTTACGTATTTATTAAGACAATAATTAAATTGTGTATTTTTAATTTGATTAAAATATCTGCTGGTATTAAAAATCGGATGGTATAAATATTTGCTGGAGCAAAAATATAATAAAGTTTACTTTAAATGAATGGAATGAAAAGATTTCGAACAAAAATTCTTCATGAAATATTTTGTTTTTTAAAATATACTATTTAAATGAAAAATATAGAACTACCTATTGAATGATGAGAACTCAGGCCTTCCATTAAAAAAATCGCTGTTTCGAATCTCTTAATTTACAGGTTATAATCCATCGGGTTGAAAACTTGTGGTTTGAAATCTACTTTTAACTGTAAGGACTGATATATAATTAGTCTTTGTAAGCAAAAATTTACTGTTAAGGAAGTAACACGTGCAATGGTAAAAAAAACATGGATCATTACTGAGAAACGACTGCAAAATTAAAGTGCTAATCGCATCGTCAGACAAATGTTAGATGGAACAAAAAAATTTGAGATTGTGGTATTAATAGATATGAATGGCCAAATTTTCGAAATAAATCTACAGAATTGGACAAAATAGTGAAGGTGGAAAAATATTTTTCAGTTTTTAAATTATGAATGGCAGAACTTTTTTGATGCTCAATCAGTAAACTTGAATATTTTTCTGAATCAAACGCTGGTACATCTACTGCTTTCTCTGACACTGAATCTATTGAAATTATTCCACTAATTATTTAAGTAAATTATTTGCTATGATTATTTTTAAAATTAGATTTTTAATAAGACTTTTTATTACAATTTAAGTATATAAAATAATTTTAAAGTGTCTTAATTGTTTTATTGATTATTTTTACTGTCAACTTAAAAAAAAAATTTCAACGTTCTGTCTCAGTATACGCCGAGCTGACAGCTGAATGCAAAGAGGCGAACTGAATAGATAGCGCTCTATTGCACCTTCAGTTCAATTCATGAGTTAGATTCCAGCCCTAACGTAAATGTAGGGCTTCGAAATGCATTTTAAACCGTAGATTTTGCTGAGCAGGTCGTCGAATAGTTAGCACTCTTGCCTTCGGTTCAACTGTACATGTGTTCAAATCCCACTTGGCCTTGGATATTTGTAGTGATTCGGAATTCACTTTAGTCCGTAGGTCATGGTTTGATTAACCCTCATTTGTAAAAAATGAACCGTTGAGCGACAAGTAAATCGATCGAAATCTGATTTCGTTTGTGTCATCAGCCCTCGTACCCAAATGGACGACTGAGCGATAAGCCGATTCAGTTTTCCTTCACCCTACTTTAAAAAGAGATCTTCCTTAATAAAACAGATTTCACGCAATAACACCCTCGGAATCTTGCAGCGTTCCTTGATGAGTTATGGAACTTGTGAAGCTACCCTTGAAAAACTGTCCAAACATTTTCTACACTTCATAAAACCTTCCGAAGCTTTGCCCCACCCTTTTCCCTGGGGATGCCCCGCACCATTGCCAAACTCTGCTGTACACGGGCAGAGTTCGGGGCTGTCTTGCGCAATTAAATATGCGAAACAAGTTGGCTTTTGGAGCGAACTTCGATTTCATGCTTGGGTAAGGGTGCTTCTCGTCACTCGCTGAACTGGGCGCTTCTTAAGTCTTCTATAAAACCGAACATTTATTATCCCCTGTCTGCCCACGGTAATTGGTTACGCTTTGGGACGCTTTTTCAAGATATATTTTTCCTGCAGCGATAACGTCCCGAATAATTTTCCCATTTAGATCGGTATTTCCAGTCTCCGAATTCTCGACCCACTTATCGCCAAAGGAAGTTTTACAATCTAAATCTGCAATTATTTTAAACTCTTGCCATTTAAAGTGTTTGCTTGAATTTATTTTGATTGATTAAATTTATTCCGAATCTAAGTATAAATCTTACTGCACTTCGAAAACTTTAAATGCTTAACAATTCAGAATATAAAACATTAGAGATACGGTTATTTATGAGTCTTCGTTAACCTATTCACCATTTCATTGAACTTCAATGGCCGAGATGACAACAGAATGTATGACTGGCGTTTTCGCTTTCGGTTCAAAAGTTGTACGTTTGAATCCCACCTCGAGTTTGATTGCAATAGATTTGGAAACAAATTTTAACTGCATGTCGGTCTCATTAGACAGTGCGCAAAATCGACAAACCTTAATTCTTTGAGATTCTGGATCTTTATCTGCAAGGAAGTAATTTCGATATTAATTTCGAAATATATCGTTATGTTCATAAAATGTTTTAATTACAAACTTAATTTTACTCAAATAATTGATTTGAGGTATATTTTATGAATTTTGGAACGTTTTAATGAATCTATTTTATTTGAAATTTATTTTTATTGGAAAATATTTTTACTTGGTTCAGCGGTTGAGACTGAGCTGGTAGCTGAGAAGTTAAACTAGCTTTCTTTTCGACAGTTCAATTCCTACTTCTAGCTTGAATGTGGTACAGTAGTTCGTAATCCGCTTAAACAAGACTCTACTTATAGAAAATGTTATAAGAGAGAAAAGGGTGCATCATACTGTATACGAATGTGATGTCCGTATTCGACTACTTTAGGTACCCTTGATGCTAAAGAACTTTATCTTGGCTCCATAAAGGGCCTTTCTGACTCCATAAGCAAAATGAAAGACCCTATTTAGAAGATTGAACCTGTATACTAAAATATCTGGCTTCATCACAGAAAATAATCGGATGCCAGAAATCAAACAAAGGATTAATGCAGGCATTACAAAAATTAAGGTCTAAAGGTATAACACGGAAGACGAAACTACTGATATATAAAACTGATCAAACCAGCTGTTATTTATGGATCAAAGACTTTGACTTAAACTCAAGAACATGAAAAGATGTTAATAACCTGGGAGAGGAAAAGAGCCATATTTGAACCAGTCAGAGATAGTGATGTTTGAAGGAAACTTTACAACTATGAAATTCAAAAACTTTAAAGAAAAAATACAATAAACCATATAAAACCAAAGAATACAGCTGTTGGGACGCATAAAGAGAATGAATGTCAATCGATGAACCTAAAAAAAATGTTTAAAGACCAGAGAAAACGACGAGGACCAAGGAAAAGATGGCTGAAACAGGTTGAAAAGGATCTCAAGAACTTGAATATAACAAATTGGAAGTTAACAGACAAACCACTTTGGATTAGAATTGTTAGGGAGACCATGGTCCAACATGCCGAGCTGGCAGCCGAATGGTTCGCGCTCTTGTCTTCTGTTCAACAATTCGTGGGTTCGAATCCCACCTTGGGCATGGATGTTTGTAGTGGATGGGAATCCACTTTAAACCGTAGGTCCCGGTCTAATTAGCCCTCGTGTGCAAAAATTAACCGTTGAGCGACAAATCAAACCAAACTATGGTCCAACATGGACTGCAGTCCCGGGGAGTGAGGTTATTTTGAATTTGGTGCAAAATGCTTTTAGCAGAAGTAGCTTAACTATCGCATGCAATTTGGAAAAATCTGCTTCAACTATAGGCTTTGTTCTAATTAGTATCAAGTACAAAAAAAGATAACCTTAAAATTAAATTTTTAAGGCTGGCATGAGCAATGGATTAGTCGGTAAAGTCCTAGGAGTGCCCACACCCTTGGCGACAAACTGAAGAAAAGTACCAAGCCAGAGCAAAATTCCAGAAATAGTTTGATATACTGTATGAAGTGTATCGAAGTAGAGTTAAGATTGGCGTACACCACAATTATCGCCAACCAACATTTGCGCCAAGGGTGTGGGCTCTGCTAGAATCCAACCGATCAGTCTTAAGATTTAAGAGATTGTTTACAAATATTGTAATTATTAATTTAGAATTCTATTAAATAATTTTTTTAATTTAAATCGTCCTTGCTTATTTAAATTAGTTACAAGGTGCATGTTTTGTCATGTCTTTTTCATTTTGCTTTTTCTGCTGTTCTACTGTCCATGTGTTAATGGCTTGAATCCATGGAAAACTGCTTCTCAAACCGATGCTTTGGTCTGTACATAAGAAATCGTTTTACTAACAAACAACAACTTCGACTATTCTCAAACATTCGATGGTGAATTTTGTCTCATTTGCTGCCCCTCGAAGAATGGGATTTGACAGCGAATTCGTCGACAAGTCGGATTTAAGACGCCGTCTCAATACGATGTCGTAATTATGTGACGTATGTGAAATATTATGTGATATCATGGCTATTTTAAACCAATGAGAATTGCAATGAAGTGGCGTAGTCATGATCTCAACTGGAACGAAAGAAACAAGTTGAGGGTTGATAAAAATAGAAAGAGCTTTTGGACAAAATATTATTTTGCATTTAATCTTTAATAATTTCTGAACTTTTGCAATACTTGTTAAATACAATGATTTATTCTCCAAAAGCAGCCAACCGCTCTACCGAAACCGTTGGTTTTAAACTTTATCCTTTAAATTCGAATTGCTTATGAATTGAAATATGTTAATTAGATCTTTGGAATTTAAATTTTAACAAAACATACATTTTTAAACATCAGTGCAACTTATAATTATTTCCAATCACTTCTTTGGAAACAATGTTCGAATTCAAATGGAACGTGTGTCTAATTTCATGCATCCGTGGGCATCTGCGGACAAAATGTCTCTAAAGGTTATGATAATATTATGAAACTTTTGCGTTTTTATTTACATTGATGTAATGAAGTTCCAATATAATTAGTCTTCTGACTGCCAATGAAACGTTAGTTTATATGTATGTAGTAAATTCTTATTTTTGAAATTCATTACTTGCTGCAAAATATCTGTTCTGCTTAGGAGTAATAAGGAATATCAACTTGTTTAGTTTGTATTTGTTATAGGATTTTCCAATACATTATGTTGATAAGATAACAAAATGTTACAACATACTTTTTCAAGTTTTTTAGGAAGATAAGTTTATAACTACACGAAAGACTTTGCGTATTTTCAATCTTTTAAAGTGATTAAGATTGTAATGAGAAACATTAGTAATGCGATTTTTTTCATTGAGGAAAAGATAAGTTTGATTAGAACATCGAGACATTTTACTATAATTCCTTTTTAATGTTCTTATCACATATCAAGCAAGTTTCTTCCATTATTTTCAGAATAAATAGTCAATGCTAAAATTTAATAACTTTTCGTTGGACATAAATATAAAATAAGGTAATATGTTAATAAATTATGTTGAAAAAAGGATTTTCCATAATAAAAATAAACTTTTACTGGGATAAATTTTTCTACTATGAAATGTTATTACTGAATTTTCCGGAACTTTCAATTAGGTGGAATATATATATATTTGATATTTGAAATTTTAAAATCTTATTTTCAGAACATTATTTGTCTGTTTCAACCACTTATATTATCTGAAATTTACTGACCATACTTTTTATGGACATAAGAAAATCAAACTTGGTTCGTTTTGCTTAGATTTATATAGAAAATGAGACTAATAGTTTTATATTGAGGAAGACTTTTTCAATCTAGAAATACATTAATATAAATATTTTATAGGGTATTCAGTACCACATGACAATCGAAATCGAAAATGTTAAGTTTGCAAGCAGTATTTTTGTTACTGCTATTCGTATTTTACTTGTATATTAAAATTACGGTTGTGATTCGGAGTTTAAAATTTAGTCTGAATTTCTGTGTTTATAATACATAAAAACTTTGGAACTGATTAAATATTTACTTTCACTGCAATTATATTCAACAGTGTTCTTGCTGCTGTTACAATAACCACAAGAACACTGTTGAGTTAGACATTTTGTTCCAAAACTTGTTCTGAATTTCTTGGTGAAAGAGAACGTTGAAATTGTTTTAAAATGTGATTGTGCGTTGTCATTTCTCATCTGTGTGATGCCCAAAATTTACTGATTGTTAATTTTTTTATAACAAGGATTGAGTAGCCAAATTGTGTCTGCAACTGCTTAGAAGAAAATAATCTCCGATTGATAATATTGTTTATTTACAACGGATTTTTTAATTTACTTATTGATAAGTTTGTATATGACAATAAAAGAATTTTAAAGGGGTAAGTGCAAAAAATGCATTAAATAAGAAATTTTTCAAATTTAATGTTTAAAAAAATAGATATTTCTGCTTCTAATAGTGCTAAAATTTTGATTCTAACCGCACTGGAAGTATTTTATCTTCATTTTTAAATTATGTAAACGAATGCCTTCGCTCAGTGCCACGCCCACTGGAACTGAAACTACGCTACGCTTGTTGTTTTTATGAAGCAAATTCCTTTAGAAATTGTAGGTTTTTTAAATTTATTGAACTTATATTTTTTTATAATAAATGTCAAAACTATTTTGCTAAAAATAAGCCTAAATTTAATAATTACAACTTTAAAATGTTTGGGGACATATGTCGTTTATAGAATTGTGAGACAAATAGCTAGCGACAGTGTTGACGACCAAAGTGCTTCGGATTTGAAAGCTAAAGTAGATCCTTTTGTGTTAAAATGTGAAGACGTTTTGACTGGAACTAATTCTGTAACTGAAATAATTGATCTCTTAATACTTTGTGATCAACCTTATCCATTGCAACAATCCTTATTATGAAAATCTGTAAAAATGCATCTAGCATTTCTCTCAGCTTTCAAAAAATGTGCAAGGTCTTGCAACAGAGTTTTACATCTTTTGAAAAAACTTTAATTTTACTACATTTTTATACACAAAATATATCACTAAACATTATAATAGCAAGGATATTAATGTGTATAATATAAACACAAGACTCGTATGCATAAAATGCATTGGAAAAGGAAAGTCTGCAGCAAAAATACTTTGTGGTGTTATTAACTTGCCTCCTTCATCACACAAGTTCAATGAAGGGTATAATGGGTTCAATTCTTCTGTTAGAAATGTTGCAGAAGAAAATAAGAGTTCTGCTGTTGAAGCATATGACATTGCAGTTGGTATCGATGGAACGTGGGAAAAACATGGTCTCACTTCTCTGAATGATACTGTTCTTGTCACAAGCGTTGATATCTGTAGTTTTACACGCAGCAATACTGACAAGATTTTACTGCAAAGATAAAATGAACCATGAAGGAACTTGCCAAACCAATCACTATGGTAACAGTGGTTTAATGGAAGTTTCTGGAGCCTGCTTGCTGGATGTCTTCATGGTAAATCGCAAAATAGTTATGAAAGTTTCAATAGCCTCTTGTGGTCAAGGATTCTGAAAAAAATTTTTGTACAACTAGAAACTTAGAAAATTTGTGTATGTGAAGCTATTTCCTTTAACAATAAAAATATCTCAAAAGCAGGGTTTTATCTTTATTTAGAATCCAGCCAGGTTTATACACTTGTAGAGCTATGATGTTAACGGATCGAGCTCGTATGTAAAAGAGTAACCATAATATGAAATAGAAATTTGTAGAGGATAAGATAAAAAGTCATAAATTTGTAGAATGGAAAATGTGTTCTGGCAGTTAATTCAGATAATCGCAGTTATGGAACTGGTTATGTATTAATTGTATACAATTTTCCTATTAAAACTTGTTTTTCTGAAAATGAAGTTTTTTATTTAATAAGGAACATTTCTGAAAAAGTATTTAAAAACTAAACATGTTAAAGATTAGCATACTTAAAATGTTATTTTACATGTTTTAACCAAGGATTTTTTCTATGTAATAATTTCCTTAAAATATTATAATTTAAAATGTTTGAAAATATTAACGATCTAAATGAAAAATACTTGTTAGTATTGTTATTTAATTTTTTAAAACAAATAAATTATGAAATAAAAAAATGATCTGGTTAAAGTATGAAAAAATATGAATTTAACTAGTAAAAAATTTTTTAAGCAATTTGGCTTAACAGTTATTTTTTAAATGTTCTTTAAACAGAGCAAGTTTCAGCATTATCGGTATAGGAATTTTGCTTCGAGAAAGAAATGTTTTATTGTTGAACTATCATCTCTTACCTCTAAAATGCTTAACGATTTCCTTGTTGCACAGAATCAACTTCCACAAAATTAGGATTTTCTTATAACTGAAATAGAACTATTCTAAAAATAGGTCTTGAATTTGTATAAAAATTTTCATGAACGAATTTTTTAGTGTAAGATAATTCTTTGCAACTTAAATTTTTTACAACCATTTATACTTTTATTGCTTTGGTAGGAAAGTACTTTCGCATATCCTCATATAAATTTAAAGATTATGTCCAAATTAAAGTGATTTGCGAAAATTCTCTTCGGAATCTGGTTTCTACAGAACAGCGTGTGAATACTCTTTTTAGTGTTGGCACCGCGATCAACAGATGCGATTATTGCACGCATGGGAAGTGACCAGCAGTGTAAAACTCGCACATTTGTAACGAATATTTGAACAGTCCAGTGTTTGTAATAAATTTGAGGAGCCATTAAATCACAGGAACACAGGAAGATGAGCAAGAAATCAAAAGTTCCGTTACATTCCAGAGCGTGACGTCATGGTCCAGTTAGACGATGATACGGCTATGTGAGCGCCTCAGATGACAGTTACGGTTATGGAAACATTTTCTCATGTTGTGCATCATTTATAGAGCACGCCATGTTTGTTCAATGCCTGATCTGCCAGAGAAAGGATCAGCTGCAATTCTGTTTATTTAATAACCTCGAAAACTTATAAATCCTATCCGAACAATTTTGAGATCAAAAGTTCCGAAATTCCTTGTTTAATCCAGCTTTGGATTTTTATTAGAGATTAAGTAAAATATTACAGTAAACTAAAAAAAAAAACTCATGGTGTAAATTTATTCTTGGATATTAAACATAAAAATGAAACTTATAGTAAATGGAATTATCAATGTATTTCATTATTTTATGTAGTCATTGAGTGTTTATGTAAATCGTGCATAAGTTCTCTGACTGCGGAAAGTGTACAAATCCACATAATATGCACAGAAGTTATCGCTTCAAGTACCAGCGTTCCAAATTAAGAACCAATTGAGTAGGTAAAAATGGAAAAACATTATTTCTAAGCAATACGCTATAAATTTTCTCACATTGTGTGCACTTTTAACCTTCCATTTTCAATAATTACACAATGTTGTCTATAGCAGTCTTTCAGAGTTTTCAACGTAATAGCTGTTTTAAGTGTCTTAAACTCTATTATGCATGCAATGAACCATACTCTGTTCAGCATATATTAATTGACTAACCCTATTTTAATCCCTCTCGTATTACACATTTTATTGGGTTTTTCGGAAAGTAATTTCGTTTTACCCACCTCAATCCGTTTTTTGCTAGTAAAAACCAACCATTTTATGAGTGTGGAATCAAGCTACCACCGGAAAGATGGTAAAAGATGTTGGATTGAAACTGACAATATACAATTCAATAAAATATTTATTCGTTATACGTTTTCCATTTTCATAAAGAACAAAACTATTTTCAGAGCAACCCAATAGTTCTACCTTTTAACTTTAAAAGATCTTACTGGAGAGACGTAAGACTGCGATGGTCTGGTTTGGGGTTGGGGCGTCGTTCTTAACAGAAGGTAGTGAATTCGAAACCCGGCTTAACCGAAGATCTGTCGTATTCGCAAAAGGTGGCTGGGGCACGTTAAAACAAGACGTGGTCGCAATATCCCCCAAGGGAAATGATACCTCTGTGGTAGCAGGCCAAGTATTCGATTTTCTGCTGGGTCCCTGCTTCAAAATCACGAAGGCTCCACCCGGCTGCTTCTGTCGAACTGATAGAGCCCAACTCAGGACAAGGTACAGGGAAGCATGATGGTGGAACAACACCTTATTGGAAGACGTCGAATTTTTACGTTTAACAAAATTCCTAGATTGTATATAATTTTGCTTTTAAAGTTTTATAAAATCTTACGTAGCATAATATTCCATATTTTATTTAACATGTGCTTGGCGCAGTTTATTGTAGGCAGAGCTTTGTGCCATTAAACGTCTTACAATCAACATAATGACATCTTTTTTAGTTTTATCATTATCTAGAAAATTAATGTAAATCTTAAAATACTTCAATAAAATCCCTCTAGTAAAATATTAATCTACAGCCATTATATCTCTTGCCGTGCGTTCAGCAGACCGTGAGTGCGACATCAACCTTGGATGTGCATGTGCTCGTTGTGGTTGGGAATCTTTTTAAAGTAGTCCAGTTAGCTCTTGCATACAAAAAGAAAAACGTAGAACTACGAAAAAATTAATATTAACCAAACATATGTTTTTCTCGAATTTCTTATGGTGGTATATTAAGCTTTATTTTGAAACGTATTAGTTTTTTCTTATGTTTTTCTATTGAAATTACTGCTATATTTTGCTTTTTGTGTAATTTCGTTACTCAAACTGGCAAAATGGCTCATACTGGCAAAAAAACGACTTGTAGGGTCGATTAAATTTATGTTAATAAATTTTCGATTAAGGAAGTGTGATAAAAAAATTAGATCATTCATTAAGAAAGTGTGCTATTTTGCATTGATAGTGAAACTACACTCCAAAAATTATTTATCTTAAAAAAAATGATTTTGTCTGACAGCTATTTGACACCTAAAAACAACTAAGTCGCAACGGAATTGGCATATTTATACAAGTGGTCGCTGCCGATGATATGCTTATGTTATAATCTATTTATCATTTGTTATAACCAAGATCTATTCGCATTCAATTGTCTCTGCTGCATCATTAACTCGTGTACATAAAATGTGTCCACAGCGTGATGAACAAATCAATGATTTAATTTCGTAACATCCTTTTGAAATTTCCATTTAATATTAAAATTAATATTGAATTCCCTTAAAATGAGCCATTTCTAAATGACCATAAAAATGTTTAATATTGAATCTATTGAAGAGTGGCAAATGTCTGTCAATGACCGCGGTTTCAAATCGGTATCAGCCCAGAACAAAGGGGTTCGAAACAAGTTGTTGACATGAGTGTCTGCTAGACGCAGGAACGTTATGCAGAAAGAAATATCAGAAGTCGTTATTCATAGAAGATTGTCTAGTTCAGGCAGAAGTGGGAATGACCTTGATTTTTTTCAGTGTAACGTTCTTGTTTGATACGTAACTGTCAGGTCTCAATTCATACTTTTCCATTTTCCTCTCGAATAATTTACTTTCTACTTTGTCTTTTCTAAATTATAATTTGGGAGTCGTAAATAATTTATTAGCTGAAGTATCTTAACCCAAGATTGCAAATAATATAAAATTTATTTTAAGGTATCGACTTACATTCAAGCTTACTTTTGCTTAAAAATTATTTTCAATTTTCTTATTTTTAGATAAATTATGATAAAAAATAAACTTATTCAAAATTTTAGTTATAGCATACTTATGAAATTGGTTATTTTATTGCAAATTTTAATAAATTTTAACACTCTACAGAAAATATAATGCATCCATTTAAATTTGGGCATAAGGTTTATTTTCTTTTATTTTGTTTTTAGATAAATTATGATGTGTAAAAACATGAAATTAGCCAAATGCTTATAACATTACTTTTTGTGAAATTAGTTATTTTCAGGCAAATTTTAATGAAATTATAGCAAAATGGCTAACACTCTACGTAAAACTGTTGTACATCCATCTTAATTTTGGCATACATTTGTTATAAGGTTTATATGAAAATTTTCTTTGAAAAAAAGCAGTATGTAAGAAAAATATTGAGCAATTAAGAAATTATGGTTAAAAATGTGCAGCAATGTGGATATTTTATGAAATTGTATTGAACACTCCCTTTAAAAATAGCTGCAAGTTAAAATTTTCTTCACATAAACACAAAATTTTGTTTCATTTCATAGATAATAGCCTTTAGAACGATGTAGTCTCATAAAAATTTCATAAAAAGTATCTTCATTATTTAAAATATGCGTTAATAGTTTTTTGTGATTTTTTTGTGGTGATGAAAAACTAAGTTTTGAAAAATGAGTGTTTTTGAAAAGTGTTTCGCTTGTCATGTTCGAGGATGTTCCAACTTGACGAATGTATAATCCGAAAAACGACCTCAAACTTGAGATATTAATCAGCACATTATAGGAAAACATAAATTAAAAATAAAGTTAAATGTTGGAATTCCACCTTGGTCATGGATGTTTCAAATGGTTTGAAACCTACTTCAAACTGTAGTTCCTGGTCTAATTACCACTGGCTTGCAAAAATAATTCAAGGGACACAAATCAACCCTGCGAGGTCTTGGGTTCTATTGTGCAGTCTGTTGAAGGAGATCTTCGCCTTCTGCTTGCGCTCAAGTTGGATGGTTTGACATCTCGCCGTAAACAGCCTAATGCCCGGAGGCCGTTGTAGCTGGCATTTGATTCATTAGCGCTGTAGTCTTCGGTTCAACAATTCGTAGGTTCGAATCCCACCATGGGCATGGATATTTGTAGTGGTTCGAAATCCACTTTAAACAGCAGGCCCTAGTCTAATTAGCAGTCGGGTGCAAGAAATAACAATTGAGCGACAAACAAAGCAAACTTATGGCCGATGTTAGGCATTTTAATACCCACTTCATAAATTACCTTACTCGATGGTAATGGGCCGTATTCATGTGTCGCAGGGAAAGAAACCCGGAAGACTCCCAAGCACCCACGCCGACAAACAAAAAACGAAATGGTTCTTAAAGTGCCTTACACATAAATTTATTTTCGTTAATATTAAATGAAAAGAAAGATAATTATGACACTTTTCATGGGTTCTAATGGATCTTATTATGATCTCGCATTAAATCCAAATATTGGTAATTCTCGTTGGAAAATGAACTGCTGGAGAATGTCAATGCGATGATACTTCGAGGATTAATGTATATATATAAAAAGTATAAACTAATTTTTAAATGTTCTTAAAGGTAATTACATTCTGCCTTCAAATTAGATTTGAAATGAAATGTTGACCTTAATTACAAATGGATAATTTTAAATTATCCTGAGTGCGCAATCATTTAAATGCATAACAAAGCAACAGAAAATGTTTTTTGGCTGGTGTATTAATGTTAGTCGTGTCAACTTGATATTTGCTTGCAATATCCAACTTCCATTGCGGAAGAATAACTGCGTCCTGATTGGTTAGAACTATGGATCTAGGATTGGATGAGGCCTTTCGGCCACTTACCTCGTTTTGTAATGACCTAATTATTTAACAAACAAAAAGAATAATGTACACCAGAACTAAGGTAATGCTCCCAAGAGGATGTTATTTGATTGACTTTTTGTGTAAATTAACTATAGTAAAGAATATAATCCCAGTAATATATACACTTTGAATATATATATCTTAACAGTATAAAAGCAATATTTACAGGATAACACAAAATAGGAACACCATATGTAATAATACCGAAGAGATTTTTTTACTAATACAAAGAGATTTTCTTTATTTTGTTTCCACATAGAGTATTTTACTTGGTTAATTGATTTATTTACCAGATGCACCCAAATTAGTTAAATTGTTGACTGTCGCTGTTGGCGAACTTAATTGATGTCTCCTTTGTGATCAGTAATGATTTAACAATAGATTATAATTTATCAATGGTTTTTCACAAAAATATTCAGTTAATTTGAGTAATCATTTCCTTAAATTATTATTAATTTTCCTTTTCTAAGAAGATGGATATGTTTGAGAGCTGTCTGACTCTCAATACTGCCCTTAGTCTATGGAAATTTGACGTATCATACAGACAGTTATGTTCAATTCCTCGGATTTCCCTATTGTTAATTGTATATAATTTATCGTAGAACCGGAAGGCCAAGTATTGGAAAGATCGGGAGAGTGTTAGCATACCTAAGTTATTCCTTATTATTTCATATCTAAAATAGTAATGTGATTTGGTAATCTTAATTTGTTTCGTTGGGCTTCAAGAATTTTAAGATTCGTATCGGCTGCTCCTCCCCAAATTGGAGCAGCGATGTCATGAAGGAAGGCTTTGTAAATTCACAATTTACTAAAGAGTATCATTTGGAATTGAATGTAATCGGAGTGGATGAAGCTTTTTAGCAGCTATGAATTTGTTTTTAAGTGATATGTGGTTGCCAGGTTAGTCTTTTTTCAATAGTGAGGTCAAGTATTCAACTTTACTTGTCCAGGGGGTATCAACTCTCCCGGATGGTTAGAGCTCTGGATTACTTCAGCGCTTCATTTCTTGGCTTTATTTCCCCCACCCTTCCGGGATTATTAATTTTCAATGATAAGCTCTAATTAGAGATAAAGAGTATGTGCAGAAATTTACCGAATAGTAACATTAAATTTGAATCGTCCTGAAGTCTCACATTAGTTATCTGGCAGTTATATAAACCAAGGATTACCAGCTGTCGTCAGACAGCACTGCAACTGCATCAATTAGGAGCAACCTGTTAGAATAATCCCTGTGTCGTTGTGATTCTCCGAAGTCTACGTTTAGATAAGAATCCGGAAGTCCAGGGTTGATGTCCACTTCCTCCCATCATGATCGAAGTAAAAGCACGCGCTGCTTCTATTCTGATGTTTTGCTTAATTCAGTTCTAAGTTATCTATAATGAACTGTTCGGAAATATGAGAGTAGAGCTAGTTTCATATTTTTTAAATTTGGACTTAGTTTTTCAATTTGATTATTTGATTTGTGCCATTCTCATTCAGGTAAAAATTGAAAATTAACAATGAAAGTAATAGTAATTTCAACAGTTAAATATTATAAATATCAGTATATTACTATTGTATATTTACTTTCACAATCCTCCCAATTTTATTGGGTGTTAAATATTTGAGTTACTTTATAATTAGTGTGGTTATCCAAGATTAAATTAAATAAGTTACACAAATTGAGTGAAGTTTCCCTGAAGTCTCGAGAAATGTAAAAAAATAGCGCTTCCTTCTTTTAAACACGAGCGAAATTTCTTCATACTTCCGGAAGCATTTCTTTGGAACGGAAGCACCAGATTTCCGAAACAACAGTGAAAATTCAGCATTTGGAATGCATGAATTAAGAAATAAACTAGGCATGCAATGGATTCAATCATTTATAGAATAAAATTCTGAACTACTGTGTTCAGAATTTTATAGTTGTCTCTAAAATCACTTTCATTTACTTTCTTTCATTAAAGTATTTTGAGACAACTATTCAATTTCACGAAATATGTTGTAGTTTTGAAGAAATTAAAACAATGTGTGTAAATGGACAAAATGTGTCAATTTCTTCATAAAAAATATAATTTAGAACTCTAAAATTTAGTGATTAGTAAGATCATTCTGAACTTCAATACAGATTATTATGTACTTTAATGACTCGTTGATTTCGCTGTTCTGAATTTATTTCATAATTTGCAAGACATTGATTTCTTTATTCTTAAAAATCTCTTTTTACAGAAATTTTTTACAAATTGTGAAATAGTTAGATTCAGATGAGATATTGTACAATATTATCGTAATTGAATTTTAAAGTAAAAATAGTTTGGAATAAATATAAATTAATGCATATTACTAGTTCACTTGGAATTGAACAGTGTTATTCCATGAGCAGTGGATTACATCAAGCATTTAAATATTTATGAATAAATAAAATATTGTTCTGATGGCGTTGGACGCAATGATGCATAAAGATCTTCTAAGTTTTCATTTATAATCTTTATTTCAATAAAAATTTCTTCTCCAGAAAAATAGGTTTTAGGAAACATTTAAGGTTACATTCAACTTACAACCGATTCCTCTAGTAGAATGCCAAGTTCTCTCAACTCAAAGGTGAGCAGGAACCTCTTGTAATCGTTTGGAAAGAAAAAAGAAAAAAAATTCACACTTGGATGATTTCAGTCGCGATAAGAACATAAACGCAATATTTTATTTGTTCCATTATTTTAACGAATCAAAACATTTTTAAGATAAGATTGCTTTTAACAATAAGAAATAAATTACGGACATTCGTATTTTAATGCTTTGAAATAATCTAAGTTATAAAAAATATTTGAAATATCTTAAGGCATTAATGTAATTTTATTCGGAGTTTTTTTTCAATTTAAGAAGTTTAGATGTTTTTATTTAACATTTTATATAAAAACCTTCAGGCGATAACTTTATTTAGAAACAGAACCTGAAACTTGTTTTACATAAAATTTCGAGTGATGAACTCCAGCTGCTGATAATAATTAAATACAGGTTTCTGAGATATATATTTAAAATGCCTTTTAAATAAAAATTTAAATTTTTATTTTAAAAATTTTGATAATATATCTATTAAACATTTTGTAATATATAATTTTTATACACACTGAGATATTGAATGAACTTGGTATTGCATGATATCATAAATGCAGGTATTAAATACAGAAAGATGAATAATTACAATATATTCTTCCGCTAAATAACTCTACATGAAATGGCGTGTAAGTACTTTAAGAATGGAAAATAGAATTGTCGCAAAATACCAGAGAAAGGTCAACTTTCAAAGAAGTGAATTAATGATCGCGACTTTAGAATGGAAAGTCTTGGATACGATGCCTGGCATAGTTGAACAACTCGAAATGGAGGTTACACATGCTAATTTGTTGATATTCATGTACTTTATAGTTGCCTTCAGTTAAGCTCAGGGCCCGGGGTCGAAACTTCTTTGGGGGGGCCCACCTTTTGCTTCATAAAAAAACTTTCTATTCGACTGAAACGTATAAAATGCTTTCTAATCGATTTGATTTCCCTCTGATGTGGAAACCCAGGGTAACTGCCCGTATGCCCCTGGCTCAGTCGGGCTCTGATTCGAGTTTCAATTTTATATTGAGTTTTTAAAATTCTAAAATTTTTTCTTTTTTCTAAAATTGACTACTATAGAATAATTTAAGTATGCTGTTCAATAAGTAGGCTTAACGCTAACGTAATGTAAATATAATGTAATGAATTTGAAAATTGTAATAAAATAAGTGTTTTTTCTTCCAGGGCCTTGTTTCGGTATAAAGGAGCAGAGATTGTCCATGACAGTTCTGGGACCAACTTAGATGAGCTTAAGCAAATGCTCTCAGGTAGTTCCATTTCTCTAAATAATCCTAGACAAATTATTTCTCTGGAGTGATGTTTCCAAAATGGAATAAAACCACCTCGAATAAAATACATTGATTGAATTGTATGTTACTGAAATAGTGAAATGTCTTGCTTTTTTATGTTGTATATTAACCTATGATCAATGTTGCATGCTTATCTTTTGCAGTATTTCTTCGAAAAATATTTTAATATAGGGTTAAGTTTAAAATTAACTGTTTGAAACTGCAAGAAAAACTAACTGCACATATTGACGTCTATTTCACAAGTGCTGCTATCCTCAGTGATTCCAGAACTAGGCTGTTGGATATAGTTTCAGATAAAAATCCCATAACGCAGGACATATGGGATTGTCGTCATTATCTAAAAAAACTTGGCATTGTCCAGGAAACTCTAGTCTTCCAGTCCCATTGGAAGACTATAGTTTTCTGAAGACATGACTATTTAGTTTCTAATGACCTGAAAATCCACAGTGGTTCGTGCTCACTGTGGAGTTTCAGGTCATGAGAAAGCAGACTTCCTGGATGAAAAGGGTGCCTTAATGACGTAGAATATTTATCCTTCCATATTAGAATGCCCTTCCATATTAGAAATCTTAAGAAAATATCTAAGTACGTGCTCAGGGGGGGGGGCTCTCTCACTGTTTCTCAGCTGTCCTGGAAGAACGCTGTCCCTAATTTTGTGTAATGGCCCAAAGCGAAGGATGGTCTCTGAATTTCGCCTTTCCACCGGACATAACTGCCTTTGAAATCATCTCCGTGCTTTCAAAATTGCTCCTTGACCTGTATGCTTTGTGCAGCTATAGAGTTGATGGTCTCCGCGCATCTTCTCTGTCGTGCTCTGCGCAAGAACTTTCTCGCAGAGCAAGAGGCATGTTATAATAAGGAATTCTGTTACTGCTTTTTTGTCTGTTGTATTGTGTTCCTTGATCTTTTTTCTTTTGCTGTAATCGTTAATAATCTGACACTACAAATATAGAAAAAATATTAAGTATGTATGGTCACTAGAGCTACATTTTCCAAATCAACGCTGAATTTTTCAAATGTTTCAATAGTATTTTGACCAAACACTTGGCCTTCATTGCTTGCAATTTTAACAGTATCATTGTCAAATGTATACTCTTGTTGTTGTTGTTACTTATGACACTTGGACAAGCCAAGCTCGCTCTGCCGTTGGCAGTGCGAATTAAGTCAACAGGGTGCGTCTTTCGTTTGGAACAGAGCACCACGAAGGTGAAAGTACGTCTTTGCTCTAATTAAGGTGCCTCGTAATTTTGAACCAAGGTCAGGTGACGAGGCCACACCTGAGCTGGCACCCTCCTCTTCACATCCACGCCACACCAGCGGAAGGACTTTGGACGTCACAGATTAACGTAGACACGTCCCCAACCTACGGAGTTCCAGCAACCTAGTGAAGGAGAGTACACCGTGATCACCCTCCCAACCACTGCCCGCGGCAAATGATGCTTCACTTTGCTGAGCTTACGGGAAGCGGCATGAAGCTACTGAGCCACTGGAGCTCTGTATACTCTTAAAGTAGATTAGTTAAATTTATGTTAACAGTAGAATGCTTGAGAAAATCTTAATGTGTCTACTCCAAAACTATGAAACGGGAATCGAAATGAAAAGTTGTCGAAAGCAAAGACACTGAAACAAAGAAACAATTCTTTACACATAAAGAAAATACGTCATTTCATGTGCACAAATCTAATGGTTGCGGAAGTTTTTTCCTTTGCGATTTCACTAGCTGGTGGAAGAAAAGATTAACTCTCCGAACATCAGTTCGAATCCCACCTCTGGATTGGATGCTGTTTTGGTTAGGAGTCCACTTTAAATTGTAGGTCTCGTGCACACAAAGTGAACGTTGGGTGACAAACCTTAAGGTATCCACCTGCGTTTGAGGCACTTTTTTCTTAAGTTCATTTTCTATTACTTTGTTTTTAGATAAATTATAATGTAAGAACATAAAATGTTTATTGCATTACTTTTTGTAAAATTAGTTATTTTCTGGCAAATTTTAATGAAAATATGACAAAATGGCTAGCACTCTACGTAAAATTGTAATGCATCCATCTTAATTTAGGCATAAATTTGTTATAAAGTTTATGTGAAAATTTTCTTTAAAAGAAAGCAGAATGTCAGTAAAATATTGAGCGATAAAGAAAATATGGCTATCAATACTCAGGAGTATGAATATTTTATGAAATTTAACTAAACATTCCTTTTAAAAGTAACTGCAAATGAAATGCTTCATATATATATTCTACCTTTTGGCTTCATTTCGTAGATAATAGTTAAACAAATAAGCAGAGTTTCATACAAATATTTTGATTACTTGTTAATTTCTATTTGGCATACTATAAAACAAAAAACTGTCTTAAAAATTGGGAAAGTTCTGAGTACTAAATTTGACAAATAGTCGAAAAAAATGAACTTTTCAATGTAGACGGATACTTTAATGGTATTTTTTAAAAACAGAATTTTGTTGGTTGGTTACACAAAATGAAATATCTAATTTGATACATTTAAAAATAATACCTGTAATTTTTGTTTTATTCAAAAAAAAAAATAACAGTGCATAATACAATAATAAGCCCTTTTTTATGCGTACTAACTGTTAAAATAAAACTAATTTGACTCCCAACTTCATTATTTAGAGTTCCATATGTATATATCTTCATCAGTTTCTTACCTCTGGGAAAAAATTGAGAAAGCTGGGCGTCCGGAAATAAATTAGTTGAAATAACTCTTAGTTAAAATAAGAAAAATTATTTCCAAGACATAATTCCAGAGGATACAAAATATTAAAAATAAAAAATGTATGAAAAAAATTCATTTTTAATGAAGAAATTTTCTCACTAAGCATTTTAATTTTTAATTCTTAATTTCTGTAAATATGTCAAGAAAAATATTTGTAAGTTTCATCTAATCAATAGCCCTCGCGTCTGAAATTTTGTTAAATTCAGTTGAAAAAAACTAGCACAACTCTTAAGTCAAGTATTCATTATTTTTCCTAGACTTAGTTTCTCAAGAATTTTTTTCTCCCACATTTCACTGCGGTTTTTACGAGAAACAATAGATTTTTGTGATGTTTGCTTTTAAAAAATGGTGTGATTCGATATTTTTTAGAGCCAATGGTTAAAAATATATTTAACATAGTATAAAGTAATCAATTCGGCACAAGTATTGATTTAAAGTTAACAAAATAAAAAAATTTAAATGGAAAATGCACATAAAATTTGTTTATTTTTAAGTGTAATAATTTTATAATGTATTTCATATTTACGCTTGTGAATTAGTTTTGGAACGTCTAGGCAAAACGTAAGGGTGATTTCAAATAATTGAGTTACGATTTTCGCAAACTTTAATAACCTATATCTTAATGCACTTGCTTATTTAAAAAATACAAAATATTTACTTTCATTTATAATTTAATATCTATTTTAATAATTGACAAAACATATCTGAAAGAATAACCAGATCCAAATATATAAGCCGAGCTGGCAGCCGAATGGTTAGCGCTCTTGCTTTGGTTCAACAGTTCGTGGGTTCGAATCCCACCTTGGGCATGGATGTTTGTAGTGATTCAGAATCCACTTTAAACCGTAGGTCCCGGTCTAATTAACCCTCGTGTGCAAAAAATGACCGTTGAGCGACACACAAACCAAATATATAAATTCAGTATCTGAAATTATTTTGATTGGAATTGTAAATGAAAAGTAAGAAATTGAATTACTTCAAAGCGCGCAGTGTCATGAAATGTTTATCTTAAAGCAGGGGTAAGCAATAAGAAAAGCTAAATCAGCTGGAGGATCACCAACATTTTTTTAAGATATCGTTTTAGACATGTTTAAAGATTTTTTTAGAATCCAGCGCTACGTTTCGGTTTGGGGAAAATAGATGTGTTTTAATCAAGTAAGAGATGGCAATTTACCTTCTTTGACGGCACGTAATTCAGTTCCTACGATTTATTATTAAATTAAGAAGTCTCGCGGGTGAACTGAAGTATCCTAATCTAAAAATGTTTTTATTTGAAAGTGTTCTGTGACTCTACCTTTATTCTTATTTTCGACGATAAAAGTAATTAAATATAAGATAAGCAGTTTGTGTTTATGTAGAGATTCATGTTTTGTGCAGACTAAGATTTCTAGTTCCTATAACCACGAAAAGCAGTGATAACGTAGTGGTTAGGGCATTGACTTTCCGTTCGAAAAGGCAGGGTTCGACTGCCAATGTCGCCAAAAACCCACCGTGAACATACAATATACGTGCTCGTTAAATCCGTGGAATCGAAAGTTCTGTGGTCGGTCGTTGAGCAGTAACCAATGGATGCAATGGTCCGTAGAAAATCCCCCCTCCATCCCTCAATGGCGAAATTGAGGGATGGATTCTCTGGTGGTGCCATCTATCGGAGGAGTCTTAGATCAAAATCTTGCATTCACCTTCGTGGTGCTCTGATTAAGCGAGAGAAGCACCCTACTGACTTAAATTAGCATAACCAGCAGTATAGCGCACTTGGCTTGTCCAAGTGCCATAAGTAACAATAGCAACAGCAGAAAAACTAGTTTACTCATATTTTCAATAAATACATTAGTAACTAAGATGCTGCATTCATTATCGTATGACTGACATTTTGAATATTAAGAGCCTTAAATCAATTTCTAAAACTGAGTTTCCATTCATATCGTAATTGTATAGTTGATGTCAAATTTTTAAAATGGTACGATTCATTTTATGAAAGTTTGGCATGTGACGTGGTTTAGGTTGTTCAGTAAGTTGGGTGAGAGAAATTCACATTGCGAATATACATCCCATCATTTACATAATCACACAAATACAAGTTCGTCAGATTTTGATGGCGTTAACGTCTAAGAGAAAATGTGTTCCTAGCTTTGGACAGGAAAAATGCTTTTAATAAAACTTACCATTGACTAAAATGCATTTTTACTACGAATTGTAATCTGACGTAAAAACTAATGAATTGAAGAATGCCTTTTAGTTATGAAATTTCCTGTTGAAGTGCTGCATTGAAGCAAAACTAATTTTACAAAAATCGAAAAAATATTAAATTTTCTTAAATAAGCGAATGTTGAAAAAAAGGAAGCCGATACAATATTTTACACACAGCAGTTATGCCGAACTGGCAGCCAAATGCTTAGCCCTCGGATGTTCGGTTCTACGGTTTGTAGGTTCAAATCTCACATTTTGCTTAGTTTGTAATAGATTGCAATCCACCTTAAACTATTTATTTTAGTCCAAATTGTTAAGCGAGTAACAAACCAAATCCAATGGTGTCGCAAAGATAAGTTTTAAAATAATAAACACTTTTTCAATGCCAAAGGTTTGAATGGAATGTTGATTCATTTTAAATGAATGACATAGCGGCATAAGCAGCTTTACAGGGAGTTCACATCAGCATTCATTATGTTTTAAATCAATAGAAACACTGTAATCAAAATTTCGAAGTGAAACAATATATAAGATGCCCAGATATCCTGCTATTTCATTCCATGCAACCGCTTTCTGTTCTATTCGGTCAAAAATTCAACGGTCAACCAGAGTAAAGATGTTTCGACACACGATTGATTAAAACAAAACTTTCTAATACTTTGATTTTATGATTGTCAACGATAAATGTTAAAATATTTGAACTTTTCTCTTTGCAGACGACGACCGGGCGTTCGCGTTTGTTCGGGTTCTGGCTGGTGACGAAATGAGCAAAAGGAAAAAGTTTGTGCTACTCACCTGGGTTGGTTCAAATGTGAGCACTCTGAAGAGGGCCCGGGTGTCCATCGATAAAGCCCTCGTAAAACAAGTCGTACAGGTAAGCAGTGAAGTTCTTAACATTTCTTCGATAGGTTATTTACCATTTTAAATGAATTAGAAACTATTAAATTGTTTTTATATCTAATATATAAAATTCTCGTGTCACAGTTTTCGTTGCCATACTCCTCCAAAACGGCTTGACCGATTTTGATGAAATTTTTTGTGCTTATCCAGTATCTATGAGAATCAGCCAACATCTATTTTTCATCCCCCTAAATGTTAGGGGTAGTACAACCCTAAATTTTTTTTTATTTTTTTGGTTAGTTCTGTAAGTGCCTAATAGATGGCGGTTTAGCATCTAAGTTGCACAGGTATTCGGCAGATGGCGACGTGTTTATTTTTCTAGATTATACCATCTTCGAGAAAATTATCGTGCGCGCGCAAGCGCGTGGTTAAATATAGAATTTACATATATTTTCATGATGTATAATGATACTATAACAATTTTTCGTGAATCATTTTCATAATTATACTTTGTATTGTGTTATTATTGTGCAGTATTCAGTTTGAATATTTTTAATATTATAAATAGTAAAATAAAATTTTATTTATTACTGTTTTTCTCTACTAATTTTCATACCACCTCGAAAATATGTAAGTATTTCTTGATAGCCTTTTATTATTTTTTATTTTTATTTTATAATTTGATAATTATTAATTTATTCAGTAGAACATTTTGATCTAATTTATTTATTCAAATGATAAATTCTTTTAATTTTTTTTATTTCAGTATAATGCCGCGGAAAAAATTTTTAGTTTTAATATAATTTAAAATTAAAATAATAATAGTTCGATGTCAATGGTATCTACATCATTTATAACAATTTATTTTTAGATGTCTTTAATTTATATAGTATATTTTATAAGTAAGTCACTGATTACAAACTATAATTTAATATAAGATGAATAAAATGTAAATTCAGAAAGTATATGTTGATTTGTGCTTAATTTCAAAACTTCGATACTTTACCTATTACTATTAAATTTTGGTGAAACGTTTTATTTTTAATCTCCTATGAATAATCTATTTTAAATTTTTTTAGAAAATATTAATTTGATTGAACCCAAGAATTAGTAAAAATTGATTCAATGTATTTTAAAAACTCAGCCACTGCAACGCGTGGCTGGGTCAGCTTGTGTGTGATATATATATATATATATATATATATATATATATATATATATATATATATATATATATATATATATATATATATATATATATATTTTAGCCATGAAGTTTCTATACATGCCAGTTTCATAAACTTTCATGTTCTTAATATTTAGTTTTGCTAAAAGCTTTCTTCATTTATAAGCTTTTAGTTCCAAACTTAGTCACATGACACCTCCTGAGTTGAAATTTCTCCAGTTCTTACTGTTTGAGTGAGTGCTTGGGAATTTTCAGAGCTCTTTTTCACCCGTCTTGAAACAGCTGGCGGCTGTTCAACTGCCCGCTGCACGAGCCGTGCTGACAGGCAAATGGTCACGCGTTTGCCTTCGGTTCAACAATTGTTGTGCTCTGGAATCCGCCATTAAACTGTAGGTTCTTCTGTAATTGGGCTTCATGTGCACCATTGGAAGACAAACAACTTTAAAAATATTGATTTGCTGGATCCATTAAAATTCGGAACCAGTGGATTCGGCACATTGAGCAATACTGGAACCTGAGCACCAGCGGAATCCTCTGTGTTTAGCCTTGCTTTGGATTCTAACCAGATAAATGTTCGTGGAGTCTTCGTTATTTAATCGGGCAGAATCCTTAAGACTTTTCTTGCCACACTTTGAGATATCATTTCATTTGGAGGAGGATTTATTAAAGGTGAATACCTTTTGAAAGTGATCCAATCACCTTTAATAAGCACGACGGATCTAAGGTTGAATCGGGAATCGAATGTATTAACTACCGATAATGAGAATGAAGCCTTCCCCAACCGGGCTATACAGAAATCTGAAATGCTTATTTTTAAAAGGTATGACAAATTAACCGCAGACTATTTAATTGAAAAGATCTGAATATTCTTTTAACCTATATTCCTACAGTTAAGACTGGTATCAAAAAAAATCTTTTTATATAAGAAATGGAAGTTATTCAATTTTCGGTGACATTTTATGTAAGTACTTCTAGAGACAACCTCTACTCCAAACTTCTATAGACTGTTAATGCATATTCTTTGAAGGTATTGTGTCGTGACTTTCTCAATCTTTTTGCAGAACTTCGCCGTCGAGCTGCAGATCGAGACTCCCGAAGAACTGACCGACGACTTCCTGCGTTCGGCTGTTGACAAAGTGGGCGGGGCCAACTACGGAACCGGAATGAGAGGATAAGGCTGTGCCTTGTTTTGTATCTATTCAAATATGTTAAACTGTCATTAAAATTTATATTACTGTATAATTTTTACCATGTTTATAAGCTGTCAATGTCAACTTTCTAAAATAAAGCGGGTTATATACTTAATGTTGCTGTTTCCAATCATTCAGAGATCTAGCGGCAACTAGATCAGATCCATGACACTGTGATCACCAGAAGTGGACTTGTGCAAACATCCGCCAGAGCGAACCCCAAACAATCCAGGGTGTGATCGGGGAAGTCGGCTTCAGGTTGCATTTTGTGCTCAATGAAAAGATTTTGCGCCCAGATTCGAATATCATACTTTTCAGATGTCCACTAATAAGTCTTGAGATGGCCGTTTAATCATGTTTACCCTCGAATTCTAACATTCCCAGGGGTCTTCCTGCTGAACCAGAGAGGTGAATAGCAGTCTTTATTGTGATCGAATTGATCTTCTAACGTCAAACACTAAAGTTTATAAACAAAAGAAACTTTCAATTTACAGTTTATACTACAAGGAGCAAACAGAAGTACTATTAAGTACTGTCTACCCCGAAAATGTCTCCGGTCAACTTGTCGTTGAAACGGGATACAAACCAGTTTTCCCCAGGAGGAGACAGAAGGAAAACCACAAAATTCAATTTATCGAGAGCTTAAAGTAAAGTGAGATATTACTCAAAATACCGCCCATTTACAGTACTCTTAACTCCCATTTGAAAGAGACAGATCTTGCTACTATACAAGCACCCTTAACTGGATTAATTTGCTGAAGCTATTGCTTCCATGTATTTGGCCCAGAGGTGGGTTCAACCAGTTACATGGAATCGGTCTGGTGGGGATCTTCGTAATTTAGAAGCAGGACCTAGCAGACGGACCCCAATACTTGACCTGCCACCATCAGGTATCGTTTCACTTGGGAGTCATTCCGACTAGGACAATTTTAACGTGTCCCAGCCATCACGAACGAACATGACAGATCTTGGTTTGGTCGGGAATTGAACTCGTTACCCTCCGAAAACGATAACGAATACCCTAACCAAGCCATCGTGGCCATGCGAGCGTTGTGATAGGCCGTAAGTAGGCGTCTAATATTTTTAATTTAATGTGGACTTTGTATTAAAACTTTATCTAAACACACACGCTTGAGTTGATTGTACCATATCATAGTTGTGTATATGCAATATGCTCAGTTCTCCAATTTCGAACTTTCAAACATTCATACTTAGTACAAACTGATACTTTTGGAATACTAATCAATTTATTCTGAGAAAATTCTGCACGGTAAGTTTAACGCAGTGTACTATACTCAATTCAGATAGAATATTATTGCTCCACACTTATTGATGTAAAACAATGCTTATTAAATGTAAATCAATGCTAAACTGCAATCCTTATTTTAACATTTCTCGTACTATAAGATTTAAGACTATGAAAATTAGTTCTGTGTAAAAGGTATATGTAGTTTGTTATTAAACTCCCCCTATAAACAGCATCCTACAGCGCAAAGGGAATACAGCGAAATTTGAAAATAATTATACACGAGAGTTGTTTGCTCACATAATTTCGAAAAAAAGTTACTAAAATATCCATTAGAGGGTACTTTTTAGGAGAAACATGAAACTAATAAATGATCAAAACAGAATATAAGCAACACAGAACAAGAATTAAGAGCAATAAAGAAAACCGGGGAAAGTTGTATGTTATAGGAGAAAAATTTCGAGGTTTGCAAGTGTGTGCTTGAGAACTTTTATGCAAATAGGTAGGGTATACAAGTGCTACAACTGATCATTTACTATCTACTATTGAACATCTTCTTAGAATTGGGTTTGTATGTCATTGGGCACCTCTGCTTTTATCAACATTTTGTAACTCCAAACCCAATGTTTCCTTGTTCCAGTTGCTCGGGTCACCCACTTTATTAATAAAGTCCGATAACCCTTTAATGGAGTTTAGGTGTAACTCTCTAGTATGGTTGATGCCTAAAGAATTTAATCTAGGGAGGGCAAGAGCCTCGCATTAATAAATGATATGCTCTGCCGTTTCCTCTTGCGTATGACATTTCCAGCAGATAGGGTCTTGCTGAAACAGTCCCATCTGGTCAGAGAGTCAGTCATACTAGGGATAGCTTCCTGATTTTCACCAGAAGATGGTTTGGAGGTCATTTCTACCTCAAGTAAAAGATTCATTACTGCCCCTTTACAAGACTGCCTCTGAGTTCCCTTGCCTTTTTCAGCAAGGTCTACTTCAGAGGCATCACCTGCAGATGCAGTAAGGTTTGTTATTTCTTGTGTCTTTTCAGCCACAAGATAACAATTTATAAGCTCAGGTAATATAAGTCCACCCAGCATTGCCTGAGATACTGGGCAAGGCAAATTACTCTAGAAGTTTGCCAGGCAACTAGAGGCTCCGTTAAGACACCAATACCGCGGTGCCAATTAGCCCTAGGCACGGATCGCATAACACCAGGGTTTACGGGAGCTGGTTCGCGGCCTCTGATTCTATATTCAAGGCTATCCTGTCATTCCTACAGGACGTTTGGTGATCCACCACCTACCGACGCGCCTGGTAGCTGCTCAGGCCCCAGGTACTATTGAACATACTGTCCACAGACTTGAAGTTTTGTGGACGAATGAGGGTGGTCACGTATAAAGCACCTTTCCTTGCATAGTCCTGTGCAAAGTGAAGACTAGTCAATAAATACTAATATTGTTTCTGTATTCGTTTATCCAATTCCTTGTTTCTTCCAAAAAGGTGCCCTCTGGTGAACGTTCTGGAAATTGTCTCGGAATTCCACGAGTGTATCGCGTGTTTAGTCCATGTACAAAACTTCGTTGCTTCCCGTTCATCCGTTTGCACTGTAAGATGCCGCTTATGGGATAAATTTAATTATAACTAAATATTTTAAATTATCAACTTTCTTTATCCGTACAATGCAGTTATAAACAGTGAGTGGATTATGATGAATTTGGAATAAGCTATGAGATGCTGAAAAAATTAAACTAAAAATGTTTACTGTAGAGCACATATTTTGCATGGAAAAATGGCACATTCAAAAAAAATTATCCATACGCAATGCAATGTGAACACCGTTAACTGGGGTCTATACCAAATTAATATTCGTATGTCTGGTGAGACTCCCCGAGACAGCAGCCTATCTCTTAGCATTCTTTTTTCAATAGTTCGTGTCTCATTTCGAGGTTGATGTCTAGAAATTTGGAAATCACTTTAAAATCCTGATCTATTTAGTTTTCGTAAACAAAGACTCCAATCCTATATGAAGTAAAATGTTCAGTAGTTAAATCGAGGTGTTATCATTCAATTGATTATAATAAAAGTTGCTACTCACTAAATTTAAAGCTTCTGTACAGCAGTTAATTACTAGCATATGTGAAGTCCTGACAATTGGCCAATGTTGCAGCTCCTGTTAAAAAGCCGGTTCATAGTTAAACATAAAAAGAAATCCGCCAGAGAAGATTCTGCTAATTGTGTTATGGATTACTAATAAGAAAATAAAATCTTGATAGTTGGTGAAATTTTTTAATGTCTGATTATTATGGTCACGACACTTATGGTAATGTAAACGCGATCAATAATGGCCTAATATCTGCAGCATGTCGAATGAATAATACTTCATAACAGAACATCTGTTAGGTACTAATATTTTCTTCGAAAACAGAATTGGGCGAAGCGTAAATGTTAAAATATTAAAGTAAAATTAAATTTTCAAATTTAAGTGCTTTCACTGATTTTGCTCAAAATACAATTCCATTTGCCCTATTCATGTGGACATGGAGCTTCATTTGTTCACAAGGTATTCCTTGTTCATAATCAATGGACGGATTGTCTGGTGAGGAAAATAACTGTTGCTATGATTTGTTCTTGTTAAACATTTGCTTGAATGGGGGGAGGGCGAACGCGGTATGTTATATACCACATTTTGACTGGTGTTAAGGGATGTTCGTTTTCAGAGAAAGACAGTGTCATACAGGGTAGTTGCCCAGGTCCCCAAATTGAATGGAACGTTTATTTTACATTGTTAATCAAAGAGAATCGTTTGCCAAATCAAATAGAAAGTTTGTGAAGCAGAGGGG
The DNA here is from genome assembly GCA_037975125.1 of Latrodectus hesperus. Lineage (NCBI taxonomy): Eukaryota > Metazoa > Arthropoda > Arachnida > Araneae > Theridiidae > Latrodectus > Latrodectus hesperus. The sequence continues at coordinate 73,780,497 of CM075862.1, forward strand.
ACTGCTAAAGATTTTGCTAAGTCGGGACCTGGTTGCCTCAAGATTTTTAAGTAGCATTTATATGTAGGTGGTCAGTGATGAATCTGATTTCAGTTGATTTTAAAGTACTCCATTTCTCTGGCATTGTCAAAACTAGATATCCATGATCATCTAAAAAATGAGGGATGACTGAGTTGTTAGTGTTCCTGGTTCCTAGACTATTGGTCCCGGTTCAGAATCCTGGTGTGGTCATGGATGTTTCTTTCTCTGTATTCCCTTGTACTTCTGAGATAATGAATATGGCCCAACCTATAAATGGGTTTGTGGTGGTAATGCTGCTCGCTTGCGTGACTTTGATCACAGGTGCCATTCTGGTAAAAATTACCTGTTTGCGGCTTTGTTATCGCGTAGGGTTAGTCATCCATATATCATGCAAAATCGGCTGTCTGGATGCTGTTAACAAGCATTGGTATGATTGTTCTAGGTTAAACTCCTATTTTCAATGTTTTTAAATCATGGCTAAGACATTGACATACTGATTTATGCAGTGCTTTAGATTAGTTCGCTATATCTAGTTACTGTACAAGTTATAGCAGTAACTCCAATTAAGTAAACACCGTCAAGAAAAATAAGTCTTGAAATATATAGCACGAACACCTTTATAAATTCTTTATGAGAAAATATTTTTGTGTAATAAATATTTTTACGCATCAATTCTATTTAATTTTGGTGCATGCAATGATGGGCATCCCATTTTCTGTTTAATTTGAATGCTAATAAACATTTTGAAGTATCCAAACTACCGCCTTATGCATTCCAAAATATTCGTTTTCTTTGTCAAACACAACCCTATAAAAAGTGCTAAATACAGGCGTATTAACTTTCGAGAAAATACCTAATTTGATATGAAATTTGTTTTCATGAGTTTTAATCTTTGCTCAACCTTTTTACCAAAATTACGATAACAAAAGAAAGTGTCGACTGTGTTTCCATTATAAAATTATTACCATCTCCCAAGCTCTTGCAACGCAAATATAAATAATCGTAACAAACCAATAATGTTTATTTTTTAAAAGCTTCTGAAATATAAACAAAACTTCTGTAATTTATACTTCAGTTATTATTTAACATTCATAGAAACTCATGTTTTGTACATTTTAGAACATAATTTCACATTTATTCATTTTGTCTTATTTCTTTCTTATTTAAGACTCTAAACTTGATCTCCATTTTGTAAAAATTTTAACGCCGCATCTATAAATATTAATTTGGTTTCAGTCTTAAAATTTTTAAACAACAAAACGGGAAGGAATAAATTACGAAACAATTGAATTATTACTCCTTAAGAACAATTTTTTTTTTGCAGCATAATCGTTTAGAAAGCATTAGCTTTGCAATCATTTCCCTCATCTGCAAAAAAGTGACTGCTGAGAAACCAAACAAAATAATGGTTACACAGCTTTGTAAAATCTGCCTTACAAATCATTAGTTAATTTAAAGAAAAACAGCCCACACCTTATTTTAAAAATACCAACTTATATAAGAAAACTGTATCATTTCTATTTTGTTAATTTTGTTTTTAGTTTATATACACAAAATACCATTCGTAATTATTTTTTTTCGCCGAGTTGCATTCTTTAAAAGGAATTTTAATCCATCCCAGAGAACGATACTTTTATTAATAAAAATATGTAATGTATCCGAGTTGTAAGGATTATAAACCTTAATTTTTAACACCATTCAGAACTACTATTGTTATGCAAATTTGTAAGTGTTTAATATTTAAAATTTTTACACTGATAAGTCTCATTTATGTAGTGAACAGTGTAAAGCTATTGTAAGAGGTTTTTGAATCCACTGCAATAATTGTCTTGCGTTTGAAATATTCATAATGAGCCGCCTACCGTCGTCCAACAGTGGTGCTACGATCATGGGCTTGCCAGGGCACACATACGTTCCCAACAAAATAATCAAGAAATGAATTTAAATCTTTTATATATATTTAGTTTATTTCTATAAAGTTTGTTGATCTTTTAGAACTTAGAATAATTCTTTAACATTTAATAACTTTCTATTCAGCATAATTAAAACAATTTTTCTAAATGAAAATTTTGTGTTATTGAACAAATCAATGTTAAAAATTTGATTACTTTGCTGCTGAAACACTGATCAATATTGTTGAAAAATTAGTTTAAATGAATTAATAATTCACTTATAAAAACATAAGTTTAAATCCCAAAAGTCACTTGAAGCATTTAATGTTTTACTTAAGAAAATTAAATCAGAGCAGGGTTCGTACAGATTTCCAAGACTCAAATTCTATGACTTTTCCAGTGTTTTCTTTTCAAAAATTTCCAACAGGAATCGACATTCATGTTAAATTATATACATGCAGCATTTGTCAATTATTTATAAATAATAGAAATAATGAATTCATTAGTTTTTGCAATAATTTTTTTACTTCAATTAGATATATTTAATCGTTACATCAAAAGACTTTAACGAATTTAGCTGTAGAGAAAATAAATATATTAATATTCTTTTACATTTATTGAATTATACAGAGTAGAAAATAATGGGTTATTTTAGTTTTTTTTAGACTTCATTAGATTTCTATCCATTTATTGAGCATTTCAAGATGAGTATAACAATCTCTTTCCAAATAAACATATTTATTTTGTTTTGTGTGAATAAATATGTTTCCAGGATGGCTTTTTTCGGAATTATACTTTAATAAAGGCAATATTTAAAATTTTTCTTCTGTTTACTTTGAAACTCTTTTAAAACTATACAATTTCACATTCCCATTCTACATCTGTATATTTCTATATGAGTCATCTTAAAATGTATCATTTTAATTTTCATCAGTTTTTTCAAGGGCCTTTTGCTTTCCCTCGGTTACTCTAGCTGTTTTAATTCATCTAAATATAATTTATACTTCAGCTTTGCACCAGCAGCAAAATAAAAAAAAGGTGTCTTTGTTAATTGTTGATACTTATGTTTCGGACATGATCCCCAATGATGCACTTATATATAGCTACGCGCGCACACAAAATTGATTTAATTTTCTATCAAATTTATGTTCACAGAAAACCCAGTTCATCAGATGCTTGACAATGAGAGACTAGAAACAGCAAATTAACTACTTTCCTTAAGTGAAAATAACTTTCTGAGAGTAAGTTAAAAATATCTATTCTATCTTTAATATGATCAAATTTCTCATCAATACAATCTTGAAATCTTACAGTCGGTTGTAATGTGATTTAAACACTCTTCTACAAAATTACAAAATACTTTTAAAACAAAATCCCATTCTGACGCATTTATTTTAGATGCAAAAGTTTCTGCATTTAATTTAAATTGTTTGATACATAGAGTTTGAGGACCTGAACATGATATGTTTCATATTACACAATGTTGCAAAGGACATGCTTTTCTATTAAATTTTTGTCAGGATACTAAAAAGGATCACCAGTGGTACCAGGAAAGCTGCCTTAGGGGCGTGTGTCCAGTCCCGCCTACAATACCAATTAACTTACGTATTGTAGGCGGGACTAGGCAATCACCATCAGGCTTGTCCGTGGACACCTGAGATTTATGTCCTATTCTTAGGAAAAAATGTTTACGTAGCCTGTTTGAAGTGTGCTGATCATCAGGCCACTCCTGAACATGTTTTAGATTGTTTGCGACTTTCTACAAGCCCAATTTTTGTGTTAGCTTTTCTTAGAGACACATTTCATAAACTTGATTTAGCATTGCTAAACACTGGAGTATACAATATGAAATGCTATCTTTAATATAGAAATTCCCTTCAGTGTTTCAAAAATTTACTAATTTATTTAATCATTTAACACACTTTAATGTAAATTTGAGATAAATCTATGCATGGAATAAGCCAGTTAGTGAATTTCCTTATATATATTTAACACATGAAGTCCTCCCCCCAAAAAAACTGTCCTAGTTAAAGATTTTTGTGTTTAATCAATATTAATTAAAAATGACCTTTAAATTTTATGAATATGAAATATAGAACTTAATTTCAATTGATGCAAACTTGAATTTTAGTCATTCAATTTACAAGTTGATATTTGGAATTGATTAACTTGTTTATTATTAATGATTTTAAATATTTTTTGAAAAACAGCTTTTGCTAGTTAGTTTTTTGCTTTAAGATCTCCAATGGTGACATTCCAGTAAATCAAATCACATCAGTCATATGATATAAAGTCTTTTTATACAGAGTTGCCATCAATTTGATAAAAATTAAAGTTCATTTTTTGACAAGTTTAGCATGGATGGATAATGCACGATCCCATTTTACCATTATTGATAGTATCAATATTGAAGCTTATTAAATTAATTCATTGTAAATGCAAGATTAGTATTTTTGTACTGTTAAAAAAATTTTTTTTCCAAGGACTTAATAAACAAGGAATGGTGTTGCTATTCTTTAAAGCTTTCTCCTACACAGAAAGCATGTTTTTTTATTTTTATGTTAAGTATAAAAAATGAATAAAGAATGTAAATAAAGATATTATAAATTAAAAGCAGCTACGTGAAGAAAACAATAGTGTTCGTTTAAAAGGACGTTTATAAATGGAACATTTTAAAAATAAATAACGCTAAGAAATTTTATTTATCAAAATTAGTAATTTGTTAATAACACAAGATCAAAATGTTGTACATTCATTGTAGATAAAACATTGATCTCAATGTACACAGTTAAAGATTTCTGAAAATTTTGTGGAAATGATTATCTTGAAGGATAATGTGTATCCCGCTTGTAGTTTATTTTGATATCATTTCCTAGCTTTATAGATTGAACTATCACCATGGCCACCTTGTGGAGATAACTGCTTCAACAATTGGTTGTTTGATGAGGAACCAAATAAAGTTGAGAGCAAAGCAACTCCATATCCAGTTGCTCTTTCACCCTAAAAGAAAATAATAAATCAGAAACCCATTAATAAACATAAAATAAAAGAATTTTATAAAAAAAATGCACACAAATTAATATAAAAATATTCTTTGATATTACAGCTTACACACTTTTTATAGATAGATAAATATAAAGAAAACTCAAATATTTAAAGTATTCTGAAGTCTGCAGGCATAGTGGTAGCGTTTTTCCCTTCTAATGCACAGATCCAAGGTTTGATTGTCAGGCTGGGCAAGGTTGACTGATCCTTTCATACATTCAGCGGGCTAACAAAACTGAGTACCTAGCACGATTATAAACTAAACACCAGAGGTCTTGCATTAGGCTGATCACTTAAATCAGGAAATATGCTTTGCACTCCAGGGCCCTTGATCAAGAAAACAGATATAGGCACTGTAAGGCTTAAATCCCATGTGGTATATTGTGCCAATGAGTTTATTTTTAAAGTACTTTAAATATAATATTCCACATTATTCTAATTAAAATTTTTATTTCATGTTAACACAATAGCAATGTTAATGGAAATAGTATAAACTTTTATGATTTCATGTCTAGTAGAAAATATTAAGATTTGTTGATATTCAAAATTTATTGTTTTACCAACTTCGTTAAAACAAAATTTAAAAAAAAAAAATCTGAACTAAAACCATTTAATAATCACAGCAAGAAGACTGGTGAGGATTTTTAATGCTAGTCACTATTCTATGACATTTAAAATATATATACTTGAAAAAAATTAATCATTAACTGTTAAACGAACAGCAATGAAGCAAAAGGCGAATATATATAATAAATATATGTATAATATCATAAAAAATCTATATAAAAAAATTTATTGTTATAACAGGACAAATTTACAATGGATTAAATTATATTCTTTAAGTTAGATTTTGAAATTTAGTTGAAACCAGCCATCATTTTACACTGAGTTTTAAAACTGCTACAGTAAAAATAATTTTAATAAGGGTAATTAGTTTCATAGTTTCTCATAAGACTAATTCTTCATAAATGACAGATATTGCCAATTAAAAATTATTCCTTTTATAAATAAAAAGTAAAAAACTTTTAAGGTTTATATGCCTTGAAGCAAATTCTAGATGAGAATATTTAATCTAAAATCTTATTTTAATTAAAATAAAATTGTTTCTTTAATTTAAAAATTACACTGTTTTCCTCTTAAAATATAGACTTGAGAAAAAAAATCTTATTGGTTGAAACTCAGTTTATTGATGTGTATTTTTCTGGTTAATACTAAATTTGCCAGTCTAGAGATTTGTATATTGAAAAATGTTCTACACTAATATGAGAAACATTAATCAAAATATTTAAACTTTAGAAAAGTTTATGAACAGAAAGGCATACTAAAAATACTTTCTGCTGCAGGAAACAAAATATGTCCCAATATCTTTAAAGTCATTTAAATTTTAACAATCCCGACTTAATACTTTAGAATAAATGCAATAAAACAAAATTTGAATTGATTATAAAAAATACATTTCTAACACATTAGAAAAAATAAATATAATAATTTTGTTGAAAAAATTATTTACATGTTTTAATGAAAATTCTAGACCACATATAATTTTAATGGTTTACTTAATTTTAATCAATAAAAATATTTATAAATCTTAAGAAAAGTAAACAAAGGAAGAAATTTTAAAGTCCTTTTTAGTTTGGATTATGTTAATTAAAAATTCTAATAATGTAGCAATTATTTATTAGTTACAGCATAAATAAATTTGTAATGCTTTTTTTATTTTTAGTTAGTGTCAATAGAATCAAAGAAACATTCAGGATTAAATTCTATTTGTATTAACTTCTTTATATTATACAATTTAATATTTTACCACAATAAAAGTAGATATTGATTTTACATATAAATAGAAATGATTTTAAGAGATTCAAGTATTAACACATCAGATTTTATAAAAACTAATAACACATGTATGTGTAAAAAATAAGTATCATAATTTTTCTAAAAATTAAGAAATAAGATAATTTTAAAAATAGAACTTACACAGTAAGAAACTTTCGACATATCAATGTGGATCCAATTTCCGTCAAAATCAAAGCCAATATGAGATCCAATGAAAAGTCCAGCACATGCTGAGCCTGCATTGCCAGCATCCTAACATATTTATGAATGAGTGTTAAAATGCTGACAAAAGTATTTAAATGATTATATTAAAATAACACAAAATGATTATTATTGTAAACTACAGTTTCGTTATCAACATTTATGTATTAAATTTTAATAAGAATAATTCAAATTAATGGAAATGTTTTCATTAAACACTCAGTTTAAAAAAATTAAGACATTTTAATAACCTGTCTTAGTTCCAGATAAAAGAAAGAGCAATAAATTTTGAAAAAGTTAATGCTCATATAAACATGAATTTACATTTTCAGGTAAAAACTGCAATTTTTTAACAGGAATTGCTAAAAATAATAAAATACACAACTTATGAATAACCTGTCTTTAAATTAACCACATATAGAGTTGAATGTTAAAAAAAGAAAAATAATTGTTTATATACACATGTTTATCAAAATTAATTTAATTCACTATGGATCCATCTCAATTAAATTTTAAGTTCCTAGTAACTTTTGCACACTATGGGTAAGTTAATCAGGATCAACAATTTTAAGTAGATTCCAAATCACTACAAACATTGATGACAGAGGTGAGAATAAAATTTAAAAAATTTTTAAACTCAAAGTTGTCAGTTCTACCCCAACTTTCAATCAAGAGAACTATTACAAAACATTTCATATGTATTAATAATTTTTTATAGGTTTTCCAGAATTTCTACGGATAATATTTGAAAAGAATCGTTAGTGTGCCATTTAATTTACCATACAAATCACTGATTTTTAAGTGCCATACTAAATAGATACTTTCTACATACATTGCTCAAAAACATTTTAACATTACTACACAATTTTATTGCAATTTTTCATGAAATCTGGTAAAACCCTTTCAGGGTTAGGTACAGGAATCTCTGATGGTGTTTACTTTATTCTCTATAAATATTTTAATTTCTTTTCTTAAATCGAATTATTAGAGGAAAAACAAATTTTCATAATAAAGGCCTATAAACATTAAATAAATTTTGATTTAAGTATAATAAGCAGGGTTTTCATAGATTTCAAAGAAACAAATTTGAAGAATTTTCCAGAAGACAAATCAAAAAATTTCCAGGATGTATCAACATTCATGTCAAATAAATTTTTTTTTAATTTTACCAATTGTTCTTAACCTAATATGCATATTAATTATATGCAACATTTTAAAATTATATTTGTAAATAGTAGAAATAAATAATTGTAAAAATTAATTATTTTTATTTAGGTTACAATTATGTTTAATGAATACTTCAAGACTTTTAAATTTATAATTAATAATAAGATAAATTTATAATTATTACAGAAAATTTTTTATTTATATATTAACTACTTATATATATATATAAACAATATACTTTATATAACTTAATTATATAATGCATAAAATAATGGTTAATTTTAGAGTTTTTATAAACATCTTCATTAGATTCCTCTTCATTAATTTATTGAATAATTCAAGATGTGTATAACAAACTTTTTTAAGCTTCCAAAATTAACAAAATGCTGTAAATTTTAAAAAAATCAGACAGTTTACATTCAAGCCATCTATTGACAAATGGAGTAATCCTCTTGTTAATAATTCTAAGCACTTTTCATTCATTTCAACAAAATATATCTAGTTGAGAGACCTAAAAAATCTGACAAGTAACACCATGCTCTTCAACAATATCATTATTCCCAAATCTCTATGGCAATAGAATTTTTGGCTGCAGGTGATCATTTAAATTTTCATCAAAGAGAAGCACATCCTTAACTTTTTTTTAATAAGTTGGAAAAAAAATGGTACAGTTCAAAAAATTGTTAAATAAGCACACTTTTCCTCCACCACAGCTGAATTGTTTGCAAATGTCTGGAAACACTGCTTGAAAAAGAGCATTTATATTGTTATAAGACAGTAGCTGCTTCCCCTCTTTAACATTTTAAGGATTCACAGAGATATTTGAAGAAACAAATGAATCAAAATTTTCAGTACATGCTTTGGGTTTCTTTAGAAAATTATTTTAAGATTCTTTTAAATTTTTTTAGAAATAGTAGCAGGGAAAATCTTTTAATTAGGTACTTTTTTTGCATATATAGTCTGCTCTAATACAAACATGTTTTTCTTTCATATAGGATTTGACAGATGATTTGCCTATATATAAAATTTAGAAGTCTTTCTTGCAAACCAGACAGATAATGAGCATGTGTTTCTTCTGAAACAAGCATAAAGCCAATCTTTGTATGCGTTTTCCTGGTCATTGGAAAGACTTTCCACCAGGCATATTAAATAATTTATTTCAGCCTTTATTTCATTAATAAACTAAATTTTCCCCAAGGAAAATATGGAAAGTATATTTTATCTCAGAAATTTTATAATTAGATATTAAAATTCAGTAAATTTTATAAAATAAGAAAACAGTAACAAACAAAAAAAAATCAATTAAAACCACCTATTTGATTGCAACATATGATGTTATTGGTTATTACTTCACTTCACACACATAATTCTAAATACTGCATCTAATCTTGATTGAACTCTATCAATATGAATCTATTATGGCTAAACTGGATCTATATTTTAATCAACAATTATGCATACAACAGCAATTAAATATCAATCGTGACAACATCTAATGATACCATTAAGAGCTGATATTCAATTTTATATTTTTGGATAATTTTATTAAAAATTTCAAAAATAATACTTTCCAATAAAAATAAATGCATCAAGATTTAAGTAAAAATTCCAAAAGTGATTCATGATTTTCAAGGAGTCAAGCCAAAATTCCACGAGTTTCAAGGCCATTTAAAAATATATTTCAAATTCTAGGAGTTGTACCAATTCTAAATTAGGTATTATGATTATATATATATATATATATATATATATATATATATATATATATATATATATATATATATATATATATATATATATATAACTTGATTAAATTTTTTCTACATCAGTCTGAAGCAATCATATGCATAAGAATCTGTCATATGCAGCCCATTAAAATTTAGAACTGGCAGTCATTGAAATTAAATCTTAAAATCAAGTATAATGTAAATTATCAAATGAAGAAAGTTCATGGTTTCGCTGAACAGACAAAGAGGACCAACATCAATAAGCATTGAGACCAATGAGAAGCAAGTGTTTATATAAAGTCATGTCTGTTGAAATAATCAAAAATAAAAGTGTATTCCATGGATTATCAATTGAAAGAAGTTCATACTTTTATTGTAAGAATTTGTCAACCTTTTCTTTACCTCAGAACTAAACTAATGACTAGATATAGGAATCAATGATTGGTAACTTATAGCCAATTTTATCCAAAGATTGGCCTTTTCATTTCCAGGAACTTCATAGTAGTTGAGGATCCATTGAAAAACAAGCTCTCAGCTAGAGGCAATTGCTTTGAATGTATTTATTTCAATACAGGAGTGGTTAAGCTCAGTGATAATCTGAGGATTTTTCAAAATTTGAAATTTTTCTTCAGCCACACTTAAATACGTATTTAAAAGGTATGCAAAAAGGTATTAATTTTTTTATTGAATTTGTATTTATTAAAAACATAAATAAAAGTACAACATATGTATATTGAATTTAAATATTAAAAATTAAACATTTTTGATAATTAAAATTAAACTCTTGATAATTTTTAAAAATTTGGTGAATAATTGGTAACAATACTTATTAGTAATTCTTTGAGAAGCTGCTTAGTTAATACTGATTAGTGTTTGCATTTCTTGAATTTTAAAGTGGAATAAAATGATTAGCATAAGTACATTGTTGCGGACATTGAAATAATTTAGCAAGCATTTTTTAATTCAGGATATTTTGATTTTGGTACAAATTTCCAAAATTCAGTAATTGGCATTGACTAATATTTTAATTGTAGAGCTAAATCTTCTTGCATCTATATTAATTCTGATTTTCCAGATGCTTTTTGCGTCAATTATATAGGAACTGGAAAACTCACCTTGAATTATGTTAATTTCAAATAGATTTAGAAAAAAATCAAGAGGTGATTTGAAATACTTCAAGTTTTGAAATGTATTTTGGAACTCTACCAATATTCCTTCTAGCTTTTTTCTTGTTTAATATTAGAAAAAAATTAATTTGAAGAAAATGACAAAATATTTTAAATGTACTTTTGAAAAAGGTGCAATTTAGTTTGGAAACTAAATATATACTGTGAGAGGTCAGATATTATTTTATCTTTCTCTGCAATTGTAAATTCAGATTTGCAAATGCTACATCAGTCAAAAACATTAAGTCTTGTAATCACTTGTCATTTTCTAATTCTAAATAGGTTATTTCCTTTTCTTTTAGAAATGAAGTTATCGGATCAAACAAATCTACAAATTGATTTAATATGTTATAGCTAGATAACCATCTAACAAAACAAGAGAAATTAATGTCATTTAGAAGTTCTTTGTCCATTAATTCTTCAGAAAATTTTTGAATTGTATATGATTTTTTGAATGAATGTAATTTACAATATGTATATATAACACTGTTTTCATAACATTAGGATACTTTAAATAATTTGTAATGAGATGCTCTTGGTGAATTATGCTGCGAATTAGTATGAATTGTGAAATTTGACAATCATCTCTTAAAAGCCCAAGAAGACTGATTTTTTTTACCTAGTATTGTGGTGATTTATGAACTGTGTTGCTTACATGTTTATTAAGAGGCATATCAAAAGTTTTTATTAAGGAATCTAATGCATTTTTAATATCGACATCCCGGGGTTGACTCTTGAACTGCTACTAAATCTAATAATTCTTCTTGAACAACGAAGTCCGGTGAAACAAAGCGTATAAAAATTGCCAATTGAGGAAGATCTGTGATATCCAGAATATTCAAAAAGTTGTAAAATCTAAATAATTAAACAAATGATTTTTATTTAAAAAATGTGTAATTTTCCATAACAATCCGTATATTTAAAATAAAACATTTATAATCAATATTCTTAAAAAGTATACTTTTAATTACTAAATACACTTACTGTCATAATTCATTGTTTACTATTTGAATACGTGAATGGAAATGTGTGTGGATTTAAATAAGAAAATTATAAAAAACAATTATGAGAGTTAAATTTAAGAATATTTACTATACTTATTAAAAATCACCAATAAAACTTTCCTTCCATTAACTTTAGGCAAAATTATAAAAGGTTATTAAAAAAATTCACATTTTTAAAAGAAAAATATAATTACTTTAAATGTGGAAGATACTATTTAAAATTAAAAGCCTGTATTCTATAATTTCTTACACCCTTAAAATAGAAGTACAAGTTTAAGTATAAAAAAAATATTTTTATAAGAATTTTCTATTTATGTTTGTAACTCTAAGAGGGAATTTTAATATTTTTCAGAATTTGCAATCATTCTGCTTTAAAAATATACAGTGTGCTATTAACAAAATACTCCAATTTCATTTTTTTTTTGAATTTTTAAAATAACATTCAATTATTTTGATTATTTTTTTATCTTCTATAACATAAGTTTCAAATCTTGTGTTGGTCATCTAAGTCTAATGAGATATACTGGTGTATTACAAGATGTGAAAAAATTTGTCTTTCGTTGAATTATTTAAAGGAACAACTAAAAAATTGATTTAGTTGTCCTTTTTATCAGTGACCTGCCATACAGCAAAAATGGTATACATAAATATAGTTTTTAATAACTAATAAGTGATGACAAATTTTATTTTCTATGTCAAAGGAAACTGGATCAACTCATGGAGTTCAATATTCTAAAAAAACAAAGGAGACAAATATTCTAAAAAAATTAGCTTCATTGTCACAATTGAATAGGACAATAATTTAATATCAGAAAATACAATGCAGTATGCTAAGCTTTGTATACTTCTTTTAAATAGATTTGTTAGAAAGAATTGAATGAGCAGACACTTCTTAATTAAAAGTAATCAATTAGAAATGAGACAATATATAATTATGCATTTATTTTTAAAAACATATGTGTTTAATGCAAACTTATGAAAATTTGATACAACTTATGTATATCACTTTAACTGTCAAAAAATACTAAATGCACAAAAAAAGGCTAATGTCTTCATGTAAAAAATTCATGAAATAAAATTATATATACACCAGGAAATTGGATAAGTTATATTTCTTGAGTATGGTAAATTAAGAGTTACTTCTTACCGCTACAGAATTTTTCATGTCAGCCATTGAGCTGTGGAATTCATTGAAATGTATTTCTGGAGTGTAAGGCAAAGGGTGAATCAGATCTCCACTTTTCTTGCCTGCTTCCACAGCAGCTTTTTCCCATTCTTCACTATTGGTCAATAAAGAACCATGACACTTGCCTGTGGCAATACCTTGAGCACCAGTTAAAGTGGCCATATCCAAAATAGTAGTAGCATTTAAATCTTTTTTGGCATATGCTACCTAAATGATAAAATAGAAATCCTGTTAATACTTTTCCAATCCCATTGTTATTATGATGTCTTCAAAATAATTATGTGAGACCTAGAGATTAAAAGTATCATATTTTCCTTTATATAATCCATAGTGGCATATTATCTACAAGGATTTTTTCGCCAAATAATCAAAAATATATACTGCAAATAATGTGGATGTCACATAAATTTAAAAAAATACAATATGATTAAAAATATAATAAATTGTACTAAAAAGAAAACATTTATTATAAAAAAGATCTGTTTGAATCCACCTCATCGCAAAGTGTGATAAACTGAGCTGAAAGCATGAGATCAATTGAGAGCGATAATTCTGATTAGTAAGTAAAACTAGATTTTTATTTTTTATTAACTTTTAAAATGAGATTAGAATTATTTTTTAAAATTATTTTTTTTATTAATTCAAGGAAAGAAATGAATTATTTTTGAACTGTGAATTGGATACATTTATTCTTTTGTACTGCAGATACTTTTTTTTCTTACTTCAATACGTTTGTTGTCATTTTTTATTTGCTTTTCTATAGTTTTTAGTTTAATACCTGCTGTGTAATTTAAAAGTCTTTGCTTTCACATGACAATATATGAATGTAAATATTTTCATAATGAAACAACACAGGACAAGACAAAAAGCGAAATGATGATAGCAACTGTTTTTGCAACAGTAATATCTTTACAAAGAATCAAATTTTTTCTTGAATGCAATTGGACAAAATTGAATATAAATGAAATAAGTCAGCCAAATCATGGCATCATCTGTTTTTTTTTTTTTTTTTTTTGAAACAAACTTTTCCAAAATTTTATTGTAAACTTTTCTGATGGAAAATGTTTTTTTTTTTTTTTTATCATATTATCCATGGTAACATATAATATACACAATTAAATTCAAAACTTTTTTAACACATAATCTGCAGATTGTATACAGGAAAATACTGCACAACTTCAGTTTAAGAAAATTTTTTTAATTCGTTTAGAAATTAAAATTGTACAAATGTATTCACATTTATAAAAGTTAAAAAAATGATACAAATAGTATGAACATATAATTACAACCATAATACATGGTATTATATATTTACTATAAACATAAGTTCCAAATAATTTAAATACTCAAATATCAGATATTATGTAAAGAGAACTTATTAATATTGATGCATAGGTTATATTTAATTCGGAAGGAAGTATAATATAGTTGTTCAAGACGAAAAGATTTAAGATCCATGTAACAATTATGAAATACATAAATAGGAGAATATGAAAAAATAACTTATATAAAAGAAAAACAAAACACTACTTATAATAATTCTCTTAACTTCAACTCAGAAAGTATCTAGTTTCGAGAAAAAAGAAATTAAAGAGTTGTGTATGTAAAAGTGGCACAGTCAGAGAAAAATAAATCATCAAACACTGTAGCAGACAACCATATGTGGGTATTTAATATTGGTGTTTTAAAAATATTTTTCACTGGTTTTAAGACAACCCTTTATCATTACAAAAGTTCATTGCTAAAATATTACATAAAATTCAAAACAATCAAAAAGATCTTTATGTTTTCAATAAGAAATCAAAGTATTCTTTTTATTCATAAACATAATTTTTATATATATTCACAATGATATAACTTTCAATTAAATAATTTGGTATTCCATACAAAAAAAAAAAAAAAAAAAACTGATTAGTTTTTATGAAGAAAAAAAAACTTCAATATTTCCTTATTCTCTAAATATTAATATAGCTAAGCATTCAAAGCAAATGATGACATAAATTTTGAATTTTCAACACATCAAAGCCATATTGTTAGACTAGCAATATGGGATGCATTGCTCCACTTTTCCAACTGAACTGTAATTTGGTGTGGAATCTAACTTCTTCAGTATACATATGCCATAGGTACCCATTTATAGAGTAGGCAACCATTCACAACCCATTCAAAACAAGGGAAGAACTAAGACAGGAGAGAGAAAGTACATCCATGGCCGAATCATGATTCGAACCAAGGACTTCCCTATCTGCAGTCTGGCACACTGACTACTAGACAGCGTGGATGGCAACATCATAGCCATGAATATAGAAATAAAAAGATTTTCTTTTTAATAAACATTCAAATCATAAAAAACAACTTAAAATCATAATAATTTTATTTATATTAAAAACAAGTAATAACTAATAAACAAGCAATTTCTCATTTGTTAATAAAATTTTAATTACTTCAAGAAGGTAGAAGAGATGGAAGTAAGAAGAAAGGAAAAACCATTAGAAACAATTTATTTTAGGACTTAGTTAAAATTCAATTTTAATAAATAAGTTTGGATTTTCTAATTTTTATGAAATACCATTCAAGTTATTTATAAATTGTTGTTGTGTGCCAGCTAGGCTGGCAATATTAGGTGCGCTGCTCCCCTTTTCCAACTGAACCATATTTAGGTGTGGAGTCCGACTATTTATAAATTAAAATATTTAAATGAATTGGTATGTATTTTAATATGAAATTTTAAATGAAGGCACAAAACTAAGTTTCATGTTAAATGCAAAATATTAATTGTTCTTATTTTATACATTTTGAATAGAATAACACAAATTGAAACCTCAGTTGGTTTGAAATACGCTTATTATAAAGGTTCTTAACATAACTTACTCCATCGCCTAATACAAGTCGCCCTTCAGCATCAGTGTTATTCACTTCAACAGTCCTGAAATAGAAAACTATATTAAACCATTTAAGCTTCTATTTAAAATGAAATAATTAACTTTACAAACTTTGAGTATTACGAAATTATGTATATAAAACATGAACTAAAATAATGAAATAGCAAAATTTTAAGAATTTTAATATGGTTTAATATGAAGTATTTTTGCAAGAGAATAAAAAAGTTCAATATTTTAATTCTATAAGCATTTTTATTTTTTTTAATCACTTTAGATATATTTATAAAAATACAAACAAAAATATGTTACATATATTTTTCCATATAAAATTTTTCCCAGTCCAAATTTAAAAATTTAATACAATTCCCAAACTGAAAATTATGACAAGTATATCCAAAAAAGCCTTAACTGATAAAACTTAGAGGTTCAAGATTCTCAAGTAAAAGGTTTTATCATACTAACTTCCCAGAATACATAGTAATTATATCATCTGGTCTTGTGGCTTTTGGTCCAACTGCATTTTCTGCAAGACAAAAAAGTGCATGGAGGTTTTCTTGGAAGCCCTGAAAAATATTTTTTTAAATACAGAGAGAAATCAAACACGCATGATAGTAAGGAAAAATCTTGTATAATTCCAGCAGCACTTATTTATATAAGTACATAACATGACAAATCAATGATTCTGTTTTGCTTTTAAAATCAGAAGTTTAATGATGGAAATCAATGTAATTCAATAATTCAAATAAAAATATCTGGTGACAGCACTAACAGTTTATTTCTACAAACACACACACAAGAAATGAAAACTAACTTTTCAAATAACACTGAAAAAATAAAGTATGAAATTATGCTTATTAGTTCTCAAAATAGACATTAAAAGCAACTCAAAGCCATTTTGCACATTTCTTACTAAAAAAGAGCTTAATCACATCAACCCAATTGTTGCCATTTGTAAGTGATTAATTATATTAAAACAAAGATAATTAGGTTTAGTTAATTAGGAGATTTGACATCCTTCCACAAAAGTTAAAAATTTTACTTACAAAAGAAAATTATGAACAGTTAACAAGTTACAAAGCAACTTGGTTATATAACTTAGAGAAATTACACATTATTAATGAAAATAAAATGATAAATAGTTCACAAGTCCAATATCTTAGGTATTTTGATTGGACGACCTGCTCTAGTCTTTTGAATCTGAGATATTGGTCCACACATGATCAGTGGTAGAATTTTCCAAAATTGCACCTTGCATTTTCTTAATTGAAAATTTCTCAATAATCCTGACCATTTCTTCAAAAGTTAATAAAACTCTTCTTAGTACTCGTCTCAGTAACTTCTCAGAATTCCTATCAATCTCTATAGCCAGCCTCCCCAGCAGGAGACAATCGGTGGATTGAACTTCCATTGAATTGGTGGTATAAATGAGTCAGTGACTAGCTTCCAATTTAGATCTTGAAGTATATTTGAAGCTACTCCTGATCAAACCCATGCTAAAAGTATGATCTGTGGATCATCAGCGAGGATTGCCTCTGAAATTCTTAGATGCTCTAAACAGAAGATACGTTTAATCGTAGGCTTCATAACTGGGCTCTACTATTTCAGAAAACACCTCCATAAAATGGGACTGTTTCAGCAAGACTCTATCTGCAGGAAATGTCATATGCAAGAGGAAATGGCCAAGCATATCATTTATGAATGCGAGGATCTTGCCCTCCCTAGATTAACTTCTTTAGACATCATCCATACTAGAGAGTTGCACCCTAGACTCCATTAAAGGGTTATCGGACTTTATTAATAAAGTGGGTGACCCGAGTAACTGGAACTAGGAAACATTGGATTTGGAGTTAATGGTACAAAATGCTGATTAAAGCAGAGGTGCCAATGACATACAAACCCAACCTTAAGAAGAAGATATTTGAAGCTCCAGGGAAATTAGTTTTGTTGTCATGGCATGATTTTACTCCATCCTAAGAGACATTTATCTTCTAAGAGTTTGTAAAAAAACACTTGGTATATATTCTTTAAACCAACTTTAAATGAACTGCTCTATAAATGGGCACAGGTGAATAAACACATCTAAGATTTCACATTACATCTAATGATCACTAATCTAGCAAAATTGATTATCGATTTCAAACACAATTGCTTCTCATGGTCAATCTTCTGGAAGAGGAGCAGTATAAGTTTTTTGCAGAAAATCTTCTACATATTGTGCACTGATTAATGAGACGCCTCATGGATTTACTAAGCATTCAGAATCTTTCGCATTATATTTATCAATTTGTATACCAGCATGTACATTTTTCTCATGATAATATTACACTGATCTTCTGACAATCTCATGATTAGAAAGAAGAATAACTGGCCTTTTAAATACTTCTGCATCAAGAAACAAGTTTTGTTTTCAGCCTGGATTCCCCTTTGAGCCTTGAATATTCTAAAAATTCTTAATTTTTCATCTATTTCATTTACAAAATCTTGTTGAACTATTTTGTTCAGTAACTTCTCAGCCTCAAAAATTTCATCAGTATTAAGATTTCTCCATTCTCTTAACTTGAACAGATTGATAATTGATGGCAAATCTTTTGATTGAGTCAATTAGATTAGTTACCTTTTGTGTTTAGAAAAAAATATCTGCAAAACCATTTCTCTTGGTAACAAAGCAAGTAGAGACAAAATATTTTGTTACAGATAAAACTATACTTTTCCTCTTTTCTCTAGCAATTTCTCACTCTCTTATTAATTCAAGTCACATTGTGATAATTTTCTTCAGGCAAGTAAAGCCAATTTGGACATAACCACTATTTAGATTTTCATAATTTTACAGCTGAACAATCTAGATTCAGAGCTCTAAATAATTCCTGCACAACCAAGAATCTCTACAAGATTTTTTAATTTTTAATCATATTTCTTTCACTATTTTGGGCAAAGAAAATACAGGATTCTCTTGTTATACATGCTAAAACAGTTGAAGAACTAGTCCAGAAGTAAACTTCTTTACCCAGTATTTCAGACAAAATTGCTGATGAAAGTCAGGCTGCTATTGTAGTTGTAAGTGATTCCAATCTAGTGACAGTAGTTTCTTCTTTCCCAGTTAATGCAACTCTATTCCTGGCTTATATTAAGTGTACATTAACAGAAACTTTAAAACTAAAAGTTTCTATTTAAATGAAAGTAGTCACAGAAGAAGATGCTACTGCCATCACAGAAAATATGTATTGAAGATTTGATATCCATTTGTATTCTCTGAACCAAAATAATCGGAAAAACAGATATTTACTAGATAGCCAATCTCTCAACCATTTTAAAAACGTTCTACTGGTACCAGCTTTTTCACCAAATGTTATATTGTTTCCACTTTTCTTGAATCAATAATTTAGGAATAAGGATAACAGGACAACACATACCTAGGGGGTCAAACAATATATGAACTGCAAGTTTAACAACTTAATTACATTTAGAAGACATAATCCTTGTGTTACAAGTATTTATTTGCAAAGTTATCAGATTTTTTTCCATATTAGACCAAATACATTATTATCACCAGATGCATCAGCATTAATATCATTAACTCCCACCCTCTAAAGTTGAAATTTCTCTCAGCCATTACTTCAGTTGATACTTTAGTATAACGAGTTCTTTTTCATTTTTAAAACAGAATTGTCAAAATAAAAGTTATGCATAAGTTTTTGAATGAAACTTTTTGGATATGAGGATTCAACAATTTCTATTTTCTCTAAAATAATTTGTAGTGAAGTTGAATAGTAGAGTATAGAAGAAAAAGACCACTTGCTACACCAAAAACACATGACAGTGCCTGTACTCTTTCAATTGACCATCACTACCAGATCATAAGAACATCAAAAAAATCAATTAGTGGATGAAAAACTTATTTGTAGGAAGGCTCTTTGTATATTACCAATAATACCTATCTATTCTTTTTTGAAAACATGTTAAAATACTTGGAATCTGTTCTATTGGATTTGGATCCTTTTTTAAGCAATCATTAATACTAGGAAATTCCTTTACCTTGGTCGAAGCACCAAAACGTATTTGGAGTTTTGTAGTACTATCTTCTTTAATAATTTCTGGATGAGGAAGGTATAGAACATAATTTGACATTGATCGTTTTTTGTAATCTCTAAAATAATTATTCTCTCTTTTGGTCATTTGTTAAGAACATTTTCATTAATTTCATAACTGAGCTATATTAAGTTAACTTTTATTCTGTCTTCTCTCAGCGAAATTAAAAGAAACCTGGGAGTGATGAATAAATTTCCAACCATGACAAATTAAACTCAAAACGATTATCTATTACATGGACTGTATTTAGGAAATACAATCAAATAGCTACTTTAGAGTTCAAAATGGTAAATGATTTGAAAGTCCAAAAATTGATTAATGTCTCTACTGCAAACAACATAGACATAACTAGTAATGACAATGAACACCTCTCAAAATATTCACCAATTGTCCCATAACTGTCCATCCAAGTTTTGTTTCAATGGTATGAAACCACAAGATAGTTCAAGAGTTTCCTAGCCACATCAGCTCCAATAAAGATTTCAATAGAATCTTTACAATCATCTGTGACATTTATATTAAAATTATTTAAATCTTTCAGACAAAGCTTATTAATGGTGAGTTGTAATGATTTACAAATAATTTGACTGAGAATTTTAAAGTTACAAACAACAATCCTTTAAATAAAGAAAAAATATAGCACTGCAAAAGTAATCCATTAAAATTTTTACAACAAATTAAAATTTTATTAACTTTTACACATTTTGAAAAGAAATTGGAAAATTATCTTAACTTTGCAAAGATTATTCTTCAATAAGTGATGTAATTTTCATGCAATAGAAAATTGCTATTCTAGAAAAAAGTGAAAAAAAAACTTTCAAAATGCTTGTCATTAATGTAAAGAAGATAGTAAAAATGATTTAAAAATATATGTTTACCATTTTAACAGTCAAGTAAAATGCACCAAGTATGCCAGCAGCCCCACCACAGTCACGCTTCATACCGATCATCGAAGACTAAAATAAGAAAGTATTTTATAGTAGAATACATTTTTTATAAATGTAAGTATCTACAAATGTTTATAAAATATTTGTGGATTCATATATGCGTTTAAGTTGAAGGATTCCTACCTTGAAATTAAACATATATATATATATATATATATATATATATATATATATATATATATATATATATATATATATATATATATATATATATTAAACATCTACAACACTTTCACATGCAAGTATATGCCGCTAAGAAACAGACTATAAACTTCCAAATCTTATAAATTTTGAGTAATATTTTCTTTATTGTAATTCTAAAACATTAATAAAATCATTATTTTACAATTAAAATTAACAACAGTAATAATAATGTTTACATTCCTTAAAAGTTAATTTGTAAATAAATAAATTTTACCATTTGTAATAATACACTTTGCGATACATAAATATGTATAATTTTCTAGATCACAAATGATCATATGAATTGCATAATATTAAATACTATATTCAGAGAAATAGTATTAAAAAATGTTTATTAAATAAACTCAATGACTGTAAATACTCCTTATAAATGTTTACATATACATACAAATGTGCATATATAACACATTATATGTATTGATAAAGTAAAAATGTAGAGTGATTTTTTAGTTTAAGTAATAATCTTATTTTAGATTATGGTTTATACATTAAAAGAGTATTATTTTAACCAAACATATTTTTTTATTGCTCAACATTACACAAAAGTGACTGATTAAAAATCACATAAATCTTAAAGTTACAAAATGCATAAATAATTTGAAAGTTGAATACAATACCCTTGGCTTGACACAAAGTCCACCAGTATCAAACACAATTCCTTTACCAACCCAAGCTATGGTTTCTTTGGCATTTGGAGGAGTATGACTAAGAATAGCAAGGGCTGGAGGATGCTCAGCAGCTTTACCAACAGAATAGATACCTGAAAAAATTAATATATAAAAGAGTGTAATTCATTATGAAAAAGGAATTTTATTGAATGAATTAAGCTGCTCTAAAGATAATATAAAAAGAATTTTACATTAAGGTTAATACAAAAATTTTGCTTAAATTTCATTCAATTTCAAGTTCAATGGAAAAATTTTTTTTTATTTTTCAAAACAGTTTATGAAGAACAATTAGCCACTTATGACTACCATCTAGATAAAATAAGTCACAAAAAACTTTTTAGAGAAGAGTTTAAGAGTCTGTATGCTTGTGATTAATAGTATCACTACTTTCATCAAAATAATTTTTTTTTCTATATATTTTTGACGAAAATTTTTTTTAAATTTATTACAAATAATTGAAAGAAAAATGCATTTTTATAATTATTTTTGGAATCCACAAATAAAAAACATAATTAAAAATATGAAAGAAAACTAGATAGAGTATTTTCTAAAATAATAATTCTTTATATATATATATATATATATATATAAAGGGTCCAATGTGAATAAAATTAATTTTTCTGCTATTAGAAAAAGATATAAATCAAAATTCGCTAAATATTTTTTATAAAGTTTTGCCAGACAAATAAAGAATAAAATTATTAGATGAAAATAAATATTTATAGAAATAATGAAACAATATATTACTAGAGAATAAATCATAAAACAAAATAAGACTAGATTTTGAAAAATCTGCAAATCAATACACTTGTGTCCATAAATAAAGGATAAAGCAAGTTCAAGCAAAGAAAGAAACAGAAGCAAAACAAATGTGACTTATTAGTAAAGTCTATTTATTAAACAAAAGGTAACGAGCAAAGATGCTGTTTGTTAGCCATCATTAATAAAAATTACGATTTTTACTCCCAGGAGTAAATTTCAAAAAGAACCTATTTACAAAAACAAATATAACATGGTTAGCATGATGGTTAATACATAGTATGGTCCCCAGACGATGCAATATAGGCTGTACAATGCCGAGGCAGGCTGAGTATCAAATTATCGATTTGATCTTGGAGAATATTACACCACTCATCAAGCAATGCCCTCTGAAGTACCGGTAGATAAGTGGAAGGGGGTTGATGGGCAGCAAATTGTCGGCCAAGCATGTCCCACTCATGCTCTATTGGATTCAAGTCTGGTGAGTATGCTGACCAGTCCATATGGATGATATTCTCTGATTAAAGGCATTCGTCTATAGTGTTTGCAAGGGTGTTGTCATCTATAAGCAGAAATTCTGCACCCATGGCACTCCAAAACAAACACACATCTTGTTCCAGAATGACATCCCAAGAGATGTGACCATCATGGTTACATTCTGAACATGCAGGTTAATTCTCTAACCCAGAATAATTCCTTCCCAAATGAGCAATCCTGCACCACTGTAACGGTGTCGTTCAATGATGTTCTTGTGGTGGAAATGGGTACCTGACACTCTCCATTTGAAAGTCCGGCGAGAATCAGAATGAAAGCTAAAGCAGGACTCATCAGAAAACATCACAGCTATGGTGTCCATAATGCATGCTCTCTACTCCAGGCTAACCACAGGCAACAGTGAGTTGTGGTAAATGGAACACACCTGACAGGCCTATGAGCATATCGACCAATGTGCCCTAAGAATCTGTACACTGTCTGCCTTGAAACTGTCGTATCGGTAGCTGAAGAGAGTAGGTTTGGTTTGTCCCTCAACGAACATTATTTGCACACAAGGGCTAATTAGACTGGGACTTACGGTTCAAAATGGATTCCGAACCACCACAAACATCCATGCCCAAGGTGCGTTTTGAACCCACGAACTGTTGAACCGAAGGCAAGAGCGATAACCATTTGGCTGCTAGCTCAGCTGCTGAAGAGAGTTGATGAGACAGGTCTGATGCTGTGCTCTGCCTGTTTCTTTTGGCAGTAACTGCCAAATACGGTCCTCATTCAGCGTTGTAACTTAGGGGCGATCTGTGCTGTAATATCTACTCACACTATCATCATCTTGGAACGGTTGCCAAAGCCTAGAGATGATACTATGGGCGATTCCAAGTTCCTCAGATACTTTCTGCTGGTACGTCCACATTCCAGATGGCTGATAATTCTACCATGTAAAATATCATCCAAATGTTTCCTTTGTGCCATAACTATTCTGTTATTGAAAGGCCTTTAAAGTGCTTGTGAACAATTTTACTTCTTTGCAACCATTCCTTTGTCCTCTCCTCTCTTAAACTCTTTGTATACTCCTCTCTTAAACTCTCATCATTGTGATGTACTATTGGCACCCTCTGGTGGTTTCTGGTAATTTGCATATTATTCCTCAAGATGTGTGTGATAATTCTACACAAGAAATTTTTATTTTAGAGTTCAATTTCTGGGTGATTCTGAATCATCTTTAATTTATGAACATGAGTGTATTATCACAGAAACAGATAATGTTAAAAAATATGGCTAAACTTACCTCCAAATCCTCGTTTATCTAATTCTTCCCCTCTTATTACTTCTAATTTGCAGTTTAGATCTGAAGCAACAGTTTTAATTTCCTAATAAATATATGGATATACATTATAATAAACCCCTTGAATATATAAATGGAATAAAAAATATGAATAGTAGTTATATGATTGAACTATATTTGACACACAATAGAGCACAATTATTGCCTGTATATACCGAAAGATAGCCTGATAAATCAAACATAAAATTTGAGAACCATGCAGTTCCTATTACCATATAGGAAGAGCAGTTAAGTATAAAAATTTAGCTTTAATATTCTAATTTCTTGATTATTTACATATACAAAATTTTGCTGAAGATTTTAACTTTCAAAGAGAAGCACACAATTACTAACATTTTAAACATTTTCTTTCAATTAACTGGAAAGTAAGGTGCAATTCCAAAAACTTAAATAAGCACACTTTTTTAGCACAACTGAACTGCTTTGCAATAGCACTGGAAACATTGCTTGAAAGAGAACATTTATATTGTTACAAGAACTGTAGCTGAATTCACAGTTTAAAATTTTAAAAAATAAGAATTTCAGCCTTTAAAATTTCCTTTGAAGAAACAAATGACTGAATTTTCAGTACATGCTTTGGATTCACACTCTTTGATAGGAATGGCAATAGTGATAAAATCTTTTAAATTAGATTTTTTGGCAGACACAACCCCCTATAACAAACACACATTTTTTCTTTCACATGGGATTTGATTGCAGATTCGACCATATCTGAAATATGTATAACATAGCAGTGCATATGAGCCCCAGACTGTGCCTTTAGGTTAACAGGTTTAAAATATTCATTCATTACTAAGTGCCTTGTCATTTTGAACCATGGACAGGTGACAAGGTCACACCTCATCTAACAAACCCCTTTCCACATCCTCGTCACACCAACAGAAGGACTTCGGACATCACATACTAAAGTGGACACGCCTCCAACTAGTCATAGAGCTCCTGCAACCCAGTGAGGGAGAGTACGTGGTCACTCTCCCAATCACTTGCAGAGGCAAACGATGCTTCACTTTACTGATCTTAATGAGAAGCTACTAAACCACGGGAGCTTGTATTTGAAATACAGAAGTCTTTCTTGCAAATGTGTGATGGGCAGGTATTTTTTTTTTTTTGAAACACACAAAAGCCAATCTTTGTATGGGTTTTAGAGTCCACTGATCAGTGAAAAGACACATTCCATCAGGCATATTATGTTTATTTCACTCATAAACAAATTCATCCTAATTCACTGAAATTATATGCAATTTCCAACAATTGAGACATGGAAAGTATATTTAAATATTAATATTCAGTGAATTTTATACAATGTAAGAAAACAAAAGCAAATAGAAAAATAAGCAATTAAAATTATTTGTCTGATTGCGCAATATGAAGATCTTGTTTGGTGATTGCTTCACTTCACACACATAAATTTAAATATTACTGAACCACATTATAATGAAATTAACATGGCTGAACTAGATCTTTAAATAGTTAACAGTTAAGAGTACAACCTAATATCAATTGTGCCACTATCTAGAGGTAACATTAAGAGTTAATACTCAATTAGGTTTTTAGACAATGACATTAAAATTTTAAAATACTACAACAAAAAACTCAAAAAAAATTATACTTTCTAAAAAAATAAATGCATCAAGGTAAGTAAAAATTAAAGGAGTAATTCATGATTTTCAAGGAGTCAAGTCAAAATACCAAGAGCTTTAAGGGCCCTTAAAAATTTTGAAATTTAAGGAGTTTCCAGGAGTTGTGCAAGCCTTGTAGAAAACTAGATGGTATGTGGTATATTGAATAACGTAAATATTGTAAATAATGAAAAAATGTAAACAACTATCAATGATACTTATGCAATAATATGCTATATGTGCATACCTTGTTTACATAAAAGTTAGATTGGAATTGTTTTAATTTGTAACCAACATTGTATAACAACTGCTTATGAAGCCAACAATGGTTAACCAAGCAGAAGTACTGATACATCTGATACTGACATTGGAAATAGCATGGGTGATTGGATTACCCAAATCAGATTTATGTGAAAGGTTCACCTAAATCAGTTTAAAAAAATAATCTGTAAATTAAAAAAAAATTCAGTATAAACAATAATTGTACTATTTGAGAATTTATAACTATATTCTTAAGAAAATTTTTTAATGTTTAAGATCAAACAATCATAAATTATAAAAGTAAAATTATGTGATTATAATGGAGATTCTGAATCAACATACACTTCTAATAAACATAAGAAGAATGATATTTGCTAATAAACTTATTGCATTTTTTGCAGGAATAATAGTTTTACTATCCCTGTAACTTGGATGCATTAAGCAAACTTTTGTCAGGTTTTGGATTTTTCACCCTTGAGCATTATTTTTAGCATTTATTTTAAAGTTCCAAGAAATGAATGCTAGGGCATGGCTTTCTGCCATGTTACAAATACTCTGTTGTCAGTTATAATATATTTACCTTTCAGTAAACATAGTAAAGAATCCAGTTATACAAACATAAACCATATTTTGAAATATATTTTTTATATGTTTTCATTCACTTAATGAAAAATAAATTTTCTTTTATGAGAAATTTTGTATAAATAAGAACTACAGATTTCTGAAAATTTCAATGAAAAAGCTGTTGTTTCTGAAAATATTAGTATTTCATAAAATATAAAAAAAGATTAAAATATTTACATTCTATAATGTCATCTATTTAGAATTGTGTTATACACTGAAAAGAGAATGTCTAATTTGAATATGAAAAAAATCCCTAGGTTTTTGCCAGTGTTAGTGTCGGGAACCAATTTTAGTTTATTTATTTGAATTTTAAAATGAAATTGTTCATTGCTAATACATCATTGGAAAAAATTGTTTTTTATTTAATACACTAATTTTTTTCATCCAAAAGGATGAGTTTCAAATATATTGCATTTGTTTTTATCCTCAAGTATCATTGTAAAAAACATTTTTCTCAACCATGTTTCAATTTTTATGTAACACTTTTTATCTTGAGAAATTTATCAGTGTTTATGAGATTAATTTATAACAATGTGAGATGTGATGAACAAGATATATAAATGATGCATAAAAAGGATTATCTTGTTAATTCAATCATGATACCCAATCTGTAACTTTATTAATAATGCAATATGCAACCAAAAACTATTCAAGAAAAAATATTATCAATAAAACAATAAGCATATAAACTTTTTTAAAGAATTAATGTACTTTTGGGGACATTTATCTAAATTTGGAAACAACATTTAAAATGTTATGTTCAAAAATAAAAATTTTTTTGCTAATCAAGAATTGTTTAAACTTAACAATACATTAAGTTTGATGCATCAAATGTACAACAGCCATTATGTGGATTGTATAGCTATATAATCTTATTTCACAAGCAAAAGAACTTAGCTGAACAAGATTCATATTTCTGATAAAACATGAAATTCGTAAATCAACTTAAAAATTCTTTAGCAGTTTGTGAGATTAATGATAGAATGGGATTGATAATTAAAACAAAAAGTTTGAAATGATCCTTGAAGAAGTTCTAGATAAAAGGTATTTGAATATAACCTCTAATCAAAATTTCTTCCTTAAAAATTGGTAAAAACTGTTAAATTTCCACTAAAACCAAGATCATAAAAATTTTTCAAGATACTATAACTTCAAGTTTAATAATAGGCTTTACAGATATAGAAAAAAAAATCAGCATTAAATAATTTTGTTTTAGAAATGCAACTTGAATCTGTTTCTAGTGACATTAAATTATCGAATGTGTGAATCATGACTTCCTAATGCCACAGTGAAAAAGAGATATAGCCATTCTTTAACATTTATGAAGTTGGAAAGAACATCACAAGATACATTTAAAAGTTTATAAAATGATGTTTTGACTGGAAATGAACTGATTTTAAAATTAATCAAGCCTGTTTTGAGTCAACTTGTACTAGAAGATCTCCAGATTGTAATTTCTTGATAATTCATGTTATCAATAAAAGATGTGAGAAAATTTTATACTAGGAAAGGCAATGCTGCATGAAAAATGTTAGTGTTTATAAACGTATATCAAGTAGATGAATTTGCTTCAATGCTAAGAGGCACAGAATCCATAAGATATTTAAAAAGGATTAGGCTCAACAGCACTACTCACAACAAAGCCATACATGAGAAGGCAGCAGTTGTCACTGGACATCTCTAGCCTTGGTGCTTACTATGATCCATCTATATGCAAGAAACAGAGATGTTCTTTAATGGCAAGCCCAAGGATGTGACTCCTTTGCTTGATCCCCAGCAGTCTAACATTGAATGAAACTACATACTAGCTTATCGATATACTGGGGAGTAGAGTGTACCACCTGTCCAAAGGATTGCCACACATGGCCAAAACATGGGTCTTTCATTGTCCATGAGAAGTAGGAAGCAAACAAAGCAGCTACAACTATTCATGAAGAGCTCCCTAGCTTACTGTTGAGGCATGGAAAAAATACAAGAACCGAAGAGAATAAATAAAAATCCCATGTTCTTTGGGACTGGGGCACCTGCACTCACCTAGGAGTGAGCCTCATGAGAGGTTGAAATATTATTAAGCATTCATGCTTCAAAAGGATTCAGTACATAATATTATGTCTATGTTTAATACCAATTATATTTGGAATAGTATATTTGTTTATAACATTTTTTACTAAAAAACAATTATGTTTTTTTTGTACAAAAGGCAATAATTAAACAAATATATCATTTAGAACCATTCAAATATTGCTTATCATTTTTTAGCTAGTTAGTGCATATATCCTTCTTATAAACAAAAATAAGAAAATGTTTGATTTATCATTATGATTACATGATTTCTGTTAACATCTTCTCTTTCATGTGATTGATTAAATGAAAGTTTAAAGTTCGCTAATAAGCAGAACAACTTTTTTTAAATAAAAAATAATTATAAAGCTTTTATTTTAATAAAAATATAGAGAGAGAGTGTTTACAAAACATTTAAAAAAATTAGCCCAGTTTTTTGCATAGAACTTCATTTAGTTAGAGAAGTAAAGACTACTATTAAATGATATTCTATCAAAGATAAAATACTTCCTTATAAAACATTTACATGGGACAAATAGAATAAGGATATATATAAGCCCTTAATATACAGAAAGATGAATTCTTCTGGTTTAGTTATTTGCAACTCAATGGCCATATTTCGTACTGGAAGGCATATTAGATCAGGACAAACAGTTGATAGAAGGTTCTGAATTGAATAAAATGAACATCCACAACAAAGTCAAAATGTCAATGTTGATACATTCAATATTGTATAGGTTAAAGAAAAACTCTTAATCATTTTCTTGTGATACTTTTTTTTATGCATATATAATGATTAGAAAATATGTAGTTTTTTTCTAGAAATAAAAGTTTTCAGAAAAAATATACATGCTTATATATAAAAATCTTCCCATTACAAAATATTAAATGTACACAAAATATTGAATTTAACATACACTATCAGGGTCATGGTCATGGGTTCATCATTATTTTGGTCATGGGTAAAACATCTGCCTTTATTGTAAACTTTATTTAACATGCACTAAATATTCTTAATGATGCAAAATACAGGAAAAACATCAGACATACCTCTAAAAAGTTATCGGTGTTCATTTCATTGCAAGGCGTATCTACTATTTTGGCAGCTAACCTAACACCTTCAGCAGCAGCTGTCAAGCAGCTTAAATCTTCTGTTGACAGTGAACATGGTTTTGATCCATTAGAAGGAATAAAAAATTCTATGGTAACTGTATGAGGATTGTTGCCATTCTTTTTGCTAAAAAGTGGAAAAGCACGAGCCACAGCACAGGCAGATGCAAAGACGTTTGAATATTCACACACAATCTATCAATAATAAATAATAATAAAATACAATTAATCAAAAAAATTTTATTTAGAACTTAAACAAACAATGAATCTGAATAATCATTCTAACAATAAATTTTAAACATTTAAAAATTTCTAAATAGGAGAAGTTTACAAACCACAATGTATTCATCACAACCAGAAGTGTTATTTTTGACTAATTTTGTCAAAGTGTGAGCTTGGGAGGGAGTATTATGGCGAGAGCATGAAGAAGGCAGGCGAGAAATGACAGCATCTCTTAAATAAAGTGGGATGGTGTCTCCTGAACAAGATTGTATTGTTTCAATGGCAGTTTCATAAAGCTGTTGGTAAAACACATTTAAATTATTACAATTAAATTATTATTTTACTTTAAATTTTATATACAATCTAGACTTTTGAAAAAACCAGCATTCTAATCCAAGAATCATAAATACTTAACTCTATAAAATGAAAATAACTATTAGTTTTATTTATTTAAAAATTATTAGTAAAATAATTTTTGTTTTTAATATATAATAGGAAATTTCAGTAAAACCAAATGTTTAATTTAAGAATAAATGAGTTTGGATTGAATAAACTAATTCTGATGATGAAAATAATTTTTTCAAAGCTTTGTGTTTTTAATTTAAGAACAATATGTAGATTTATTTCTACTAAGCAAACAAAAAGAAATTGTATACATTTATAAAATGTCTTGTTTTCTAACAAAAAGGAAAAAGTTAGAAGAAATTTTAAAATTCACAAAGCATTTTTCAAAGCAGATAATTTTGTTAAAATAAAGTTAGTAAACTGAACAGCCTTAATTTCGGAGCTTAATTTTCAATGCTCAAGTTT